>PVKB01002386.1:44423-210278 GCA_004027205.1 Ctenodactylus gundi | reverse complement strand
TAAACGGTTATCCCTGGGATCTCTGATTACAGCTCTGAGATAGCAAGTAGGAGGAGATGCCTCCCTTCTTGACTCAAAAGAAGCTGAAGTTAATGTGAAACAATCATCATGAACATCTGAAAAATATGTGTGCAACAGAAAAAAGTCTCACCAAGCTCTCCGCCCGCCCGGTGATTTAGATTAGGTGAGCAGATTTGCAAAGTGCACTTGAACAACAGAGCAGCTCTTTCAAATTGGAACGGTGTATTAAATGGGTAGGAGAAGGACTGTGTTTAGCAAAGTAAGGTTTGTGCTGGTGTGCAAGGCACGTGCCCTCCACCTTTTCCAAAGACACCTATGAAACACAATGCAAATCTATGGCAATTAAACTTTCAGGTTGCAAATTTGAACACAAATGAAGAAATGCAAAAGAAGTTTTGCATAGCAGCAGCACTCATTTCCCATGTGGTAATTATTACTATCAAATATGGTATTGCAGTGCCCAGGATGTGGGGTACAGTGCAATCCTTACTCTTTACACCCACTTTTACATTTTATAGCTGTCTTAGGCAAGTCTTTTGCATCCTGTGCACATGGAAGTAATGATTCTGTCGTTCATTCGTGGTGTTCTCACAGTCATTCTAAATTTGGCAATGAACAGACCTTATTTTTTTGTTTTCTTCCCCAGGAGGTCTTGTGAGTGTTTTTCAAAATGTGTCACTTCTGATCTGTTGTTCAGTGTTGGCCCTGGCTGAGAAAGATAAGTGCTGGATTTGTTCTTTAGCTATATAGCCTTAAGTTCCTTTTGTTTTCCCTTTAGTCTAAATTTTTTGAAGCATTCTACTCTGTAGCTTGTGTCCTGGTCATTTTGGGTCTTAGGACTTTGGGCCTGCCACTGCTTAGCACTCACAAAACTTGTGGGGCAGAGTGGACCACAGAGGGCCTACTCTCGTCTTCTCGTGTATCATTCATTCATTTATTTCCAGAGCCAGAGTTGGAGAACCTTATTTCTGTCTACTACCATTTGGGTGTTTATGATCATTAAAAATTAGTCTCTTATATTTGGTAAAACCTTTTACTAACTCACCCCTAATGTGATGCTTGAAAATGCTTCTCTTTGGTGAGGCCTTGGGTAGCCAGACCAAAAGATTTCCAGCCTAGGCAGTATAAGGCCTGTAGGCTGGATGTCCCCCACCCGCTTTAAGCGTACTTTCGTTTGTCTTTTTCCCATACGATTCTGAAGAGTTTGTCAAAGATTTTTTTTATGTGCAGAAAAATCTTAAGGGAGTTTTTTTATTGGTTTGTTTGTTTGTTTGTTTTTTAAAGACACCATTTCTTTTCTCCCTGCAGTGCCTTTTTCTGAGACACGACTCCCATTGTGTAGTCCAAGCTGGTCCTGAACTCACTGTGTAGCCCCTGCTGGCCTAGCTCTCACAGTGGTCCTCCTGCCTCATCCCCTTAACTGTTGGAATTGTAGCCATGTCCTAACACATCAGACTTATTTTTATGTGATGCTGGGCCATTGAACCCAGTACCTTGGGAACACTAGGCCAGTCCTCTAACCGTTGAGGTATGCCCTTGGCCCCAGAATCCCTGCGTATAAGGTGTGTGAAGTCCGTTATTGGCTCCTTCCCTTCCTCCTTCCTCCTCTCTTTCCCTCCCTTCTTGCCTTGTCTCTCCTTCCTCTCTCCCTTCCAACCTCCTCTGCTCTCTGTTTCTCTCCTTTCTTCCTTTTCTTTTCCCTTCCCTCCTTTCTTCCCTCCCCCCTTTTCTTCCCTCCCTCCTTGCTTCTTTCTGCTCTGGTCCCCTTTCTTCCTGGGGGTCCCCGAGCCCAGCACATCTTTGCGACCGCAGTTGCTGCTGCGTGGTTTGTGCCCCGGCCTCATTTCCCGCAGCTGATGGGGATTATATCAGCTTGGTTTAGCAGTCTCATTTTCTGCTCCCAGTGCACACTTGTTTAATGTGTTTCAGTTAATGAGGTAGAAGAGAGAGTGAGGTGTCACTGTTTATACACAGACAGCTTGTGCTGAGGCCCTGCTTGCAGCCCACGTGGCCTGGCCGTCCTTGGGGAGCACGTCCCACAGAGCAAAGCCACCTTGTCAGAACTAGGTTTTTCATGGCACATTAATGCTTATTTTTGTATCATGATTACCAAATCATATACTTTCTTTAGATGCACCTTTCATGTGTATTGGTAGAGAAGTTGGCTCGAAACTTGGGGGACAGTCAAGAGTTGGCCAAACACCCTCTGGAGCCTTTTCAATTCTGTTCCTTTTACCAGCTCCTCACTGCAGAGGAACCGACCCTGCAGTAAGGATCACTTAATATAAAATAATAGGAGTAAGACTCATTTCAGGAGTCCAAGAATACTCCTACTTCTTGTGTGGAACATTGAGTCTGAAGCAGGCCGTAGGAATTTGTCTCTTAGGTTCCACGGGCCAGAACAGTGTTGCTGGGTAACAGAGGTAGAAGAGGCAGAAGAGACTTCTGGGGTTAATTTTCTCTGAACACTGGTCTGGTTTGGGTCATGACATTGTTCCTGCTCCCCTGTGGAGGTGAGGACCTGTCATCCCGGAGGCACAATTGTTGCTTCCTCTGTCTCAGAGCTCCAGCGCGAGCTGACTGCTGCTGTCCCGAGCAGCCAGGGAAGCAGGACCAGGTAGGCCTTTTGCATTGCTCAGCTCTCTGGCTTCTGGGTACATGGGTTGAGGAGGGAGAACCAGAGGGGGTCTTCCCCCTTGGGGACCCTCTGAAGTCATTTTGTTGACTGTACCCATGTGTGGAAGGGTGCCCATTGTGCCTCCCGGCCTTCTCCTTCTGGCCTTCCTCTCAGCCCTTCCCTTTTCTCTCTCTCTCTCACTCTATCTCTGCACAGAGTACCCTAAACGGTTAAACCTGTTGCCTGGCCTTGGCGTGGTGCCAGCCCCACGGGGCGCTGTGCAGGCTGGAGGCCCCCAGTGCATCCCGGCTTCCCGAAGGCACAGCGGCCGTGGGTTTCAGCAGGAATTAAACAATTACTAAGTCTTAGTCCTCCCCACCTTCCGTGGATTGACTCTATAAATTGTCAGCCTGTTGACATTTTAATGCGAATTATGTCATGTGGTATCCCCTTTGATTTCGACATGCCTCAGTTTGTAAATACATGAGCCACTCAAAGGCTTGTGGTTAGTGTACACTCCGGAGGCCTCGGGGTTTTTGGTGGGGGAGAGAGCGCTGGAGAGAGCACAGTGCTGGGAGTGTGCCTGGCATGGAAAGCCTCTCTCAGTTCCCTGGGGCTGCTCTGGAGGGTGGGGAGCTGCGCGGGGGGCCTGCTGCCAGCCTTGTGCCAAGCTGTGAGACTCCCAGCAGCTCCCAGGGCCCTGGAAATGTCACCGCCTTGGGTTTTTTTTTTTTCTCTCCCTTAAATTGGGTGCATTGTTGGCTTAGTATTCCGTCCAGTAGCAGTGCCACAGCCCTATTCTCCTTCTGTAACATGTAAAATCATTGTCCTATCACCTGTATCTGGGGAGAACCAATTTATTCTAAGTTTCAGGCCAAACCAGGAGGCCGGGGCCATTGCCTGGAGCAGGGGTTTTCCTAGGACCAACATAGCCGTCCCGGCTGGAGAATGAAAGGAGGGTTCCCAAGGAGAGAGGACTGACAGGATCAGGAAAGTGGGAAAAAAGGAAAGCAAGGAAGGATTGTTATGGTACTTGGAGGAACTGGTCCCAGTGGTGCACACCTAAAATCCTAGCAGTCTGGAAGGCTATGGCAGGAGGACTGCAAGTTCAAGGCCAGCTTGGGCAATTTAATGACTTAGACTCTGGTTCAGAATTAAAAGGGATGAGGCAGTAGCTCAGATTAAAAACCCTAGGATCAGTCCCCCTTACTGTTTAAAAGTAAAAATGAGGAGGGAAAGGATGACTTGTATTTGTGTAGGAGAAGGAGAGGGAGAAACTTGGAGGTACTGAGGGTTCGGATGCTAAAAATTAAGTTCAAAGGAAGACACATTGTAGTAGATGCTACAAGATTTCCCAAAAACAGCTGAGAAGCCCCTGTGTCAGGACTGGCCCAAGGGTCGCTACTCTGTACTCTGTTTTCTGCCTCCTGCTCTCCTTAGTTGAGACTTGCCTTTAAACGCCATCGTCGTGGAGGAGCTGGCATCATGGATAGCGTGTGCCCACAAAAAGGGGATCAGGCTGTTTGGAGATCTGATAGGTTGTGCCCAGAGGAGGTGGCCTGATAGACCTAAGAATAGAGAGAAGCTAAGATTGCACCAGAAAGTAAGGGAGTTGGTCTCAGCTTGCACACAAGGGCTGAGAGCATGTAATCTTGCCTCTTCTGAACACAGCAACTGCTAGGCCTGCTGTCTGGGCTGGAATTTGGCTGATTCACAAATATGTCACGGGATCCTTAATGGCCATGGGTGGTCGGGACCTATTTCCCACGTGCTGAGTAATTCCAGTTTCATGTGTGAATAATGCCCATATTAAAGCAGTTAGAGCTTTACAGAAGGGACCCAAATTCTGTCAATCTGGAGATACATCCAGCTCCTCTGAGAAAAGGCCGGTAACTTCCTCGAGGGCTCACAAAATTTTTTTTAACAGCTTTTGAATTTTAATTTGTTTTCACGGAGTTGTAATACACAACTGGTTTGAAGAGTAAGGTTTTCTGCATTTTCCTTCTTCTGCATCTTCATGGATTTATCTGGCTTTTGCTACGGAGGAAGGAAAGGATAGGTGACGTGAGTTTGTGTATATGTGTGTGAGAGACAAACGTGAGTGGGAAATACACGTTCCTTATTTGGTTAGTGTGGGAAATTATTCTCTGTCTCTAAAGTCAAGTGTGAGTTTAGCTGTAAAGGACATATGTGAACTAAAATGATAAGATTCCAGGGGTATAGATCATACAATACTCTACAAAATGCTTCCCTAACATACACAAGGCCTTGGGTTCAATTCCTTATGACTACATACAAATTAGCCAGGTGTGGTGATGCCTACGTATAACCTCAGCACTCAGAAGGCTGAGGTGGGAGGATTGCAGTGAGTTAGAGTCCAGCTTGGGCTACATGCGAGTTCAGGACCAGTCAGGACTGCAGGGTGAGATCATGTCTCAAAAAAAGAAAGAAAATGTCAAGACATTAAAACAGTCTTGACCCGTGAAAATATTCTTTGCTAATAAAAAAATTGAAGTTGATAGGTGTGTTTCCAAATTAAAAGTCACATCCAAGGTATAAAGCGAACCCTGTACTTTTTTAATAGATCAGAAGATATTGTTTTAACATGTACGTAGGCCTTGATTACCTGCTTTTTATTTTTTTGTAGAGAATAGAAGTTAACTCTTGAAAACATACCTTCAGACAGGAATGCAGGGCTCTTTTCAAGAAAACGTGGTATGCATTTTGTGAGTTGCTGGGAGAGGCCGGGGGAGGAGCAGCCACCATGCCTCCTCTCCTTTCATTCATGTGTTCCAGGGGATGGGAATCCTGTACTCCGTGCCTGCTGTGGGCTAGTGCCAGTTGCAGCCCTCTGGGTGACTCCTGGGGGAGGAACATGCTGATTTCCCAACCCAGTAAATGAGCCAGATTCGGGAGGGTTATAAAGTTGAGGGTAGTGTTCAGTTCATTTGCTCTCTATTTTTTCTTCTTCATTCATTCCTTCAAAAATCAAGGCAACTTAAGGGAATGGATAGACACTGAGGTGGGCTAAGTGGATGTATGTGTGAACTGCATTTTCTCAAAGCTGGGAAATACCCTCCGCAGGGTCACCCTTTTCTAACCAGATAGCATGCAAAGGTGGCATTGCTATCATCTGCAGCTGTTGAGCCTGAGCTCTGATGTGTCCTGTGTCCTTTGAAAATTTCTGGCATTGAAGGGCCAAGGTTGTGGAGGGGGACGACTTTACAACTCTTTTGCAGTGTAAAGAGTTAGAGGCCTCAAGATTATTTTTGTTGGATTTTGTGGGTTTGGTTTATATATGTGGTATAGTTAAGTAGCTTAGGTGATTGAACAATTGACAGGCTAAAAACACGCTTGGTTTACGACAGCCAAGTTGGACAGGAAGATGTTTTGATGGTGGGTAAGGATTCTCTGAAAGAGAGAAGCCAACCTGCTGCTGCGCAGCGAAGGGGTAAGGGCAGCAAATCACCCATTTCTGTAGCACAGCATTGGCTTTGTAGTGAGTCTGCATTCTGGCCTGTTCTGACACCATAGGTTATTTACTTAGCATACAAAGTGCAGATTTTACAATGTACACAGGTATCAGAGCATTGGCAGTAACCATGAGTGGGACCAGTGTGCCTGTCCGAAGACCTTCCCAACACCTCTCCCCTGGACTGCTGGGCAGAGTTCAGGCTTGCTGGTGGGGATGCCAGGGAAAGACCCCTGTACATTCTTACTCCCAGTGTCTAAAAATGCAGTTGTGTGAAGGGTAAGAAGATATGAGATTAAAATCTCATAGGAAAGGAGTACCCCGAGGAAGAAAACCCAGGAGGTTAGTTTAATAAGAAGAGAAAGAAGGGGGAAGCTAGTGGTAGGGCGGGGTATGCATGAGAGTGAACTAGAAGGGCTTCTGACAATTAACTAATTCTCCTTGCTCTAACCCATGACAGAATTAATCACACATTAACACACTGACAGCAAAATTAATGTCATATGCAAATTAATAGTGCAGGCTTGGCATTCAGCAGCCTGTTGGCTTTTTAAGGCTGGTGTCATAGTTAAACCCATGCAGCCTCAACCTGTGAGCTGGCGTGGGACCGTTCTGCCTAAGGAACCTAGGGTGACCTTGTAACCCATGTAGCTCCCATCCCAGCTGGTTTGAAGTGACTTGTGTGGAAATAAGTCAGAAAGGACTGAAGTCTTGGGTGAAAACCCTGTTGCATTGAATAGTTTTTTTTTTTTTTTTTTTTTTTTAAACCATCAGCTATCCTTTACCACTTTGTATGGCTTGCAAAAGCAAAGGCTGTTTTCTTGAAGCACTCCTAGGAAGGCAGTGAAGTTCTCTGGAGATGTGTAAGAGAGACTGCGGAGTTGGCTGGAACAAAACAAGGAAGAGTCATTGTATAGTTCAGTCAAATCCAAAGTCATTCTCCTGTTGCTTACAAACTACAAAGCGAATAGTTTTATGTGGCTTCAAAGAGGTTTAACCTACTGAAACCAACTCTAAAAGAGAAAATGCAAGCCTCTCTTTGGTGCTAATAAATAAGTAAATAACAAGAAGAAAGAATGGTGTGTTTTATAGCATTCTGACCGTTAAACTCTAGTGCCTGGGGCAAGTGTGGGCTAGCCCATTACAGCCAGCAACTAACCCGCCTGTGAATTTGCCATCAGTGAAAATTATTATGTCGACACTTAATGAGTAATAGCATTGAGGACCAGGCACTATTCAGGACATAGAGGTGAGGTCTTGCCCGGAGCTTGCACCATAGAAACGGTCAGCTGTTGAGGTTGATAGTGAATGAGTATTGGCGTTTCCTTAGTGGTGCTGATTTCCTTAGCTTTTTCATTAGCTCCCACTTCATCTCCTACCGAGGAGAGAGACGTGAGATTGATGAGGTCACGACAGAGATCTGGGAAGCCACACTGGGTAGTGGGATAGTCTGAATTTCTAGGAGTGCCTGGTGCCTCCTTCATGCTACATGGGGGAAAAATTCGGGGTTCATAAAAAGTGAGACCCTGGGAAATCACTAACCTAGAATTTGGGTTTTATAAATGAAGTGAGGAATCTCAAGTGTGTCAGGATAGAAGGTATATATATTCATCTTTTCTATCCTTGTTACAAACATGTAGATGATAGCTCACTTATGTGTACTCTCGTAGATGCAAATGTAGACACGTGGCTCTGGGAGTTTAGACAGTTGCTGTCATTGTTACATGTGGTATAGTACCTTGGATGCTATTAATTTTGCCAGTCCTTGCAGCATCTTCACTGTGGGTAGTCTTAACACTCTAAGAAGCCAAGCAGGAACAGGGCAAGGAAGAGGGATGTAGTTGGAGATTTTGTCCCCAGCTCTGACAGGGATCATCTGTGGACCTTGCATAAGTGCCTTTATATGATTTATGAACTGGAAATATTTGTCTCCCAGAGACTCTAAGATTGGACATCCTTGTGCCTGGTAAGGACTTCCAGAAAGGGGACAGCATGAAGCAATCTCAAGCAAATATCTGGTGTTAATATTTGATCAATAAGACAGTTCTGTGGGTAAGAATCCAAGTATGAGGAGAGTGCTGTAAGTGGCCAGTGCTCTCCACAGGGCTGAAGGATATGGTGGAACCAAGCGGTCATGCCTGACACTCCCCTTGCCCACCCCTGGGTTTGAGGCGGCAAGCACATGAGCTCTGCCTGTGCCTCTTATGCCAACCTGGATGCTGGGCCTCTGCTGCATACTCCAGGGTCAGTGTGAGTCTTTTCCGCTAGTCAGGTCTCTTACTTGGTGTTCATTGTTCTTTGTCCTAAAGAGTTGGATAGGGTAAGATGGACTTGGACTGGTAGAGATGGGTGACAGTGGCCAGAGGGAAGCTGGAGGTTGGGGCATATGACATGGAGCTTTAGCTCTGTATGGTACCAGGGAACTCAGAGCTGGCAAGTAAAGTGACAGAAAGAAAAACTTAAATGAATAGAAAATAGCCTAGTTACGCCTGCATGGCACTGAAGTTCTCAGATGGCCAGAGACAGGTTAGGTGGTGTAACTCTTGTAATCCCTGCTCTTCAGGAGGCTAAGGCGGAAAGATCACAAGTTTGTGGATATCCTGGGCAGTTTAGCAACAGCCTGCCTCAAAAAAAAAAAAAAAAAAAAAAAGGAAAAGAAAAGAAAAAAAGTCTGGGTAGTATAACTCGTGGTAAAGTATCCTTGTGTTGAGTCCCCAGTATCACGGGGCTGTGGAAGGATGGAGGAGTCAGAAATGCACCCCTGAAATGTGGTATGGGTTAAGGTGTGGCTGTGCTCTGCTGACTGTGCAAGACTGAGGAGAGGCAAGCGGGCCAGCACCCTTCCCCATTCCCCCAGTGCTTTGCAGTGGAATTTGACGTGGGGCCCGGTGGCAGGGGCCCCTGCCAGCCTCCTGCCATGCCCAACTGGGAGGAAGGCCTGCTTTCATTCTGCGTCTGTGCCTGTGGCCATTTTAAATCCCTCTCCCCCGCTCCCCACTCTGCCTGGGATACTGCCTGCCTCCTGGAAGGGTTGCTAGGAGACCTGCAGAGGCCTGTCTCCTCCATGCTCAGGACAAGGCCCCAGCTGGCCTCCCCCTGCCCAAGCCAGCATGCACGAGAGGCCACCATACTAAACTCCCTTTACTCACTGCCCCAGACCTTTCCCTCCGCACTCCTGCCTGCACTCTCATTGGCCATGTGCCATGCGGAAGTACTCAAGGAGGCCACACCTAGCCATGCCTCTTGTGTTCAGAGTAAGATGCCTTGGACAGAGAATGAGAATGGCTGGGTGTGGTGTTGCAGGTTTCTAATCCCAGCACTCTGGGAGCCTTAGTAGTTCAGCCTCAGGTAAACTGGGGATTGCGAGTTCGAACCCAGTCTGAGCAAGTGAGTGAATGAGTGAGACCCTGTCTCAACATAAAAATAAAGAAATGTGCTGGGGACATAGCTCAGTACAAAGGCCCTGGGTTCAATCCCAGTACTGGAAGAAAAAAAAAAAAAAAGGAATGAGGGTAACCCAAAGTCCGAATTTTGTTCCAGCGTGTTCCTCAGGTCACACCAGTGCACAGCAGGTCCCCTCTAGCTCATCTGCCCCTCTGTTCTGCCCACGCCATCTCCTCCCTCAACCCTATGGATTTCCGACTTGAAGAGTAGTGTCTTGAGCCTTCTGGAAGAAAGAAAGAACAGAAAGGAAGTGATTTACATTGCATTCTAATATAGAATCTGTCCAGGGTCCTAGAAGCTGCATCTTCTGCAGCTTTGTTGATGTCTTGCTCCGTTTCCTTCCATCTGCCTGGGCACAGTGGAAGATGTGGTGGGAGAAGGGACAAACTGGGTCTGTAATTCACAGGTGGGCTCCTGTAATACCTCCTCCATAAAAACTTAAGTAAGTTAGCTACCTGTGGAGGCCCACGCCTGTTATCCTAGTACTATAGGAGGCTGAGACAGGAGGATGGTAAGATCCATTCCAGCCTGGCATCTTAGCAACTTAGTGAGACCCTGTCTCAACATAAAAAGTGCTGAGGATTTAGCTCATCCGAAGGTCTTCCCCCATGTTGCAAGGATAAAACAGAACACCTAAGAAAGTTGTCTTCTACTGAAGAGGTCACAGAGTAGTTTTCCCCAGATGCTTAAGTTGTTTACTCTAACCACAGTGGAATCCAGGGCTCCTGGGCCCTGCAAGTAACCATGTGGGTTTTCTCCAGCATGATTTTAGTAATTGTAGAGTACACCATTCATTAGGTAACAGCTCCCTTCTCTTGTCATTTGTTCCGTGGGTGCCTTCTTCATTCTTCTACATATACTTATCTAGCATTTGTGTTAAAAAATTTTTTTTGTTTGTTTTTGTTATATTTTGGGGCAGGGTCTCACTCTGGAGTCCAGGCCAGTCTTGTCCTCATTATATAGCCCAGGCTGGCCCTAAACTCACAGCAGTCCTCTTGCCTCCCAAGTGTGAGGATTTCTGCTAGTGTCTATCAGATTTTACAGTGAAATGGTCTTGTTTTCTGACAAGGCCCTGTGGCTCCTGGGCATTGATAACAGGTGGATGCTCTTTACAGAATTGTTTCAGCTGCTTATTCATTTTTCAAGTTGGTCAGCTGTTTGGTTAGAATAATTGCAGTGCGCCCTTGCTTTGACTTACTGTGCAGACATTCAAAGTGATGGTGCCTATCATTTTTTATGGGAAAGATGGCCTCAAAATAGTGTCAGAATGTTACACTGTTCACTCCGTTTGTGTGAAATTGTGGTGCATGTGTAGATTATACATGCCAAGGTAAGATACTGGTAAAAACAAAGCCTCAGTGATAGAATTTGATGATGATTATTTTTTGTTCTTTTCTGTATTGCCTTAAAAAGATATCATTTCTTAAAAACTATTAAGGGAATCAACTGGTGAACCTTTTTAAAGTATAGATCCTTAGGTCCCATCTGAGAGATTAAGTCTATAAGCTTGAGTTGGGGAAAATACACAGAGTGAGTGTTTTTAATAAGCTTTTGATGTATCTACCCCTTGAAGGTCATTTAGGAGATACTGAACCCAGTGAAGGACCGTCTTACTGAAATAACTCTCAACAACAGTCATGGAGTTTCTCCGAATGTTCCCACTTCCTTGCACAATTGAGCACAGAGGCATCTTTAATTGGTAGATCTTACTTTATGGGGAGATACCGTCTACTTTGGTACTGTTAGGGTAGAAACAGTTCTTTTTTCGTACCTGTCCTGAGACAAATCTTGTGATCATTCTCTAGAACTTAAATGACAACTGGCTGTATTTTACATTGGTTTTATGTACTTATTTTTGTAGTGCTGGGGGTGGAACCCAGGGTCTCGGCACTGAGCTAAATTCCTGCCCCTTCTCCCCCTCCTTTAATTTTGAGACAGGGTCTCCCTAGGTTGCTCAGTTTCCCAGGCTAGGCTGGAACTTGTGATCTTCCTGCCTTAGTCTCCAGTGTGCTAGCATTACAAGCCTATAACACCAGGCCCATTTTTGTTTGTTTGTTTTAATTTTGCCCAATGTGACTTTTTTGGGACATCACTCAGTGTTTTTCTCCAACATGATTTTAGTGACTGTAGAGTGCACCGTTATTTAGTTAAGAGCTCTTTTCTCTGTCATTTGTCCCATTTATATGTGTCTTTCTTCTCCATTCTCCTACATACACTTCTCTGGCATTTATGGTTTTTTTTTTTTTAAGTTTTGTTTGTTTGTTTGTTTTTGTTATATTTTGGGGCAGGGTCTCACTCTGGAATCCAGGCCAGTCTTGTCCTCATTGTATAGCTCAGTCTGGCCCTGAACTCACAGCAGTCCTCTTGCCTTCCAAGTGCCAGGATTACAGGCATGTACTGCTAGATCCTGCTAATTTTTATGTGGTGCTGGGGATTGAACCCGGGGGCTTTGCACATGCTAGGTAAGCACTCCATCTACTGAGCTTCACCCTTCGCCCCTACCTCTCCAGCATTCGTTAGTTTTTTTTTTTTTTTTCCCCCTAGGAAGTAGTTTCCAAACTCCTTTTATTCTCTTCATCTGCCTCTGTTGTGTGTTGACGTATTTCTTGAATGATGATGCTCTTTGTGAACCACAGTCTTCGTGGTGAGGCCTCACTGGTGTTGGTCATAGAAGCCTATCCTTTTTCATGAGTTAGACACCTTTTTTTTTAAATTGAGCAGCTATATTCAACCCCGTGGCTCCTATGAAACTCATGGCATCCTGAAACGATCAGGTTCTTTCATTATCTTCGTTTTCATGGAAGTGACAATTGAAGTGAAATTCCCCATCTAAAGACAAGGCAGGAATTTGACACTGATTGCTGTTTTCCTTAGTCCTGTTTATTTCACCATTTGAGCGGGATGCTCCGTCAAATTTCTAATATCTAGAAATGCAGCAAAATTTTCACCTGCATGCGTATGTTTTTACTTGTTATTTTGTAGCACAAAAGTACTTCATATTTATTTTTAAAAGCAAAACAACTTGGAAATGCAGAGAAAAACAAGAAAGCCACTCCTCATCATACCACCCAAAGATGATTTTAATGTAAAATATTTTGGTACCAGTGATTTTAGATTTTCCTGTAAATGTGGTATTACTGTTTTGTAGAACTGAAATAAAATTGTGTATCATTTGCAACTGGCTTTGTTAAAGCTTTCCTATGGCTGCCTTTTTTTTAGGTGTCCCTAAATATTTTTCTACAATGTGTACCACTGTATGACGATGCTATGATTTATTTAGCCACCTCTCCACTTGACATTTAGATTTTCAGGTTGTTTTTTTTTTTTTACTGTTAACAAATAGAATTTCAGTAAATATAAAGTAAACAGAATAAAAGAAGCTCCTTGCTTCAGAGATGTTAAATTGTGCTTGTTTTGTGGTACGGCCTCCCTGTTTCCAGTAATCATCATCTTACTGTTGATGATAGACTTTGAGATACTCAGGCTTAAAATTTTTATAGGGTGAACTCTGCGTTCTTGTTTCTTCCCACTTGTTAAGCTTGGAAGTGCCTCTTTCTTGCCACGATCACGTTCCCTTGCATTCCCTCATAGTTCTCTCGTAGTTCTTTGTCTTTACACTTAACTTCAGAGTCCAACTGGAGTTTTTATTGGTGCATTTTGTGAAGCAGGATCCCTCTGTGTTTATGTTTTCTCATTTAGTTATCAACACCCCCCCCCGCCCCCCATTTACTAAGCACTGCACTTGTCCTGAAGTGCCTAGGAATGCCACTGTGTCCCACACTCATTCAGGTCTATTCCTAGACTTTCTCTCATTTCACTAATTTTTTTGTTGACTTGGGCCCATACACATCTGCCTTAAATATTTTAATTTGACATTCTAAAGTACAGAGACACCTTTAATCAGGTCTTCCAATTTCTAGTTTGCTCATAAGGATATTATGAGAGACAAAATAAAATGTCATTCATACGTAATAGTTCCTTGATCTGCTTGGGCAAAGCGGGGAAGGATGAAGAGTTGGAAAAAAGGGAGAAAATGTCTTGTGGTGAGCTTATATTTACAGTGAATATGAGTGAATATGAGTGACTCCCTGCCTTCTCTTCTAAATGCTTATAAACATCTACTTAATAATTTAGAATTTTTAGCAGGGTGTGGTGGTACACGCCTATAGTCCCAGCACTCTAGGAAGCTGAGGTAAGAAGACTGAATTCAAGGCCAGCCTGGAACATAGGAAGAACCTGTCTCAAACAAACAAAACAAAACAATTCCCTCCTCCAAAGAAACCTATAATCTTTCTTTCTTAAAAAAATATTTTTGCCACGTATAATACTCTAGCCCATAATTTTCATGTGCTGATGCAACTAGAAATCAGCAAATGTGCCTCTGCTCAGTGCTACTCTATATTTTATACATTAGTGAAACATTGCAAATGCATTAAAAAAAGAACATATTGAAATGTTAAGCTGTTACCATAGGATATTTTCCTGTTTGTTTGTCTTTGGTGGTGCTGCTGATAATGGTGGTACTGGGGGGTTGAACCCAGGACATTTACACTGAGCTACATACATTCTGACCCTTTTCCTTATGTTTTTATTTTGAGCCCAGGCTGGGCTCAAACTTAAAATCCTCCTACTTCAGCCTCCCAGAGTGCAGGATTACAGTCATGAGCATAGTTTCCTCAGCATTGTATAAAACGATTATCCTAATTGAGTGTCCTTTATCCAAACTGCAAGGGACCCAGGAGTATTGTGTAGTTTAGATATTTTTCAGTGTCTGTCTATCATCAGTCGATCTGTCTGTCTGTCTAGGGGATATGACCTAAGTCTAAACATGAAACTCAGTTGAAACTCTATGTATACCTTGTATGTGTAACCTGAAAGTAATTTTGTACAGTATTTTTAGTATGTCTACATTTTTACTATTGTCATCACATGCGGTCAGATATGGAATCTTCCATTTGTTAGGTCAGTGCTCTCGTTTAATAATTTGGAGCATTTGAATCTCCGATTTTCAGATTAAGAATGACCAACCTGTCTATGCCTTTAACATTTACACCAATATTCTGTCTTGCGAGAAGCTGTTTCAGTTTTCCTCTTAAGAGCGTGTACATTGGACATCTTTGGGCAAAGGCCACCCAGGCTTGTCTGCACAGTCACATTAAGAGTTGAGAGCTAAGACTTAACCCCTTCTGCTTCTCATGATCCGTAGTCCTAGGTGTTTATGAAAGATCTTCTGTCTTTTGTGTCATGTGATGGCGTCAGTGAGAAGGATTTGTATTACTTGGTTCTTTATTAGTGTCATTCTAAAGGCACATTTTTGTAATTGAAACAGTTGGACATCAAGCCAGCCAAACAGGGTCAAACGGAAAAGTCCCTGCTAAGTGTTTGTCCTCGGCTACTTTGAGCAGCTTAGTAGTTCTTATCTAGACATCTCTGGTTCCATTCTTATTTTGTAGATGCAGCTCATTTCCTAATTTCTCATTTGGCATTAAAGAAGTCCATATTAGCAGGTTCTATACAAAATTTCTCCAGGTTTTATGGGCCAAGTTTCTTTTCTCTTTCTGGACATTGGTTACTTTTCTGGTCTTTGTACATTATTCCTGAGGTCACCGCTGTGAATCCTCAGACTAGTAAAAAAAAAAGTAAATGTTACTGGTAGGATTAATCTTAGGTTTGTCTCTGTGACAGATGGGCTGATGTAAGCATGGTGATCTGTGGACTTTGGGCATCTTCCATGCTTGTTGATGGAGTCACCTTGCCCAGTTTGGGTGTGCTTTACTTCTGTCCACTCTGTAAAGATAAAGGACAGCTATCCTTCTATTGAAAACCCCACCCTGAGTATCTTGGGGAACCTCCATAGCACTCTGGTGTAGATACTTGGAACGCCACTGTACCGTGATGTTACTGAATTTAGATTGCCCTGGGACTCTGGAGTTACTCATAAAACTGTGTGTGGGGAGGGTAACCAGGCATACAGCTTTAAATCCTGACTTTGTTCCTTCATAGCTGGATTAACACGAACAAGTGACTTAACTTCTGTGCCACATCTACCCACCTGTAATTTGAGGTTGATTGTTGTCATGGTGTGACATCACATACTCGTCAGGCTAGCCTGAGTATTAAAGGAGTTATTATATGCAAGTTTTCAGGATCATGGCCTGTTTGTAGAGAGGGCAGTGTGGTTCTGAAAACTCAAGACTTCAAAACAAAGGCGATAAATTCTGCAGCTTTCTATATACACCTTTCCATTAGGTATGTTTGTTTGCATGAAGAGCGGTTTACCTGTTTCATGAGATATCCTTATTAACAATATAAAAACCAGTAGGGCTGGGATTGTAGCTCAGTGCTTGCCTACCATGCTGAAGGTCCCAGATTCAATTCTCTAGCACCACATTAAAAGAAAAAAGCAACATAACAACCAGAATGCAGTTTTATTCTTCTTGCCTGAGCCTGACCTGGAGTTAGTGACTTATTTTCTAATGAATAAAGTATGGGAAAGGAAGAAGAGTACTTGCACCAACAATAAATCATGCTAATACTACCTAATACTACCTTCCCTCTGATATGATGTGACAGGAAGGATGCTTTCCCTTGATAGTATCCTTTCCAAAAATCCTTCACTTCATTCTTATTGGAAGAAAATGTCAATAAATCCACCTGGGGTTGCTGCTGCACATTGGAGGAGACAGGATGCTCTGACCACTGAGGGCCTGTGGGGTCTTTTCCTGGCACACGATTGGACAAGTTGGTGATATCTGACTTAATTCTATAGTTTAATAAGTTACTAATGTTGATATCTTAGTTAAGACTGGTGCCCAGATGCCAAGGTGGAAGCCGTTAGCATTAGAGGAAACAGTGTGAAGGTGGTAGAGAACTCAATCTGTGCGACAAAAAAACAAAACCCCCTGGGTGTGCTTGTTTTTTTTAAGTTCAACTGGCTTAAGCAGAGGTGGAAAGTAGAAGCCCTCGATGGCCACCACCCAAGGGGAGCAACTGTTAAATGTTGGTGTTGCCCCAGGGCTTTCTCCTGAGTACTCCTGTGCACAATTTTATTAAAATGTCTTCATAAGCCATTTTTACTTATATACTGATTACACACCTTAGAAGTTTCAGACCTTTTAATTATAGTTCACCGGTTTTCCAAGAAAGTTTCTCTTTAGATAGACTTTGACTCTTGCTAAGACTTACTTCAAGTGGTGTTTGTTTAGCCAGTGCTTAATTGTATTTTCACTTGTGCTTCCAGCCCATCCAGGTCCCATTTATATTGCCTCTGCCCTTGCCAGTCTTACTAAAGCCTCCCAAATTAGCATCATCTGAGAATTTAATTAACTTGCTGTTTACTAACCTTCTCTTTTCAAGATAATTAATGAGGATGTTAAGTGACACTGGGCTGACACGGCTCCCGGTGGCACCTGAGCAGGCATCTACTGGAGCGGAGCCTGCCAGGGCCGAGACCTCCCCCTGACCTGCCCTTCAGCCAGTGTCCGAGCGGTGCGGCCACACCAGGAGCAGACATTTGTGTGAAGGCAGGCTTTCCCGCCTCACCTTTTATCCACTCGTTTTCAGCTTTGTTAATTAAAAAGCTTCATTTTACTTAGAGTGGAATGCTATTTTTTGTGTTATTCCCTAGACAGAGTCTACATTATCGGGCTTGAAATTAAACTAGCTGAGAACGTCCAGCATCACAATTCCCTTTTGTTTCTGTGAAAGTGGCAGCACAGCGTCTCCTGGATCTCCCCACACTCCGCCCTTGCGTTATCCAGGTAGCCAGAAGTTATTGTTGAACTGGGGATCAGCGCTGGCCACAACTGGTGTGGGCTGTGTCTATACTCTGCAGCGGGGCAGCCACTGGCCACTTGTGGCCGCTGTATGTTTGATATGTGACCAGTATGACTGAGGAACTATGCTTTTAATTACATTTAACCTAGTTCTAAGTTTAAATAGTCATGCGCAAGTAATGTAATCTCTCTGGGCCAAGCACCACTGGTGATAGCTCACCTGCCTTGGGTTGTCTACAGCAGGGCTAAACCCCCTGACACTTTCTATGCCTTCCCCACCAGCTTTCTTCTCTCATCAAGAAGGTAAACTGATTGGGCCATCACATTCAGCAAGCTGTAATTAGGAAGGTAAGTTTTCTGCAGGAAAAAGATGTTACTTTCTAAATCCAAATGTAAATGACTTGGATTATCCGTGTCACTGAGCACTTCATTCATGCAGATAATTGAGAATTGACAGTGTCCTTTTCCCTCAATTACTTCCTGATAGTTCCATGTGTTACAATGGCAGAAACATGGAGCTGTGTTTTTAAATAGCTATGTTAATGTCCTCATTAATTTTACCTTTTTCTACCAATTAACAAATATTAACTCCTGTGGCAGAATTAAGCTAGCTTCCCTTAGGAAGCGCCTTTCCTCTTAACTCCCAGCTGCCTGGGTCTAGTGAAGCTTAGCTTTCTAGCTTCTGTTTTAAAGTATTTACCTTGTATGGAAGCAGGGAGTTTCTCAGTGAAAGCTTTGTTTTTGTTTGTTTGTTTTTGAGACAGGGTCTTGCTCTGTCGTCTAGGCTGGTCCTGAGCTCACTGTACAACCCAGGGTGGCTTCTAACTCATGGCAGTCCCCCTGCCTCAGCCTCCCAAGTGCTGGGATTACAAGTGTGTGCCACCATGCCTGGCTTATGTGAGGCTGGGGAGTAGAACCCAAGGCTTATGTGTTTGCCGGGGGAGTGCTCTAACCACTGTGTTACTCCTCTTGGGGGTGGGGGGTGGGGCGGATCTTCGTACTGTAGCGTTCACAGAGTAGCACGCGCGCGCGCGCCTGCCCGCCCACCCGCCTGTTGGGACTGCAGAGGAGTCACTGATGGGGGATGGGAGGATGTAGCAGGCTGGGGAGCAACTCTCCCATCTTGCCTAGGTAATTATTGATGTAAGGGATTCTGGAGCTAGTACAGCCAGATGCGCTTTTTTATTTCTTTCTTTTGAAGAGGTAGAAAAGCTTGATTGGATAGAAAACTAACAGTTTTAAAAATGTTCGCCATTAATTTAAAATTAAAACCTTGTGATGTAGAGCATGTCCATTGAGTTTGGTTGCTGCCTCTTTGCCTTCACTGACTAAACTCTTTCTGTCTTTTAAAGAAAGGCACGTGAGACACGCCTCGGGGGAGTGGGCCTGGAATCCCAGCACTCTGGGAGGTGAAAGCAGTAGGGTCTCAAGTTCAAGCCCAGCATTTCAGCGTAGGCATCTAAGCAACTTAGCAAAGCCCTGTCTCAAAATAAAAAATAAAAGATGAGCTGGGACTGTAGCTCAGTGTGAAGGCCCTGGGTTTGAACCCCTGTGCCTCCAAAAAGAAGGAAAGAAGGAAAACATCTGGTTCCCTTGGTCCCCCAGTCCAGTTTTCACAAAGTAGTTGTGAGAGTCAGTTGAAATAGGGATGCCTAAACCCTTTAAAATCTGTATAGGGCTAGAAGTGGAGATAGTACAGTGTTTTTGAGAAAATGGTTAAGTGTTTTATTTTTCCAAGTCCAGACTTGCTAGTTGCTTGGTCCTGGGTGTCGGGATCTTTCTCTAGCGTTCTGTTTTCAAGAGATGGAAAGGAAACAAGAGCATGTTGTATAGGATGGCGCACATAGGCGTGGTCGCTGTTGCATTTGTGCTCTTGGCTTTGTGAAATCTGTGTTGTTTTCAGCTATTGGAGGGCATCAGAGCAGCCACATAATGTTAGAAACGCCATTATTAGACTAGGAAAAAGTGGGGTCAACTGCAGCCATTGGGAAACTCAGAATAAATGAATAACCTTACTCCTTATCCACATGCGTTGTTTACCTTGCCTGTAGAAAACGTGGAGCTGGTGCCCCAGAGCCTGTGAATGAGAACCTACTCACACACTGTAACACCACGGCTCTTGTTGGAAACGTGAGCCGGAAGAGTGATGTTTAATTGTTCTAAAGTCATTCCATGATTCAGAGTTACATGATTCTTAAATACATAATTGACCTTCAGTTTAAAACAGCTAAGTTTTATATGAAGTTATCAAGACTGGCTCTTCCTGAGTTGGAAAGTTGCCCGAGATTTATTTTGCTTAATAAATATATGCATGTACAGTGTTTCACACCACTCTTCATTGGGACCAGGTGTGTGATATTCTAACGGATAGAATTACTTTTTAAAACTGTTTTACATCAGGTATCAGCACATTCCCAAAGGAGGGAAGTAAGACAGCCAGTCCTTTGTTTTAATAAATAAAGTTTTGTTGAAACACAGATACGTTTATCCTGTATTGTCTGTTACTGCTTGCTGTGACAGCGGAGCTGGTGTGTCCCTCAATGTCAGAGATGTTTACCAGCTGGACATTTCTAAAAAAATACTTGTTGATGCCTGGTTTAAATGCTAGAAATGTGTCTTCTAAGAGTCTGTGTTTTAATGAATTCTAGGGAAACTGTGGGCTAAGACATTAATCTACTCATACCATCCTTTAAAATGCAATTGTTGTCAGCTTGGCTGGCTCTGTTTTATTTCTGTGATCTGAAGAATTTGCTTATTAGATGTTGAATGCAGTGACCCTGGTTTCATGGTAACTAACCCTGCCTCAGCCCCTCACTAATGTACTGCTAGTCATTTTGTTCAGGAGACTGAGTAGCTTCCAACGTTTCGGTGGGAAGGACACTGCTCATTAGTGGATGTGTGCAGCCTTCGGTTTAGCTAAAATCTGAATGCTTTCTCAACCGGAAACAGTGGATATTATTCTAAATGTTAAGTAATATCGCTCTCTACAAAGACAAAGTGCTTCCTGGTCATTATGAGCTGCGCCCTGGCATCATTCCTCATGATAATGCCACGCGGTGAGTTCTTAGTATTACCATCCAGATTTTAGTGCTGAAGCAGGGACGGAAGGGTGACTTGCTGAAGGTCACATAATAACAAAGCCTGTTGGCAATTCGTGTCATCTCATGAGTCATGTTGGCGCTGGGGAATGCAGCTGGCACCAGTGGGACTTAGACCCAGAGGCAAGCCAATCCTCCTAACAAGTTCTTCCCTGGCAAAACCGGTGATTTCATTAGTGAGGTAAGTGAACAGGTGATCCAGTAATTCATTTGTCTTTGGGTAGACCTAGGCCCCTAGAGACATGTCAGATAGTGGGGCAGGTCTCCCTTTGGACCAATCACCATCACACAACTTTTGCTTTTGCCTTCTCCCTTATGGACGGCATTCACTCTGATTTGCTTCCTCATGGCCAGTCATTTGTGGTGGCATTATTTTTTTTCCTTGAAGTTGAGATGATGACTTTGTGTCAGTGTCCCCTGTCTTCTGCATGATTCCTTGCTCCCATTCCCTTGTTTTTGCTGTGGAATGATTTGATCTCTGCCTGTTGAGTGCCAAGTAGAAGGGCACTCAGGCTCTGCCCTCAGGAGCCTTCCAGTCTGAACAGGGAATGTGCCACAAACACAAAACCCATAACCAACGTTCAGAGAGGGAGAAAGCATCACATACATTAAACAGAAATAGGGAGGAAGGCGAGATGCTTAGGAAGGACGATAGACTTTGGACGAGCTGGAATGTAAGTGTGCACAGGGGCGGGGGGATGCGTGGGGGAGGATAGTGTGAGCTAGTGCACACCTCACGCACACACAGGTGATCCATTGAGGCACAGAGAGAGTCAATACAGCTGGCAAGAGACAATGTTGGTTGGTGCCGGGTAATGGATAATAAGACTCTGTAGTAGAAAACCTTCCTCACATACCGGGGAAAATAACGTCAGTGATTTTTAGAGAGAATGAATGTTTCTGTTCATTATTGCAAGGGATTAAAGAGCTACAGGAAGCAGGAGCAGGGACAGACAAATGGGGGCGGTGAGTGAGCCTAAACCAGAAGAACTACTACTTAAAAACACAGGTGCTGCCTGGGACTGGCATTTGGTTCCTCTTACGCTATTATAATCCTGAAAGGTCACTGAAACATTTGTGTCGTAAAATGTAAGCTTTTAAAATACTTCCTTGGTGGTGGTGGTGGTGGTGGGGGGGGTGTCCACAGACTGTATATTCATAGAGCAGATGACTGACTTGAGATGTCAAGATGACCTGATCTGCTGATTCATGGGGTCCTGAGTTATTAGCTGCTTCCCCCTACCCTCCATATTTAAGAGAGGGTGTCACTCCATAGTTCAGGATGGTCCTGAATTCACTACATAGCTTGGGCTGGCCTCACACTCAGATCAGTCCTCCTGCCTCGGTCTCCCAGGTTCTGGGATTACAGACATGTGCCACCATGCCTGGCTGATTTTTATATGTTGCTAGGGAACTGAACCTAGGGCCTGGAGCATGCTAGGCACGCACTCTTAACTGCTTAGCTATGCCAGCAGCCAAGTCTCTTTTTTATATAGTTTTGAGACAGTATCTTCTTAAGTTGCCCAAGGTAGCCCCAAGCCTCCCAACTTGCAGCCTTCCTGCCTCAGCCTCCCAAGCAACTGAGATTACAGATGTTCACTGCTATACCAGATGCTGTGTCTTAATGCTGTAGCTCAGGAAGGTTTGTAGCTAGGTTTGTGTCCAGGTGTCACTCTCCCAGTTGCCACAGAAGAGCTGGTGATGTGGACAGCAGGTGCCACAGCTTCTTAGTACCTTAGAGCTGGCAGGATCTTAGAAGTTTCCTCTGTGATCCTACTTGGTCCCAGCGTCTTCTGCTCCTTCTCAAACCTCATTGTTTTGTGCAAATGTTTTTTTTTTTTCTAGTTACTGATTCTTCAGATGCAGTTTTCCAAAATCTGAATTTCAGTAAAGAAAATAGCGTATGGAGTGTCAGCAACTTTAGGGAGCCCTTGTCTTTCTGGGCTGACACTGATTCCTCTTCCTCCTAGCTCATCCCTATTTCCTGGCCAGTGAGAACAATGAATTTATGACTGTAAAGAAAGACTGTTTGGTCAGTGTAGAGCAGCTAATAAAAAACCTCCTTGTACTGAACCGTTTAAAAATAAATTTTAAAAAATCTTTTGCTGACCAGTACTACAGTCCCATTCCAATGAAGGCTCCAGGGACTAACTGTGAGGTGTCAGCTTTGGTCCAGGTTGGTTGGGCATCTCTGTGGAGGAATCAGTTATTGGGGGACTAGCCGGCCTGGCAGAAGGCCAGGAAGGCTGGAGTTGAGGCAGAAGCAGGAGGGGAGAGACGCATGAGACAGCATTCAGCCTCGAACCCCATGGGCAGTGGTTCCCTCCTCTTAGTTCCTGGGATTTAAACATAGAAGAGGTGAAACATCCAGCCAGCCATTTTGGGGGCACTATAAGAATAATTAGAGGTTAGGTCACAGTTCTCAGCAACAGGCAGTCAGATAGGAAACTGAGAACCTTGGGAAGAAAATCACACTGTTCATGTGCAGTGTACACATGTAGGTCTTAAGAAGACTCATCCATCCTGACTTACTTGAGCCAGAGCTATTTGCCTGTACGTTCTGGAATGCCTGTTTGACCCTGGCTTTCAGTTTCCGGCACACTTTCACACTCCTCTGTTGGCCCTGGTAGGCCTTTTATGCTTGGCACTAAGATAATGCTATTTTTATCTGTAAAGGTGTGGCAGGCCCTGCAAATGCTGTTGGGAGTGCTGATAGCTTGAGTTACCCTCTCAGAGAGGCACAGGTAGAGACTGCTGCCTATGTGTTCTGTGATCTGTATGTGACTTAGATATTTCTCAGTGTATGTCCATGTCTTGAAATTACTTGTCAGTTAATAGTAGGAGAGCAGAGTGATAGCAAACCTAGAGAATGAGCAAAGCTCAGTGTGTAGAAGGAAGGAGGACTAGCTTAGTTAACTTTCTCGTTGCTGGGACAGAATACCTGATATCCAAAATTTGAAAGGAAGAAAGACTTTTTTAGCTCACAGACATGGGCAGCTCGCATGGTGGGAACACATGGGGGAAGTGCAGCTGATGGGTTCATGATGGCATGGCAGGAGGAGGCCAAATTGGGGAGGAAGGAGCCAGCATGCACCCATTCAGGTCAAGCCCTAAGCATCCGCTTCTTCCAGCCAGGCCCCACCTCCCAGGAGCGCGCAGTATCCATAGATAATCCACAACACCTAAACACACGAGGCTTTGAGGGAACACTCCAGATCCAAACCATTACAGCAACTGAACCTGGTATAACACGCCTATGATCTAGCACTTGAGAGGTTCAGGCAACAAGATGGCAAGTTTGGGCCCTGCCTAAACGACATAGCAGGACCATGTCTCATAAAACCAACACCCAACCAAACAAAAGGAAATGGAAGGGTAGAACTTTGGCTGACATGGAAAGGAGAGAGGAATTCTTTTGTGATTTAAAAAAATTATAAAAATAATTATCTCCTGTCATAAAAAATCTCACTTAAACAAGCAGTAAATATTAGCAAATGTGTTTACCTTTTCTAGTCCTCAACCTGTCATCTTAGTCATAAGAAAATGGGAGCTCAGGTGGGAGTCAGGAGAGGCAAGTGTGTAAAAAGATGCTTTGTGGCAGGTGCTTATGGGTGCCTATTGGTCTGGGCCTAGGAATAGGAGACAGTTTCATGTCCAGTGGAATGGGGAAGGGCTTCCAAGGGGAGATGCCTTCAGCTTGCCTTGGGAATTATGTGGCATTTTGGCATGTACAGGAGGTGGCCCAAAGATTCCCAAGCAAGAGGCACTGAAGCTGGGAACATCAGTGTTGGTGGGCAAGATGGGAACTGCTAAAGACCGGGAAAGTGTGGAAGAGAGAATTTGAAATCAGAAATGGGAAAGTGGTATTAAAAGGCACTGAGTGGCAAGCTAACCAGTGGTTTTTAAGTAGCTGCTATGACTCAGGAGTTGTTTTGGGTACTGAGGATAGAAAGATACAACCTGATCGCATACTAAGAAGCGGTGCGTATGATGTGGCAGAAAAATAGGGCTGGCTGGCTGCAGCCCACTGAGGAGCCTGCTTCCAGAGTGCAGAAGGGCTCCGGGAGGCAGAGGCTGAGCCCGGCAGCTGGAAGGGCTTTGGAGCCCCAGTGCTCGGGAGCACAGTGAGGAATCTGGTCATTCTAGTTGATTTGTTTTCTTTTAGAATGTGGTTCTGTTAGACCTTCAAAAGGTCCCAAGTATTCTCATTTTACTTCAATCACAATAGTAGACTGTTGACTTTCAAAACTCAGTAGTATGACTCAGTGATCTTTTCCAGTTGATGAAAAGGAGTTTTCAAATGGGCCTCTATATTCTTTTTTTTTTTCTTTTTCTTTTAATTTCCGAATGCCTTGCATTCTGGAGCAGATAGATAGTAGCCTAAATAAATATTTCCTGCTCTGAGCTAAACTTCAGTGAAAATGCAGTTTTCTAGAAATAGCTTGAGCACCGAACTACTTAAGACTGAGAAAGATCCAATTTGCTGGCTCTCTGATGTGCTAGGACAACCCTCCTGGAGGCCTGCTTGCCTTGCCTGTCCGGTGAGGTAAGATCATATATCAGAATCACCTAGAAGGCTTGTTGAAACCCACATTTCTGAGCTCCCCCTGCCCCTGAGTTTCTGAGAGCTGGAAAGGGCCTGAGAATCTGCTAATGCTGGTGGTCCAGAGATGCCCCTCTGAGAATTCTGGCTGTAAGCCAAGCATCCCCTAGGAAAGGAACTACTAAGTTCATTGCACACCTGTCATTAGCACTGTTCCTTCTCAAGGACTTCCTTCTCTATTTACCACAGCAGGAACAGGTATGGAGTGGCTTCTGGGAGAGGGAAGGTGACTGCAGATTCCCCACCGATCCTTATTTGTTGTTCCACTAGAGAGTCAGTCAGACCCTCTAGCGTTCTTGGACTTTGCAGGGGTTTGGGCCCTGAGCATTGGCTTTCAGGGCTCTTGACTTCTTAGCCTCTGAGGGAGCAGCTGTTCTTAACACCAAGACTGGGACTCAGAAACTCAGACCTCAGCCTCACGGAGGAGCTGCTGGTTCTCACCTGTCTTTAGTGCCCTCCGGACTTGTGTAGTTGTCCGACCTCAGAAGGCTTCAGCCTTGTCCTACAGCTGGGTGCTGGGATTTTGGGCTTTTCTGTGAGAGACATCTGACCCCTTTGTGATCTAGAAATGGTGTGATGTGGAAATGAAGTTGCTAACCTTCAGGGACAGCCTGAGGGAAACAAGCAGGCTCCAGTACCCAAGGTGCCCTGGCCCCAGGCATGCTCCTGGTCTTTGAGGGCATGGCCATTGGAATGATTAATGGGTGTCCTCCACTCTGCTGGACAATTAAGAGAAGCAGGAGAAGGAGGGAAAAGTCTTCAGTTAGACCTAATTTGGCACCATATTGTTTTCTGTTAATCTATTTTGCTTTCTGTCCGTCTGTCCCAGGGGATGGGTGCCTTGCTGCTTGCTGAAGCATGCATAACTAATGTCCTCATTAAGGGCCGATCTGTTTATCAGGGCCATGCAAGGAAGCCAGCCTGCCAAACCTAGGCACAAGCTGGGGCTGTTACCTCCCTCTGGGCCTTAGCCCCACCTCATTAAGCTGGTCCAGGCTATTGATTGGGAGCTTGTGTTTGGAAGAGTCTTACTTACTCCATGCATTATCTTGACAGATTGATCAGACCTGATTGAGAACCTCTTAAAGGAACGAACAGCTGTAATGGGAAAGTTGGACTCTGTCATCCGTTAGGATGATTCTGGGAGCAAGAAGAACAAGGCTGACATCTTGGAGCAATTGTATTTACAATTAACATGGCTGAAAACGATTGCCTCTATTGATCCCCCCTTCCTGCAATTACAGCCCCATTGTTTACATTCCAGCACTTCAGTTATAAAAAGGAAATTCAATAATTATTGCATTATTTAAAGTTAAAGTGCCACAGAGTTTGCTGGCTGCGCTTGCTGGTTGATTTAACGTTCAGTAAAATCCATGCTGAGCTCTCCATCTTGAGACCGAACAATATCGGCTTTTAATGAGACTTAAAAAGGGGGGTAAGGAGAGGAAAACTCAGTGTACAGGGTGTTTGTCTGGGTTATTTATGGGGGGGTGAAAGCGGAGCAGAGAAGGTAGGTGTGTCATCGTTCGCAAAACCACGTTCCTCTTGCCACGTGGCTGTCTGGTCTGCAAATGGCCGTGTCCTGGCTCTTCGCTTAAACTTCCTCAGAGAAGGACTTGCCTCTTTCTACCATGTTGGTTCCTTGTCTCTGTCCCACAAGTACAACCATTGCCTCAAACCTTTAGCAAAACCCATGGAACTGAAGGAGAGAGGGTTGAAATGTCAGCAGTAGCTAGCATAATCGCTGCCAAGGGCATTTGTTGAAAGAGAATATCCCTCCTTTGCTCTGACTCTATCCCATTTTCTCTTTCAAGGGAGAAAAGAAATAAAAATTAAAAATCAAGTACCACTTAGGGGGAAGAAGCCAGCCCTGTGGGTGCTTCGTAGCCTCCATCCTCGTCACACTGGCGGCCCCTGTCTTCTCCCATAATGGAGGTGATGAGGGGATTTGTCAGCGAATCGTGGGAGCTCTGCAGGAGCCTCCGGGCTGGAGCACCACAGTCAGGCTCTCAGCAGCAACCAGGAAGTTCGAGCACGTAGGAATTTTAAAGACCATTTTATTTTGCTTGTACTTGGTTGAAAGTCTTCCACGGGCTCTGTTCCAGCAAGACATCTGGACAGGTGCACCCAGCAGGACGCAGAGCAGAGGGAGAAAGTACGTTGCCTTGTGCTTTGCCATAAGGAGCCATGCTTCCCATCCCAGCCCCCGGGAAGTTTTAGACTGTAGGTGTGAAAGGGGAGAGGAAGATGAATCGAGCCAATTCTGACTTTTATGGAGTATCTGGAGCAGGCCGGTAGCGGGCAGCTGCTTCTGTGTGACTTTTTCATCAAGGAGGCCAATTGCTGTGTGCAGGCATTGCATGATTTATCTAATGCACTTTGCTAGAATCTGAAATACTCTTTGGGCAAAGGCAAGTGCAGAGATTTTAGATGTTGGAAGCTTTATTCCCCATAGTGGGACATCTCCATGAGTTCTGTCTTGGGTCTTTTCTCCCTCTCTGGCGGTTGCTGTCTAAACCAGCACCACCACAGCAGCAGCAGCAGCAGCAGCCTCATCCCTGAGAGTTAGAAATGCAAATTCTTGGGCCCCACCAGACCTATTAAGTCAAACATCCCTAGAAGGGGTCTGACAATCCATAGTGTAACAATCCCCCCAACCCCTCAGGGGCTTCTGAAGCCTGCTGAAGTAATCCACTGAGGTGTAGCGGCCATTGGTTGCCTCATAGACCACCAGGCCACTGTGTTTTGAGCCCCTTCAGGTGAAGCAAGACCTAGGCTCCTGGTATGATGACCATGACTGTGCTGGATATTTGGGCAAAGCTTCACAGCTCCCAAAGAATTTTCACGTTTGTTTTCTTTTGTGGTTTTAAAAATGGCCACCCAAAAAAGACAGGTCAAGTGTAGTAAATACCTGCACTGCACAGGTGAAGTAAGGCACCTGTTTGGATCACCACACAGCTGTTTGTTCTGCTCTGTGGAGATACAAGCAAATCCGTCGTGGTAGAATTGGAGAGCGAGGGAAGAGCCTAGCAGCCATATCAGCTGGGTTCGTCCTTTCCCTTAGACCTCACCTGGGATGTTGGCAGGTGTGAATAAGAGTGTGGTCCTTGATTTTTATTACATCAGCCCCTGCGGGGGAAAGAGGCCCAGTAAACAGATTCGGTTTCTTCGCAAAGACATGGTCGTAGGGTTTGAATTCTAGAAGTAAATCTTTGGTGAATTACTTCAAATTCAGCATCTTGTTAAATTTTTAAAAATTCTTTTGTTAATATGTACTCGTGTTACACAGTAATAACAATCAGCTTGAGAAATGGGTGCATTTACACATTACTCCTTGATCATTTTTACTTCCCTTTCCAACCCCTTCTCCTCTCTGCATTTGCCTTCCTTCTCTGCAAAGTTTGTCTTCCTTCTTTCTCCCATCTTTCTTTTACTCTGCTCTTTTACTTTTTTATGGTTTTGTTTTCTTATATTAGAGAAACAATGTGATATTTAAACTTCTGTGTCTGGCTTGTTTTGCTAAGCATGATGGTCTCAAGGTGCATTCATCCATTTTCCTGTAAATAATTCCAGTTTATCTTTCATTATGTCAGAATAGTAGTCCATTGTGTAAATATACTACATCTTCATTATCCATTCATCTGTTGATGGACATATCAGCTGCTTCCAACATTTAGCTGTTATAAGTTGTGCTGCTATAAACATAGGTGTGTACATATCACTCTTGTGTGGTGATTTTAGCTCTTTTGGGAAGATACTCGGAAGAGATACAGCTGGATCAAATGGCTTATCTATTTTTGTTTTTTGTGAGGAATCTCTATTCTGTTTTCCATAATTACTGTACTAGTTTACAGTCCCACCAACAATGTAGGAATGTTCCTTTTCCCCACAAGCTTGCCAGCATTTGTTGTTTTTGAGTTTTTAATACCAGCCGAACTTGCTGGAGTTTAGGTGGAACCTCAGTGTTGATTCGCATTTTTCTGATGGTTAAAGATGAAATTTAGCACCTTTTATAAGGAAGAAAGAAATCAGTCTTATTTGTATGTGCTCAATATCCCCTGCAATATAATAATTTTTATGTATCACTTTTTTTTTGAAACAGTGTCTCTCTCTGTAGTCCAGATTCTGAGCTCACTATATAACCCATATTGGCCTCAAACTCACAACAATCCCCCAGCCTCAGCCTCCCAAGTGCTATAATTACAGGGGTGTGCCACCACACCCAGCTTATGTGGTGCTAGGGAATCAAACTCAGGTACTCAGCACTTAACTGCTGAGCTAATTCCTTGAGGCCCTGCATCGCATTTGCTTTACTGTTAACCATGACTTTCTTTTGGGGATCTGGGATAAGGATCAGTTGTAAGGAGGGAAATGGCAGGTAGGTCGGGTTGGCAGATATTTACTTCCAGCCCTAATTTTAAGTAATTGACCAAAGATTTACTGCCAGGATCCAAACCCTAAGACCATGTCTTTGCTAAATAACAAAAGTAATAATAATGTCTCATTTATTATAAAGGCCAACCTTATGTTAGGTGTTTTACATGAATTACCCCTTCAAATCCTTCCAGCAGTTCTTAGTTTCTGTTATTGTCTCAGTTTTATCCTTGAGGAAACTGAGACCCAGTGTTGCATTTGACTTCCCCAAGACAACCCAGTCAGTGAGATTCAGAGGGTCTTCTACCAGGCATTATCCAGAGTTTGACTTTGAACACCATGATTGTCAACAGTTTGACATGGAGTAGAATGGATACATTACTAAAGTCTCGTAAACATTGTGGTCCCTGTTTTTGTAAGGAGATTTAACATTTGGGAAAACTAGTGAGGCCCTAGGAAAAAGTATATATCGGTGAGTAGAGAAAGTCACTATTAACTGTGTACTGTCCTGACAAAGGGGCCATTTTCAGATTCTGTGAGCTTTAGGTAGCTTCTGGAGGGTGGCCAGCTCTGTGTGGACCTTGTGAGATCTGCTTTAATGTTTTGCCCACACTCCATTTGGCCTTCGAGCTCCATACACAGTCATCCAGCCTTTGCAGAAACCAGCCCACAATTTTGCTTGTCCCCAAAGTGGTCCCCTCCATGCCTAATAAATGCCCTCTCTGTGTGAAAGAGTGATTCCACACTCTTCTCTGGAGTTTTTTGCTAACAGAGAAAAATGAAACCTGAAACTTGTTATGCTAAAATACTGACACTCCCCCTAGGGTCCATATTTTCATTTTTCCAGAAAAGATTCAGAGTCATGGCAAGTGCAGCTTAGAAAAATTTCAGGTTTATAGACTATTATTCCCTTCTAGGCTTTTCTGTGAGTCAGGCAGTGCCATTCATGTAGAGGAAAGACATAGGAGTGGCAGGGCTCTGCCCTGGCCTGGGAGCTCAGATACTGAGAGGAAATGATCGCAGCTTATTCCAGGGTGTGAAGAGTCTGCCCTAGAAACCAGAAATAGGGCAGACCCACCCAAATGGATTGATCTAGGGAGTAATTTTTTTTTACTTCCTCTTGCTTTTTTCTTGTAAATCGTGGTTGGGGCTTATATCTTATAGTGTCTGCAGAACTCCTACAGTGAAATAGGACTAAATTAGCATGTGCCAAGGACAAGGGCATGAGTGGATGAAAAGCCAAGATTAAAAAGAAAATGCGTATATATTTAGGTTGACCTTTCATGCAGCTTCCCAAAAATGTGACATTAAATCTGGAACTAACTCAACCTCACTGATTAAAAAATTAACCGCCCTCACCCCTGGTTTCATTACGTCTGAAAGGATTCTTTTTTTAGGCGTTCAAGGTGAATACCTGGGCCTGAGAAGTCTAGTGTTTCAAAAGTCCTCTGCCATCAGTGTCCTGTGGTTTGAAGGATGTGAGCCAAACCCTGCCCACCTCCGGGGGCTGTAACGGAAGGCTCTAAAAAGTTCACCGAGGGGCTTCATCAACGGTAGCTAGTGGACATGCCTACCCCTGTGAATGCCTGTGCCCTTACCTCTTCATCATTTAATACTAGTGTGTTTGGGAACTCACAAGCCAGCTGTAGATCCCCATCTTCCTCTCTTCTCACTGAATATGTCAGTTATATCTGTCTGTCTGTCTGTCTGTCTGTCTATCTATCTATCTCAAAAGGGAAAACCTGGCATGCTGTGACTGCCAATATATCCATCCTGAGGGTTGCTGTGACAGCAACCTTTTCTGGTGTGGGACTTCCAGCTTTATGGGCTGGGAAGTCATAGACTCGAGTCATAGACTCTCCTGCTTTGCCTAGGCACATTTCAGAGCTCGGCCGGTGTCTCCAGGCCTCCAGGACATCCTGCCATGGGGATTTCTCCTCTGCTCAGCAGGAGGTGCCTGCTACCTCCTGAGGTATCCCATTTGCTGAGAGAGGTGCAGTTTTTACTTATGCTCAGAATAGGATTGCATCATATACACCCCAAATGTGATGAGAGGATGGGTATGGGTGTGTTTATGGTGTGATTCCCCAAGGAAACATTCCTTGTGAATCACAGGGGGTATGTGTGTTTTTGTGTGTGTGTGTGTGTTTGTGTGTGTGTGTGTCTGTTTGTGTGTATTTTGACCATTTCGACTTTAAAGGGGAGGCTATGACAAAACCTGATCAATATTTTACATTCCATGCATGAAGAACCAGATGTTAGAAGTTTCCTATTGCTGGGGAGGAGGAGGGAGCATGGGCTGGGCCCCTCCAGATTTATACAAATCAATGTTCTCTGTCAGAAGTTGGTTAGTTTTCCTGGGAAACAAGTAACAGGAACACATTTTTTTGATTTGCACAATGAATTATTTTCTAACAAGAGCCCTCTTTGACTTTCAATATTGGGCCAGTGCAGACGAGCCCAACATACTAATGGCGTAGAATCCCACGAAGCCTCGCAGCCTGGCCTCCATTCCTTTCTTTCTGTTTTAATTATTAATTTGCTTTCTGCACTTGATTCACTTGCCCAACTTGCTCTCAGATGCACCTTTGGTCACAAGGAGGTCTTTGCTTTTCTGGGCTCTTCCTCCTGAGCCAGACCTAGGATGAACATCGTGGAGATGGATGTGGGACCTCACACATCGCCATGTCAGGAGCACGGGAGGATCAGCTTCCAGCTGAATGGCCATAAGCATTTTAGATGATAATTAGCTAAAGAGAGGCACAAGGGAAGCCCTTGTTGGGGAGCCGACCCCTCTGCACGTCCAGCAGTGGGCGCTGTCCATGTGGCTTGCCTCACTCCTGGAGAGGATGTTCTGGTCTCTGCTGCACCCTGTCATGTAAGGACATTGGACATTCATTCTTAGGCTCTTTTTCTGCTCCTGTATGAGTCAAACTGGGTGCTTATTGTCATTCCACACCTATTTCTCGGTGCTTCCAGAGAATGGATCTGATGGCCAAAGATAGAAGTTTTCTTTCAGTAAGCAGTGCCGTGCTTTTGACACAACTTTGATGTAACTGATTCTTTTGCAGGCAGATTTTATTTTATGGTCTTGATTTTGCTTGTTTTTTCATTGGCTTGGTTTGGTCATTTGTGGTACTGGGGATAGAATGCAAGGCCTTGTGGTGCATGCTAAGCAAATGTTCTAATGTTGAGCTCTATCACCAAACCCCTGCAGGAACTTTGGAATTCATGAATTTACCAAAAAAAAAAAAAAAGTTAAATTTTATGTCATGTGAATTTTTTACCATAATAAAATTATGGTTAAAAAATTAGTAATAAACCAAAAGATAAAATAAACCAGTCATTGAGAATTGAGGGACAATCAGGGAAAACTTTGGCAATTCAAAGTCTCAGGCAGGGTCTGGTCAGCCACCTGAGGCTGGGTAGACCTCTAGTGAACTTCAGTTGTGACCTTTCATGATTTAGCTGGTTTATTTGTCAGTTGGTCATTCTTCCCCAACAGTAGGAAGGCAGGAGACCTTTGCACTTTTCAGAGGCTCTAGTAATAGAATCCCAGAGGAACATTTAAGTTGAAGGGATGTACCTTGCGTGTCTTCTGGTGTATCCTCTGTGTTACTACTGTGACTGTCTGAATCTCCTTCAGGTTAAGTCCTTAGGGTTGGGCACATTCCATGGGTGGGTATGTGTGTGCATCTCTGTGTGTGTGTGTGTGTTTGTGCGTGCGTGTGTGTGTGCGTGCGCACGCGCATTTACATATTGTCTCACATATTATAGACACTGGAAATTCAACGGAAACAAACCTCAACTAGTGGGTTTCTTGGCCAGCGTCCTGTGGATCCTTGGGGACTTGGTGTTGAAGTACACTAAACACATCTGAAGTTGTTTTATTTTACTTTTTAAACATACTTCCCATCTAACAGAGGAAACAGGAAGGAATCATGAACACAGAGAAAAAAAGTGGAACAAAACTCGAGTCTTCCTCCTCTCAGATAGGAGAGCCCTGGGGTAGAGGTGGAGTGTCACGGAATTCAGGATTTGTGTGGGAGAAAAATTTTCTGCCTAGTGAGGAGAGCAGGAACTCTGAAAGGAGGCAGCTCAGTTATTGAGTGGACCACTGGGATTTGTGCCTTGGTGGATTCTTCATATATTACAGTGAATTTAATTAAATACATTGTGATCCCAATTGAGGGTATTCTAATTAGCTGGGTCAGGAACAAATTATTCTCCCTCCTTCTCCAGTTGAAAACATCTCTGCTCTTCGGCAGGGAAAGCATGTCCTTGGCTGCCCGACTAACCCCGTGGAGTCCTCTCCTGCCTCTCCAGCCCTTCCCCTTCCTGGTGCTTTGTATTAGACAGGCTCTCAGGGTAAATTTCTGGGAAAAGCCCCTGAATTGCTTGGGAGGGAGATGGGGTCTTGCCAACAGGGTCAAGAGGTTGACTGACTCAAGGCTGAGCAGTGGAGAAGGGTACAGAGGTGAGGACTCTGCTGCTGGTCTGGGTCCCCCTACTCCAGGTTGGACCCTTGAAGAGTAATAAGAAACAAGAACACGATTTGTCTGCATGGCTAGGCATCAGGTTGTAAGTACAAATCTGAGATGAGCTATAACCCTTGTAAGCAGCTATTTCTTAGAAACCAAAATACAGTTTATAGATAGTAGTGTCTTAGAGGATGCATAAGCTTAGAAGTTTGAATTAAGCCTTTGTGTAAGTGGCTAAGAGGTGACCCTAAATGCTTTTTGTCTACCAGTGTCCTTGAAAGCTCTGGTTTCCTAGTTTTTATTTTTCCTTTTTTCTCCCCTAATGTTTTTGAGTATATGGCCATTTCTTTCCCAAGATGCTTGTGAAATGACAGATGAAAGATTTGGTGGTAGCTTAAGAGATCACATTTACCAACATGAGATTGAGGGTAGTGTGGTTTTGGAGTATCTTCACCAGGCCTTTTTTTTTTTTTTTTTTCAAAAAGAGCAAGCACTCCTAATATGATACTTATTTCAGTTCAGAGTTTATGCTGCCACATTACGCAAAAACCCCTGGATTTGAGGATGAAAAACAGTTGACATCTCGATTCCCATTACCTTTTTGGCTTTGTCTTTCCTCCCATCTGGCTCAGAGTTTTGAAACCCAAACTTTGTGGAAAGAACTCTCATATCCATATTACAATGTTGAGTCTAAAATTCCATGCCTTATTGCAAGGAAATCCTGTTTTGTGAGGGAGGTAAATGGGGTTTGAAGCTGCAGCTTTAGTGTTTCTTGCTCTGAATTCATAGTTTATAATATTGGCAAAATCCTTTGATGAAGTGTATTACTTTGGACTGCATGGTTATTTTCTGTTAGCTTTTATTCACTCGCTTTAAATTGGAGCTTTAATAAATGTAGTTCTTTCAGGACCAAAACAGCAGTCCTTGCTCTTGCACCTGTTTCCTGCTCCCAGTCCCAGGTCAGACCCTGGCACCCAGGATTATGGGCCTGTCGTGTCCCACTAGGGCTTTTGCCTCGTGGGGGGCAGCTGGAGAAGTTGAGGAATGTGAACAGAGGCCGACTCATCTTTCTCATCTCCTCCACTAAGCACTCCTCCTCCCCAGGGTGTGCCCTCCAGTACACCTTGTCTCGGTGCATCCCATCCTCCTAAAGTCTTCTGTGGGGAGCCTTGTCTTCAAGGAGAAACGTCAAAGACAAACAGTTAAAAAATCAGCTCAAATGTATTCGAAGAAAAATAGTTTGTTGTTGTCAGTTGTTTCTTTAACGTTTGACACTGATGTCTCACTGATTCTTCCAGTTCCTGTCTGTGAAGCTGTTCTGGGACAGCTGTTACTTTTAGGGATTTTATTTTGTTCCAAGCCTTACATGTGCTTGTGTCGACTCACCCGTTTAAGGGAGACTAAGGAGACTATTCTCAGTTGGTGCCAGTGAGGCCCTTTGCCTCCATAACTGCTGATTGGCACAGTTTCCTCTGGGAAACATTCAGCCAGTTCATGTGACTGAGGGCTCTCAGGCCCCAACTAGTGAGTTTGCTATGGCGCCCACTTGGTGCATTCACGTTTCTTTTTCCAGCAAGATGCTCACATACTTGTAGCGTTTTCAGTCTTTTTCAGAAGAAGTAAGATGTGGGCATGTGAGTGTGTGGCCGTCAGCGCAGTGTCCTCAGGTAGAAAGTACTTGTAGGAACTGTCTGGTCCTTGTGTTTTAATCTAGAGTGCAGAGCATTCCAATAGTTCTGGTTTCTTGGGTGAAGTCTGAGTGATGGGTAGGATGGGATGGTGAGGAAGAAGAGGGAAGGTCAAGGAATCACATGAGCACATAAAACACTTCCATTATATGAAGGATCTATGGGAACATAATGTCAGGGAGATAAATAAGCCCCGGTTCCAGCTCCTTGTTTTCCACTTGCTGGGTTGCTGTGGATCAGCCTTTTAAGTTTTGTGGGGTTGCTTTTTCTTTGCTTCAAAGGTACCTAGAAGAAAAACTTCTCATTGTAGTCATCTGGAATGAAGGAGTTGGCTTTTTAATACCAGGAGCATCTTACCTCACCACCTGTTAGAAAAAAAAGGGTCTGTAGCTTTCTTCAGACTTTCCAAGAAGCCCAAAACTGTTTGCAGCTTGGTTCTTAGCTGATATTTAATTTTGCACACGGAAGTCTAGGGTCTGCTGAATTTCTGCTCCCCAAACTTCAGTACTGTGTGTCCCAGCTTCTTGCTGGCGTGGAGGCTTCCGTGCTCCAGACTTGACACAGTGTCTGTTGGACACAACAGAGAATGTCCTTGTGACTGTATGATACTCTGCGTGACAGATGACCTTGCCAAGTTATGAGCTAGATGACCTTGGGAGACTGACAAAGAGCTAATCTAGGGAATTTATTTTCTGTCATTTTTTTTTTTTAATCCAGAGGAAAATCTAATTTTGGATTCTTCCAATAAACTGTATTTTTACATTAAAAACAACTTGAGTTGTCCTTCTTGTGGAAAGGCCAGCCAGTCACATTGGCTCTGTTATCAACCTTCAGTGGGTGCTATTTGGTTAGGGTGACCAGTGCAGTGGCTGTCACCAAAGCAGGAGTTGGATTGATTTGCCTGTAAGAATCCAGATGGTAATGTTATGGTCTTTGTAGTCCATACCATCTCTGGGCCAACTGTTCAACTCTGGTGCCTCAAAGTAGCTGTAGATCGTATGTAAATCAATGGATGTGGTTGTGTTCCAGTAAAACTTAAATTACAGGTAGTGGGTTAGATTTGGTGGGTAGGCTGTGTTTTGCTGACCCCCAATGTAGGTGGAAGAGCCTTGCATAATTATGTGATACTGTGAGAGCCCAGTCAGTAAACACCATTATCAGCATTCTGAAAAGCCCCCTGGGAGCAGACATTTGGGGTAGATGATGGTGCTCGTTGCCTTGCTGCTTGTCTTCAGATGGCTGCTAGAGAAAAACAAAAAAAAACAGTTCAAGAAACCTTTATCATCAACCCTTATCCCCTGTGATTATCCTGATAGTTTCCCTCATGAAATGCCCCTGTCTGCGACCAGGTTTGGGTGGGCTCATGGCAGTGTCAGACTTCAAGTGGCCAATGCAGAGTGTGTGTTCCTCTCCTTTGTCCCTGTAGCACCTGCAGCAGCACGAGAGTGGAGTGGAGGGCGAGAGCTGCTACTACCACTGCGTCCTGTGCAACTATTCTACCAAGGCCAAGCTTAACCTCATCCAGCACGTGCGCTCCATGAAGCACCAGCGCAGCGAGAGCTTGCGCAAGCTGCAGCGGCTGCAGAAGGGCCTTCCAGAGGAGGACGAGGACCTCGGGCAGATCTTCACCATCCGCCGGTGCCCCTCCACTGACCCAGGTGAGGCAGCCAGCAGGTGTGGCAGGCTGGAGTGGGCCTGTTAAAGAAAGACGTGCCTGTCGCTGGTGTCCCAGGTGACTGTTGTGACTTGGAATGTGTATGGATTGGTGCCTTTAAACGGGGGAGGTCGGGTGGGGGGTGTGGAGTGAGAGAACAAAACAAGAACTAGTATTACTTTGCTGCAGTCATGTGCTCATCCATGAGAAGTCACAACCACTACCCAGGCATCAGGCCCACAGAATTCCTACTGTCTCTTTCTCCCAGATTCTGCCAGTACGTACTCTAGATTCCATTATGCAAACTGACGCAGCAAATGTTAGATTATATGCCTTGTCTAGTATTAAGGGTAGATGGTTTGTAGTCTCAAAGTCTGGTTTGTAAAAATAGACTTTGGGGGAGGATCAAAAGCAGCATTTATAAAAGTCTTTATTGCATTTAAAGGTGATTTCTGTTGTGTGGGCCTAGCTTCTTGTTGCTTCGTGAAGTCAAGTCAGTTCACCTCGTTTCTACTGCTTGTCTGCCGCCTCATCTGTGGTCACCTTTTCTCCCTTCCTTCTCCTTGTGACTCGTATTTCCATTGGAACCTCATTTGGTTGAATCACCTCCTCTCTTCTGTTTTTTCAGTCTTTCCATCCCTTCTGTTGGGAGCACAAGCCAGTTGCTTGCCACTTTAAAAACATGAAGCAAAACTCCCCAATTCTAGATCTTCATTCTTAAGTCTAGAACTGAGTATTCAGGATTGCTTGAAAGAATAATCCCTCAGCTTATCTCAAGTCCACACCTCTCCCTGGTAACACCCATTTCCTCCTGCTGCCAAAACACCCAGGAAGGGCCCCAGTGGCCTGCGACTAACCCAGCCCAGGAGCCGCATGCCGCACCTTTTCTTGTCTTCTGCAGAGTTTGAAGGGTTGCCCGATGCTCTCTGAAAGCTCCCTTCCCTTGGCTTCCAGGGCCTTTTCTCTCTGGTCTCATGTTTCCCTCTGCAGTTGTGCATGCCCACCCTGGCTCTTGGTTTTCAGCCCTCCGCATGTGCCAGTGTCCCTGGGCAGCCAGACTCCTCAGCTCCCAGACTCTTGAGGCTTACAAACACTGGTGTTGCCGGGTTTCCACAGACAGCTTCTTTGCTGGTCCCACCTCATGGACATGGAGCTTATGACTCTCCCCAGCCAACATCACCCCCCGCCCCCCTTTATTTTTTTCTGACTTTACCTTGTATGAACCTGAAGGCCTTTTTGTGGCCCTCTTTCTCCGGACACACATTCTCAGCCACCGGGGTTTTAATCTTAATGCTATCAAATTACACATGTGTAGTTTGTAGAGGTAAAAAGTTCTGTAAACCATATAAAAATGGCAGGAACTTTGCTCAGTTCATTCTTTAGCAAAATGACTTTCACCTTTTAGATGTTTCTTTTGTGACTTATTTTCATATTTTCAACATGCTTCTGTGACCATTTCTTGATTATTTTTAAATTTTAGATCTCTCTTTCTCTCTCTCTCTCTCTCTCTCTCTCTCTCTCTTTCTCTCTCTCTTTCTCTTTTGAGACAGGGTCTACAGCCCAGGCTGGTCGTAAACTCATGACGGAGCCCAGGCTGGCCTTGGACTCACAGTAGTCTTTCTCTCTCAGTCTCCTGAGTGCTGGGATTACAGGCATGCGCCACCACACTTGGCTTACACAGTGCTGGGGAATTGAACTCGGGTACTTAATGCTTGCTTAAGTGCTTGCTAAGCAAGCTCTTTAACCACTGAGCCATTCCTCCAGCCCCTTAGATGTATCTCTTAACTTTCTACTCTGGAAGATGAAGGATTCACTAGTGTACTATTCCATAAACCCTCCTACCCCTCCCACTCTCACCGAGGGCCCCCCACAAGATCACTCACGCATCCTACATACCAGTTTCTCATTCTCCCACCACACAAACAGGGCTCCCTATCCCTCTACCCTATGTTTACATACATACTCACAGTACACTGGCAGCCTACATACCATACTCCCCACCTCCCACATTTTTTTTTTTTTTTAATACAGACAGATTCTGACTCTGTACTCCAGGCTGGTCTTGAACTCACTATAGAGCCCAGGCTGGATTCATACTTATGGCTGTTTTCCTGCTTCAGCCTCGCAAATGATGAGATTACAGGTGTGCCACCACACCCTGCTAATTTTTGTGTGGTGCTAGAGGATGGAGTCCAGGGCCTCATGCAAGGTAGGCAAGCACTTTTAACTGTTAAAGGATGTCCCAAGACGGCTCTTGCATCTTAAAACTTACTTACTCATACTCTCACAAATAGAAATAGCACCCACACTCATGTATACCCCCAAAATACTCCATTGTGCCCACACATTTCATATCTTCAATGTACACATGTACATACCATCAATGCGTAGACACTGCAGCCCTGTACACCCCATGTGTACGTGTATACCGCCCAGTCATAGTGACACATGACCCTTGTACAAATACACCAACAGACACTGCATGATCACATAACCCACACATGCTTACACACCTCACAAATATGACACATACACTTAATACTGCACCCACATCCCCCATACATACTACACACCTTACAAACCTAATGTGCCTCATACGCACACACCTCTCTCTCTCTCACCAGTGTTCCCTATGCCTCGCGTTTCCCTCCTCCCCCACAGCACCCTGGCACTCCCCCATACTCCCTAATTCCCTCCATGCTCCATCCTTCCCTCCCTCTGTCTTCTATTATGATGAAATAATAATTTTGGGCTATATTAATATTCAGTGTTTTCATTATTATAACTCTATAAATATTAATCACACCTGAACCATGTAGAGTTTTATAATTTCATTTACCTTCTTGTTCAACTTTTTGTTTTCCCTGGTTTTCTAGTTACCTATGATTAATTCATGGCCCACTTTGGTCTGCCAGAGTAGACGTTTCCTAGTCTCTGCATGATCTGTGCTGTCGGCTTTTCCCTCAGCTCTGTTTCCTCCTGAAAGTATCCCTGACCTCTCCAAGAGCCCTCTGCCCAGCATAAGCTCCTCTCTGTACCATCCGGAAGTTCCTTGGCTACCTACTGCATGGAAGTGAAGCTATGATCCTCACAGAGTAGGATCCACCAGTTTAGGAAACTCTCTCCCTGCAGCGGTAGTTGAGGTTTCATATTGAAGTGCCGTGTTCTCCTGACAGTCAGTATGAATTGTCTCTTAAACTGCTCTTGGGGACCAGGATAATTCCTGCTACTTACTTCCAGCTTACTGTAAGAGACTCCCTTCCCATGTGTTTTAATGGCTGTTCTGGTTAAAGTCTAGGTAATTCCTCTGTGCAGCTTCTGCCTGTCTCTGAACCTGCCTCCTCATGTGAGACCCCTCAGGAGTAGTAGGGGCAGGCACCCACGGGTACCCTTGTGTTCCAAGGTCAGATCATTGTGCCACCTGGCTGTGAGGGACCTGGTCCTCATTGTAGTGTTTTCATTGTTTTGTGCTGCTGTTTCTTGTTCTGCTGTTGAGTGATTTCATGAGATTCTTTTTCCTCTTACCAACACACATAAGCTCATTTCTTTTAGCATTTGTGGGATTTTGTTTTGTTTTTATTGCCAGCTCTGTGTATGTTATTGCTTTAAAAGATGGTCCCTTTCACCCCTCAATTCTCTTTTTTACTCTACTCGGAGTTCTCTTTTTATTAATGAGATGCCCCAAACTAAATAGTGTACAGCTGCCATTTCACCCAAGTCTATGGGCTGGACCAAACAGTGCCCTGTTTTATAATGTAATACTTCTGTTTATGCCGTCTCTCTGGGGTTGGTTTCCTACACCACTGCCTTTTGGAGTACTCTCATTTAATATGTATTATTAGCCCTCAGCCCCGACCCCAAGTGTATGAACAACTTCAGTGAAGATGATGGACTTACTTGCTACATTTCCAAATCCTTACATACTGTCTTTGGCCCCCAGCCCTGTTGCTCCACCCAATCCTTCCCACACATGCTCCAGTGAAGCTTAAACCCTACTGACGACAAGGGGTCAAATTATTAGGTAATACTCATACTGAGATTAACAGGAACTTGGTTCTGTTTTAGAAATTCCTGGGAGAAAACACATCTTAAAACATATCCTCCCTGTCTCCAGGGATTGGCTCTTAAAAACTTGAAAGAATGTCTTCAAATTAAAGGGACATTTTGGGCCTGGTACAGCTGAGACATTTAAGATCATCAGCTTCAAATTTGTAAACACAGACTTTGTAAAGTACTGCTGGTTCTCTCCACTTCAACAGAAGGATCAGGACATGACCCTCCAGCTAGGAGCGTCATTCGTGTGGTACATGAAGCACTAGGAAGCTCTTTGTCCCTGTCAGGGTGCTGTCCATTCTGACCTGGTGGTCACGCTGTCCAGAGTGTGAGGTGCCTGCATCCTGTCATCATCAACTTCATTGATGACAGCATTCTTCCTCCTTTCCCCCTTTGCTTTCCTCCTCTGTTGCTCACATATGCCTGGTTCTTCATACCCCAGCCCTAGCTTTTCTAAACAGTTCCCTGACTGGGGTTGGTGGAGTGGAGCCTGAAATTATTTCTTCCCTGTGGATGACAAGCATGCCTCCGCCAGTTCTGTCTGTTGCCCAATTTATTTGTCTGCTAGCCACCACGTAGCCTGTCATCCTACATGAACTCGGTCAGTCTGGAGGAAGAAAGTGAGATAGAGGCGATTGTGGAGGCCGCCTCCCTCCTTCAGAACTCCCCACCAGGGCCAGGATTGATATCTGGTACCGACAGCTGCAGACACATGTGAGCTTGGCTACTGGTAGTATGCAGATCAGTAGACCACTGCCCTCATGTGTCCTGCTTATGGTGGAGCTGATGCTTATGTCAGCAGGCAAGCCAATTCCTAAATTGTGTTGTTTTAAAACTAATGTGATTGTCATCTTTCTACCCTCACCCCATAGTGAACACACACACACACACCACATACACATGTGTGCCACGCATGGTTGGTTCATCCTGTTTTAAAATGACTTGGAGTCCTGGGGGTGTAGGTTAGCAGCAGAGAGGCTGCTCAGCATGCACACAGCCCCGGAATTCATCTCTAGGACCACAAACAAAAACAAGAAGAAGATAAAAATGACTTGGAAATACACATCTGAGAGAAAAGAGAGTAACCAAGTGAGGCCTTCCTTTTACCCCTTAGCGTTTTATTATTTCTACCTGGAGTTTTTATTAGTAGAATGATTTAAAAAAAAAAAAAAACCAGGTCATCTCTTGACTTTGTTGGGATCTGATCTTTGCACTCCATCTGTCCCTACATTCCAGTGTAGGTTCCCCATCACTGTCAGCCAGTACACTGGGTTATATTTTGCTCTTGCTGGCAATGACTGTCTGCCTCCCTTTAGTTAACCAAAGCTGTAGAAAGATGGAAGGCTCTCTTAGGTAGGTCCTGGGTAGAATCAGCTTCTCTGTTAGCTTGTTAAAAAGACATTTCCAGCTCCTTGGTAAAACTGTAGTTAATTTGACTCTGTCAGTGCCCAGGGCTTGGAGGGGACAAGAGGCCCTTTGTGTTTCTGCTGCTGTCCTTTTTCCTCTCCTCCTTCTGTCTTCTCTCTTACAGCACTTGCCTTAGCTACTTTCTCTTTCAGATAGACACAGAACTCCAAGCTTTGCACACACACATCATTAAACTGAATGATTCTTTATTGAAGGGCTGCTAAGTAGAAGTCTTTTATGAGTTGGAATATACAGATGTCATCTATTCTGAGCTCCTGGCGTGCATACATGACTAGTACCATGCACCAACCCATACTGGTAGTAGTACTGCCAGTATTAGTACCACCTCAAGCACTTGATGTGACCAAGTGATGACTCAGTGTATGAAGGGGTTGGTCATTCAGAGTTTGACTTTTTAACTTGTAGCAAAACATAGCATCCCCATTTGACTGACACATCTTTGATCTTTGAGGTAGCAAATTTCTTGGGGTTAGGGAGGTAGTTGCAACTTACCAAAGGATGACATAGTTTGAGTGACAACCTTTACTGAAATGCTCACTGGTTTCACTTAGTGAGTTGTTTTTGCTAAACTAAATTTCAAGAAACCGCTCATATAGCTTAAGAAGACAAAAAACCCCTCAGTTTTAGTTTTTCATTGAGCCTTGTTTTGATGTTTGAGAATTGGCAGAAGGCTACCCTCTAAACATGAAGTACATTCTTTTTCATATATAAATAGCTAAATGATATGCAATTTTAGTATAATTTTTCTCATAGTATAAAAATACGCTGTGGCGAGTTCTGTAGTTCTGAAGTTCTCTTTTTTTGAAACTACTACAGCAAAGATTCCCTTACCCTTTTTACTTTCTGCCTTGTTGACAGGGCTTGGAGAAAATATAGTGTGTTGTATATTTCTAACTTGAGAAGTTAAATGTAAAAGTGCGTGACATCAAACTGGGATGACCGAAATTTTAAGCATTTATGGAAGAATGGGAAAAACTGGACTGTACCTATTTTAAGCACATTCCTTGGACAAGAATTGCAAAAATTATAGGTACCCTTAGAAAGCATTTTGCCATGCAGAGATACAAAGATCATTATGTGTCAACATGAAAAGAGAATATAATGTGACTCAGTGAAAATGGAATTTAGGGAATAACATACAGCTTGATTTTTTTTTTTAAAAGTTATTTTCCTTACATCTTTAAAAATAACCTTGCTAAATGAAGAGTTTGTACCTTGTATACCTGGCTGTTTCATGGGTAGGAGCTATTATATTGAATCAAAAAGTGTCAGTCACATAGCAAGAACTCACATATGGGTGGTACTTCTTGATAGAGATTTCTAGCAAAGTCACAAACTGTGCCCAAACGTAAATCTTCAGTGTTTTTTGTTCATGGCGGTATCTTTCTGTTTGTCACGTAAAGTATTCATGGTTTGGTTACTGCTTGATTCGCTTGCATTCTGCATTACTTAGAGGGGCCAGGCAGTTCTCGGTGTATACTGTCTTGTTTTTCTGTTGGAACAGAGTTCTTGATTTGCCTTAATTAGTCCTCTAACAATCTACAAAGGTCAGTGCCAATTGCCTGTTCATTTACATTTGTAATTGTGATGGCTTCTGATTACATATTCCTTGTCTCAGTCCTTCCTCTAAGTGTGTGCTAGAGTACCCTCCTCTCCCCTCCTCCAACCCTGCATGCACACACATGCACACACACACAAACATGCACACAGAGCAGTGTGCAATCTGAAGGACTGACACCTTATACAAGAACCCTTCGTAGTAACAACCTAGACCTCCCTGGAATGTGAGCATCCTAAAGGAAAGCCATCTTGGAGAGGCATCTAGGTTGGGGACATAATGAAGCCAGAATCAGAGAAATTACATGGATACCAGGCAAAAATTTGAGAGCTATTATCCAAGAGTCTTCTTGAACTGGGTAATTAAGGGCAATTAAACCTTCCTGCTGGCTCTCTGCAAACTGTACTAATGATCTGGCCTTTTGGAAAGTGGACATATATGCAAAGTGCTGCCTTATTGCTGTTGCATGCTACTGGCCTGAAAGTGTCCCTCTGGAGAGCATGTGCCATCATCAGGAATAGTCACTGGGGCAGTGGGTACAGAGTTAATAGCTCCCACCCAGCCCACACTCTCTCTGCCAGCTTCAGAGAGCCAAGCATCTGTGCAGGACTCTGCCCTCTTTAGAAGTCACCCTGGTTGCGTGCCTGGCTATTTTGCACCACCTTGTGCTGGTTGCTTTATTGTTAGGGGACGGTCAGGGTTTTGTGGGTATCTCACACTGGAACACAACTATATACTACCTGCCAGCTAGTGTTGTTCTTGGCCTGGCCTCTTGCATGTCTTTCAGGCCATCTCTTTGAGTAGGTAATAGTGTGTGCCCCTGTGGCCACGCAGTGTTGCCCACCCTGAAAGGCACAGACAGTCCTGTGACTGCTCCCTACTAGGGAGGGTGATACCAAGTAGCACAGCAAAAGGAAGAAATAAAGTACTTGCTGGTGGTCACTGGAATTAGGAGAGGTATTGTGTTGAGGGTAGAAGCAATAGGAGGATCTCCTGTTTAAGTATCTGAGCATGCCAGAGACCCAGGTACTTTCCCATGAAATCATAGACTGCTATGTCATAGCAAGTGTTACTTTAGTGAATCCTTTATCCTGTGGTATTCCAGGTGACTTTGGAAAGGGCTCTCCGAGCTTCAAACACGACCTTAAAGTGAACATGAATAGTTAGTCAGAGGTGGTTTTTGGGGGGTGAGAATTAATGGCTTTGTCCCTGGATCTTCGTGGATGTCAATACCTGTCACAAGAATAGAAGTTATCCCCAGCTGTCCTGTCGTGTGTGCAGACCCCTCCCATACTGGGTCCCCTTCCTGGCCTCTGCACTGGTGTTGCCTCAATACATTTCTTTTTTCCAGGTGAAACAACAGTTTGTCCTTGAGTTGCCCAAGAATCCATTTCTGGGACTTCCTACATCTTGTGTAAAACTGGTTCCTCACCTTGGTAGGGGTTCGGGGAGGAAATAGAACATGCATCTCTCTACTTACAGAAATAGCTCAAAGGCTTCTTCTTAGACATACAGATAGATATTAAGGAACCCCCTTCAAACTATGACCCAATTAGAAGAATTATAGTTCCAAGTGATTTGTTTCAGACTCTGACCAGCAGTGAAAAGTTTTGTGGCCTTGCAAATCAGTATAAACCCTGCCTGTCTTTCCCTGATCCCTGGACTTCCAGATCTCTTGAAAGCTGCAGAGAGACTTCTCTGGATCCTCTGTGAAAGTTAAATAAAATTTAAGCTCATGTTTTCTGTCATACTAAATTCCCAGTGCCTCATAGTACCATGTAGATCATGACTGTCTCAGTGGACGGTCCAGAATGTCGGGCAGAACAGCATTAGATTTCTAGGGGGCCTGCAGAAGGCATGGGCTGCATTCTCCATGTATGCTTTGGCTTGAGTTTTCAAGAAGTACCAGTCACCTGCTTTGTGTTAGCCTATGTGGAGTCCGTTTCTGCCCTTCCATCTTCCTCTCTGCTTCCTTTCATCAGTTTGGAAGAAATGTATCTTTAGATAAGCACTCAATTTTGTTTTTACCACCTAAAACTTTTTCCATTAGCAGTTTTGAGGGACTTTGAAAGTACTTTGTAAAAGCATGTTTTTCAGAGTAGAGTGTTTGAGGGCTTTTTATAGCTTTATACCTCAAGACTATCTCGAGACCTTTTGTATATATGCTAATAAAAACTGCTATTTATTGCTTTTTAAGGATCCTTGACCTCTGCTTTAATTAGAATATTAAAAATTGGATAGTATGTGACTTTTTGTAGCAGGCCTGTTTGTTGTTTTAACCCAAAATTTTATCCAAAATTATAATTTATTATAAAGCCAGAGAGGAATTTGTTGATCGTTTTTTTCTCACTGTTTTCTTGGCTTCCGGTTTTCCTTCCGTACTGTATTAGTTTGCTAAAGCTGCCATAGCAAGCTGTCAGCAGATTGGTGGCATAAATAGCAGAACTGTGTTTCCCCCACGGTTCTGGAGCTAGACGGTGGAGACCAGAATGCCAGCTGGTTTCGCCTCTCCTGAGGCTTCTCTCTCTGGCTTGCAGCCTTCACCTGTCCTACCATTGGTATGTGTGAGCATCCCTGGTGTGTCTTTGTGTGTTCTTACCTTGTCTTTTACAGATAATGGACATTTGGATTAGGGCCACCCTGAAAGCTTCATTTTAATTTATTTCTTTATCTCTGGAAAGGTCTTATCTTTAAATATAGTCACATCCTGAGGTACTGGCGTTAGGACCTCAGTATGAGAATTTAGGAGAAATAGAATTTGGTCTGTGTAACATGAACTTTATGATATCAGAGTCTAATTTCTCAATTTCATTTGTGTGTGGTAGAAGTGCAGAAGGTAAAGGTGTGTGTAGAGGTCAAGGTAGGTGTTAGGGGCCCTGAATGTAGCCAACAGTGCTGCCTGCGAGTGCCCACCAGCCCTTCCCCAGCCTCCAGCTCTCAGCGCTCAGTTCCTACCGTGGGGTCTTGGTATGCGGAGAAGCAAAGTGAACTTCTTGGAGAGGGGGATTTTAATGAAGACCAAAGTGCACAGAGCAACTTGTTGGGATAGAAGGGAACAGAGCCCTGTCAACCAAGCCCATGTTAATTGGGTGTCTTCCCTTCCCTGTCTTGAAACAGCCCTCTTGTTCAGACCTTCCTCCTGGTAAATTCCAAGGGGATGACCAGCCACAGGTGAGGATTCTCTTGTTCCTGTGAATCTTGTCAGTCTCAGTGTCAGGGCAGTCTCCCCTTGCTCAGGTGCTTCATGGGCTAGCCACATCAGGCTTATGTGGGAGGGACTTACAGATGTCACAGTGCTTGCCTTCTAGGACTGAGCAGTGTACACCAGATTTGTTCACAGTGTCTGGTAGCCCTGGTGTTTTGCTCTGATCATGGCACTGCTCCCCACTCCCTGCCAAATCCTTGCCCCATCTTACGACATCTAAATAGCTTACAGCTCTGTACGGTATAAATTGGTTGGGCTTACATCCAGAGCATTTTAGTTGCTGGAAGTACCCGAAGGACTTACCTTCCCGTTGGCTTACTGATTCTGTGTCATGCAGCTCAGGCTGATCATTGCATGAAGGCAACGTGTAATTTGAGGCCCATGTCCTACTCGTGTCCACAGGGATACATCTTCTTCCTGATGCTGGTCTTTGCCATGTTCAAGCCAGGACGTAGGCCTCCACCAGGGTCTGCCTTTACTGCAAGGGTATCCAGCAGAGGTGTGTTCACGTTGTGGCAGCAGCTGGAGATGTCTCATGTCTGAGTTCCTGCTGTCGTGGACTGCTTGCCTCCATGCCACGTGTGGCTGGTGAATGCAGCAGAGGGTCAAGGACGGTGCTACTGAGACAGGGGCAGGGGCAGGGGCGGTTGAGATGGAGAACAGGGCTGAAAGCATCACCCCTCCTGACCAACGTGCCTCCTTGCCTGGTAGTGATGAACCCATGCAAGAGACAAGCAGCACTTCATGAGTAGAATACAACCAGGTCCGTTGCTGGGTCTCTCGGGATAGGAAGGAGGAACTTCTGAGACCAAGGTAAGGAAAGGGGCAGCAGTTATTTGTGACTCTGCCTACATCAGAACATAAGTCCGGCCTCTCAAAGAAGTGGTTTTCCTAACATCCAAAGCCTTTGTGTGAGTTGAAGTTAATTCCGAAGCACTGAGAAACTCCACAAGTGGACAGGACAGTTCCAAGCTGGCCAGGTTGGGTAGCAGGTCCTTCCAGCCATCACTGCACTGAAACCAAGTACAGGGCCTATGCGATAAGACCACAGCCTGGCCACTGCTGGGCAAACTGGAGCCTACTGTGAGCGCTTTTATGGAAATAACTTGGAATCTGAGGTAGGTGTTAGCTAAACATTGAATTGGTGGGTCTTGAATTATTAAGAAAACAACAGCAAAAGTAAGCAATAAAAGAAAGGAAATCAAAATCAGGGACTAGGATGTTTTAAAATGGTAAGGAGAGAAAAGGTCTCAGGAGCCTATGGAAATGCTGAAGAGTTTGGAATGAACAGGTAAAGACACAAGAAAGGGAAAGTGGACAGGACATTTGTTATGAGACACTGAGACATGTTTGTGAATCTTTGTGGCACACAGTAAGGTGCCCCAATACATTTTTTTTTTTTTTTTTTTTTTTTGAGACAAGGTCTTGCTCTCTAGCCCAGGCTGGTCCTGAACTCACTATGGAGCATAGGCTGGCCTTGGGCTCATGGCATTTGATCCTGCCTCAGCCTCCTGCATGCTGGGATTGTAGATGTGAACCACCTTGCCCATCTTATGTGATGCTGGAGGAATCACACTCTGGCACTTAGCACTTGACATAGCACTTGCTAGGCAAGTGATTTAACAGCCGAGCCATTACTCCCCCCTCCCCCCCCCCAATACATGAATACATTGTGTAATTAAATCAGAGAAATACGCACTTCTAATTCCTCAATTGTTACTTGTTTCTGTGCATTGAGAACTTCTGTGCTCGTCTACTTACTTTGAGTATATATCGAAGATTGTTGTAAGTAGTAGTTACTGTCTGTGGAGAACCAGAATGAGTTCTTCTTCTCCTCTAGCTGGGTTTTGGTGTTACTTAACAAATTTTTTCCTGTCCTCCCTCCTCTGCCTGTCCCAGTCTCTAGTGACCACCACTCTACTTCATTTCAGCTAGGAAGTGGAGAAAGTCGATGAGCTTTGACTTAGCTTGCTCTTCTGGAAAAGTACCATGACTGAGGAAAATGTGACCAGAGTCCAGAAATGGAATCATGTCTTGCAAACTTTGACACTGTCCTTTAGAGTGTGAGGACTCAGCCAGCGGGGAGAAAGTACAATTTAGACTTTCTGGGCATGGTCAGCACCAAATAAATACAGGATGCCAAGTGCTATAAAAAACAGCCTGGTGGGACACAGGCAGACAGAGTGTGTATTATACAAGGAGCTTAGTGGTGGTCTCCCTTTCAGGAGGTGATACTGAAACTGAGTTAGAAAACAGTGCGGGTGAGCTTGTATCCAAATACCACCCAAGAGACACCAGGGGCTGGTTGAAGGAAAAAGAAGGCCACTAGATGCTGGAGAGGAACATGGCAGATGTGACCCATGGCTGGTCTCATGGACCATGGCAAGGTTTAGGGACATTTCATGATGAGGAGCGCTACCATCATGATAAGAAGTCATCAGAAAGCCCCAGTCAGGGCAGGGCAGCGACGCAGCCTACCTCACTTAGGTTACTGTGGAAACTTGGCTCACGCTTCCTGTGTCATTCAGGCATGAGTTGCCCCCACTGCTCCCCATGTGGAGGGCTTCCTGCAGACAGGGAGGGGAGGTGATACCACCACGCACTATCTTTCAGGTGACTTGTGGCACAGGCCAACTACAAGGGAAAGCAGACCCCTTTGGCCCTGTTCTTGTTTATCAGGATCAGCACAGCCCCTTGGGGCGCTATGCTTTGTCTTGGGGGCAGCAGTTCTGTTCCACACACAGATTCCTTCTTGGTGTCCTGCAGCCCATGTGTGTGCAGCACGAGGAGCACCTCTGTCCTTGGGCCTTGAGGGTCGTCACCCCTGCCACAGTGGAAACACTACCCATGGAAAATGAGAGACTTGAGGACGTGCTGCAACTGTGCCTGTGTATTAAGTGTGTTGCATTCCACAGAATGGCTTGGGATATAAGAGGATGAGCTGATTTCCAGGAACAAGGATCTAATTTTATTATTTGATATCGTAATAAAAAAAAACCCTAGGTGCCTTAACACCTTTGTTCCCTTGGTGTCCTCAGTACTGCATGACCAGAGGTCATTATCCTTATTCTGGAGGGCTGATGACCCACCTCTGACTTCATGTGTAGCTGTCCTTTGAAAGGAAGCCTGATCTAATTCCACAGCCATTCTGTTCTCTGTGGACATGTGCCCAGACCCCAGGCGCATCTGAAGATTTCCTCAGAACACATAAGACCAGGGAGATTTGTGCTGTGCTCTAGTGTTTTTTCTGGACTTTTCTTTAATCAGGATAGTAGATTTGCTTTTTGTTTGGGGGTTTTCGAGAGACTATGTGATGGGCCAGCCTTCTGGCCACTTCTATAAGTCACAGTTATAGAGTTCAGTAGGAATTAGCAATTTTTTTTTCAATAGTTATTTTGGAGTGACACCCCACACTGTCACCCAAGGTCCCTATTCTTTTGGGGTTACCTGGCTTTTGTGGAAAGATCCCAGGAGAGAGGGATTTTTGGCACATAACATTGAATATTTGAAAAGTGTTTCAAACACACCTGGCTACCGTGTGTGAGGACAAATCTAATTTATTTTAAAAATCTGACCGCAGGCAACCTTTTCTGTTTGTTTCTTAAGGGGGAAAAAATTGAAAAGCAGCAGCAAGCTATGGTTTGCATTTGTTTTCCTCCAGATTTGACCAGCCAGCAGAAGAGAGATTATCTCTAAAGGATATGAAAGGTTTAATCATTTTAATTTTGTTTTTATTAAAGTTTATCATGTTTTTTTCCAGCATGCCCTGGTAGAACAGGAGAAAAGAGGAGGTAATATAAATATACAGAAACCCTCAAGCATTTGGTTAATAAAACTCTGTAGTAGGCGGTGCTTTGTGGGGAGGAAGTGGCTAGGGATGACAGGCTGACCAGAGCAGGCTATGACGACAGCAACTTCGGCCGTCTTCTGAGCTTCTTGTCTGCCTCCAGCTCTGCCTTATCACGGGGAGCTCAGAGGTCCCATTAAATTAAAAGAAGCTCCAACTGTTGGCTTATATTTTCATGGTTCTCAAGCAAGCCTAGAACCTCAAACCATTTGTTGCTAAAGAAGTTTAAATTCACAGAGAACAATAAAATGGGCCTTTGTTAAGACTCCTTTGTATCATCACAGTAGGATATTTGAACCCTGACGTTTTGAAGACTTGCTTTAGGTCAAAACCTCTGACGTTGCACGAGAACACTTTTTTTTCTGTACCAATAAAGTTGGGATAAAGCTAGTCTTTAGTGTTGGGGTAGAAAAACAGTCTCGTGAGTAATGGTAAAACTGAGTAACCACGAACCTCGAGTAGTGAGACTTTGAGTTCAAGCATCCCCTTAAGGGCAGGAAAATAAGCTTATTTTCAAAGTTAACCCAGTTGTCAGGTCCCCTGCTCGTGGATGAGGCACACAGGTTCAGCCCAGTCCCCCGCCCCACATAGCTGGGAAACCCTGTGAAGGTAGGGCTCTTCCAGTTCCTGTCCCCAGGCCAGGCAGCATGTTGCATCTGCTGACAGTGGTGACACAGTCTTAACTGTTCCTTTTTGTTTTTTTTTTTTTAACCAAGGATGAAAATTAGACTTGCACATTTTGGCATTGTTTTAAGCAGGAGGATTGAAGCATTGTTGTCTCATTTAAACCTGACCTAAGGTGGTGGTTATTAGCCCCACTGCAGTTTTGTCAGCATTAGGGCCTTACAATACTTTGTGTGCTGTTTTTATGGGTGGAGTGGTTTGTTCATCAGAGGGTAACAGTTTTTATATTGGCAGCTGCAGCTCCAGTCCCTTGAATAGTAAAACCTGCATAACCTAGAGGCTATATGAGTAGAGAACCTGGCATTTGGCGGGCTGTGTGGACAGTCATGTGTGCTCCTTCGTGGTTCCTTTGGTTTCAGGGCCATCTGGCTTTGTCTGAGGATACCATGATCTGTGGCCTCCTTGCAGAGCTGAACTCAAAAGAAAGCCAGGTCTTTCCAATGCAGAAGGACCCCGGAGCCCACTGCCTGCCCCAGGTTTCAGGCAACTGCCAGGCCCGACTGGCTGTGGTCCAGGTGGCAGAGTATGCCAAGCAACCCTAGCAGCCTATAATTTTAGAATTATTTTATGAGAGTCACCTGAGCCAGCCAGGGCCCGGTTTCTTGGATACTGCAAGCTGGGATGGTAGGAACACTGAAAATGTACAAACTCAGGCCTAGGGTCCTTGGGAGAAGTCAAGGAGCCCCAGTTTTCCCTGACGGGATGAGAGAGTTACACAGTAGTCCTTCCCAGGACTTCTGTCTCACCTGGGGTGGGAGGATCCCAGTACTTCTGTGATGTAGCATGAACTCTTGAGCCCGGGTTTTTGAAGTCATATGGATTATAAAGACCGAAAGCAGGGCGACACCTTCCACTCTTTTCTGGCATTCAGCTGCTGACTGTAGAATACTCCCACAGTGATTTACATGAGTCAGGGGCTTCAGTTTTCATATATGCTGCCTTGGGAGCAAGGTCATCAGGTATAGAGAGGAAGCTTCCTCTGGGTCAGTAGACAGCCATCATTTCATCATTCTTTGATGCTCTGCTGACCAGCCTGCCCTGCCCTTGGGTCTCCAGGTAGCTGCTCCATCTGAGCTCTAGACAAGAGAAAGTAGGAAAACTCGCCTCTCACTTCTCATTTGCTAGAACTCTGTTCTGTGATTGACCTTGGGCATAACTGGTATAGTTTTTAATTGAAGGTAGTGTGCTCTGAATAAAATAAGTGTTCTTTTAGCAAAGAACAGTTAATAGGAAGGCAATTAGAAGTCTCAGCCATACGTCTTTTAAAAAATAAGGAGGGGATTAAGTAAACTGTTACAATTGTGTGATGGAAATCTTTGGTAGCCATTAAGAATAATGTTGTTGATTAATATTTAAGGATATGGAAGAAAGCTCCATAGACTTAGGGGAAGCAAGACACAAAACTGCATGTAATTGTCATAATTTCTTTAAAACATATGTAAATATGTTGAGGTGGTATTATGACTGATGGCAGATGGTTTTTATTTCTCTCATGCTTTTTCCTGTTTTCAAGATTTTTGACAATAGGCACTCACTCCTCTGATTTAAAAAAAGTGGCAAACTTTAAGTGTAGGAGTAGAGAAGCTGGCAATTACTGCCTCATATATGAGATATACTTGATGGAAAAAATAAAATGAGTAATAAAGGGGAAAAATCTATAAACATGTAGCGATAATGGAATGGTGACGAGTAGCTGTAGTGCTAGAGATTCATCAAGAACAAATCCCATCATACTAATAAGACAAAATGAAATAATGCACATGAATTTCCACTGGAGAAGGAAGTTATACAGATGCAAATTTATATTCTGGGGGCTCTAAAAGTACATCAGAAACATTCACCATTTTCTCCAAGTGTCCTTTTGAGGTTATTCAGTGGCAATTTCCTCTTGTGTTTGTATTGGAAACACCGGGATATATTGAGATTTACAGCTGTGTATTAAAGCTGATAGTTGTAAACACTATTTGCTTTTGGAGAAAAGAGTAGAAAAAATGATCCCACTTGTGATCTTTTTGGGGGATATCACATGCACATGCACACATGTCCCATATGTGCAGCTAAAGCTCATGGAGATGCTTGGTAAGAAGTAGAAGAACAAGACAGTAAATCTCCTGGGCCTTCCCAGATGTTAGGGATTCTTGGGATGAGTGTGAATGAAGCCCCAGAGAGAGGCAGGGCCAGCCTCTACCTGGAAGCTGGAAGGAGGGAGGGTAGTGGCAGAGGAAGATGGCAGTAAGATCCTGTGGGAAGCTCAGAAATTTGGTCAGTGGCCAATGAGGATGTCATTCTAGGTAGAGAGACCAAACATCCTCTCATTTTCTTCTATCTTTTGAACTCATTTTCTACATCTTCCCCTTCACTCTTTGAGAGACAGCAAATTTGGGAAATGGCCAGATATAATGACTTTTTAAAACAACAAATTCAGAATAACTCCTTTCCCAAAATTTTCAAATAAATTCAGACCTAGAAAGAAATGTTCACATGTATTGAATCCTGACCAAAAGAAAAAGTAGGGAATAAGAGTAATATTTTCATATATGGGCTGTGTTGAATTGGCTTCCAGTATTGAGAAGTATTTTGTTTTTGTTTAATGTTTTCACTAATAATGTTAACTGTAGCACGTGCAATTTGTATATGATTTAAAAATATGTGTAGCTATGTAAGAATAGGAAAGTTCTATGGTCTGAAAGTATTAGGAATTTTATTTTCAATTTATGCTCTTTTTGAAATTTTGATGAAAATTTCAGACTTAATACACTACTAAAAAGAAATCATACATATATTTTTGTATTAACTTTTTTGGTATTTTTATTTTCCCCATTTTTATTACTATATATGTGCGATACATAATGTTTACAATGAACTTGAGTATTTTGTGCACATGTATGTCACATCAGCATTACAATCCCTTACCCCTCCCCATTTTGGCCATTCCACACCTTCCCCATCCTCCCATAACTCCCACTATCATACCCATTTGGTTCTATAGATGCCTATATTCTGGGTTTCCCAAATCAGAGAAACCACAGGATATTTAATATGTTTAATCTTCCGCGTCTAACTGACTTCACCACTCAAAGTGTCACTCTTTAGCTCAGCTTCCCACCCCTAGAATGGGCTACAGTGGCCATATTTTGATGCCTCTTCTCTGCATCCAGCAGAGTCGTATATTGGGACAATTTGCCAAAAGTTCTTTTTTTCTGTATCTTACAATATTTTTGCTGAGATTCTTTAACATGGCCTCACCCGTCAATCCACATAAGAGCTATAACAATGAAATTAGTAAGGCTAGAAAATGTGAGAAAGAAAAAGAAGTTAAATTTCAAATTCCTTAGCTAAGTATTTAAAAGTAAAATGTTTGTACATTCACAAGACATTCAGGATATCATTACATCAGCCAGTTTTCTTACATCAAAGACCAAATGAGTGAATTGCTGTATTAAATGAACTTAGTCTATATCAAATTGCTACATTAAATGAACTTAAGTCTATATCACAAAAATATAGTACACATAAAGCAATAGATACAATGGTGTACTTAGTTATTTCAAAATTTTAAAAATCTTTCATAAATTATTTACTCACATTTCACTAATTACTACCATCTTGCCAGATTTGGCTTATTTTATCTACCTATCCATCCATAAATTCATGCAAACATATTTTAAAAAATATTTTATCATGCGTACTTTTACCCAAATTTCCCAAACCTAAGCATTTTGCCACATTCGCTGTCAAGCTTTCTTTCTCTCACATATTTGTTTTTTCTTGTATATGTGTGCTGTTCCCACACACAAATATACACATGGTTATTTTTTCTTAAATTATTTCAGAGTATATTTCAGACATGGTACCCTTTGATGTCTAAATACGTTATTAATATGTATTTCCTAAAAGCAATAATATTATTTCATATATCCGGAAAACAATTGCAAAAAATCAGAAAATTAACATTGATATGAAATCACTCAGTAATGGACAGATCCTATTGGTATGTTCCCAATAATGCTCTTTATATGAAACTAATATCCCCAGATCACAAGTTGCAGTTAGCCATCATGCCTTTCTAATGTCTTTGACCTGCAGTCATTCCTTGGTCTCTCCATTGTCTTTTATAATCTTGATATGTTTGAAAAGGAAAGGTTGGTTTTTTCACAGAGTACCCTTCAGTTCAGGTTTATGTATGGTTTTCATCTGACGCAGTGTGTAGAAGTTCTTTGGAAAAGTCATGTTGTGCTCTTCCTGTTGTGTGCAGGCTTGCTCCTTATTGATGGTATCAACTCTGATCACTTGGTTTTGGTGGGTCCTTCTTGAGTAATCTGATTGTAAAATTACTGTTTTCCCCTTTTGCTTTGCTTTGCCCAAGAACCTAGTGAAGAAAGACTTTGAAGCTATTTTTAATAAGGAGCTAAAATTTTAAACAGGATTATTTGGGGAAAATAGAAGTTCATTTTTAAAAAATCAACAGAAGTATTTGACAAATAAAAGGTGTTCACCAAGCTTTATTTTCAGATTGTACATTGTTCACTGGTTTTTAAGATGATTAGAAAACTCAACAGGTTGGAACATCAACAGGGATAATTTTCCAAAAATTCCACTGATCACTGATTGCAAATGAGAAACAGTGTAGTTGGGAAACAGTCAAAGGAACTATTCTAGTGTAAGAAGGAATATCAAGATTTTCTTTGGCCAGAGCCTGGGTAGCAGAATCTTAGGACTATGAAAGTCAGCACTGGGGTGCTAATTCTAAAAACAAAAGACAGTAGTTCTAATGGGTGTGTTTGGCGTTAAGTGAGCCTCTGGCTGGTAAAGGCTGGGGTGGGCTGACCCTTAGCAGAAGGCAGGATGGCTTGGGAGCTGTGTGCAGGAATGAGAAAGGGAAGTGAGGTCTGAAGGAAGGTGTGATCTGAAACCAGGCTTGCTTTTCAGTGTATCTAGATCCCCCTAGTCTCCCAGGGTTTTTTTGTTTTGTTTTGTTTTGTTTTGTTTTGTTTTGTTTTGTTTTGTTTTTTAATGGATGACCTGGAAATAGCATTTGGTTGACTTTCCATTTTCTCTGTTAAATCTAATAAAATTTGAAGTTCTACTTTCCATATGTTCTATCTTCCCCCCTCTTTCTCTGAATAGGAAAAATAGGCAGATCTTTACCCTGGGCAGCTCAGAAAATGTAGTCTCCACCCACCCTCCGCTCCTTTCTCTCCCTTGGTCCTTTGGAACCACAACCTTATGATTTTTCTTCCTCTTGCTTCAGATCATTGTCAGCTTTCTCTCCTTTTCATTCGTGTAATTCCTGCCAGGCTCCTTATTACCTCTTCTCTTTGCTACAGGTGGTTATTTCTCTTTTCATCTTTAGGGCTATACATACAACAGGGACAGATCTCTGACTTTTTAAGTGAACAGAGGCCCATTGTGCTCCTGAGCTTGGTGAAGCAATCCTGCTAGAGGAACCAAAGGTGAAGGGGACACTCTCTGTGCCCAAGGATTCTCACTGACAGGAAAGGTTCCTAAAAAGGTTCCACTGATGTGGACTATGGAAACTGGAGACTTGCCAGTATATAAAAGCCACAGGTATGTCATGGCCAAAAACGTGGAGTCTGAGCAGGTGTGTGTGTGTGTGGTGGTGGTGGAGAATTAAAATGAAGTGAACTCTAAGGGCCAACCATGTTCCCTGGTGAAGGAGAGTTCAGACATACTTCTTGGGGAAATGGAGAGTCACGAGATGTGCTTCCCTAGCAAAGTCACATGATTTCTGATTTTAAATAGGGCTGAAGATGGAAGGTTTCGTGGAGAGTGGAAGCTGAGGAAGGGTGCTCTCTGGTAGAACCAGAGGTGGTGAGCTGAGTGCTCTTTAGGTGTCCCTCCCCCTCCCCCCACCAGTGAGGAGAAAGCGTCTACGAATGACCACGAGGCACTGGACTGCTTCCAGGGGGCAGGAGGTGGGGGGCAGGTGGTGGGCAGGGAGAAGGAAATGGCTGTTCTCATTGAAACCACCCTTAGTTCCCTCATTTCCCACTTTTCTAAATGAATATAGCACTTAATCTGTACCATAGTGTCATGCACATGATTATAATTATGTACTGTTTGTTTATCTCATATTGTTCCAAAAAGATTTGACAGCCTTATTTGCCTGATTATTTAATATCTGCTTACTATTCATCCCTAAAATTATAAAGCTCAGCAGGGCAGGGACCGCATCTTATGCTGCCTCGTGTCTCTCCTAGTGCAGAATCTGTCCCTGTGATTAGTAGCTCACTCAGTTCCTGGCTTTCTTTGTGTTGTCTTGCTGGAACATGGTGACTTCCTTGGGTGACTCTGACTGCGCCCACCCCATACATTTAGTGTGTCTCCCCTTGCTGTTGTGTTTTTTCTGCCTCCACAAATACCCCTTTTCGGTGAGTTGTGAAAATTGGCCAGAAAACCCAACTGAACACATTTCTGCAGTGAACCTGGGGTATTCTTCAAAGAGGAAAGCTGCCACCGCCAGGAAGAAGTGCTTGATCTGAAGTGTGACTTCATTGTTTCTGTGAAACTGTACTCTCCCTGCGTCACTATTTGAAATTTGACAGGAAATGACTACGTGAACGAAAACAGACCATCCAACCAAAATAAATGTGGATTACTTGTTTAAGCTAGTGTCAACAATAAATGGGAGAAGAGTTTAACTACTCGGCTCCAGAGGGCACTAGCTCATAGGATTACATTGTTGCTTCCTGCAGCCTTTGGATCTAGGGCGTGCATGGGTCTTCGAAAATGTGTTTTATCTGTCTTTCCATTCTCCAGATAGAAGGGAGACACCCTTAAGCAGCAGTTCCTCCTGGCTTTGTTCTCAGGTGTAGATGGAGTGAACCTCTCCATTTCAGAAAACCATGCGTCTTTAGTATTCTGTTAGCTCAGGCTTTTTCCTACCTTGCTTTAAAACGTGCTGTTTTTTCTAATTTTCATGTAACTGCTCAGAGTAATCACATAATATGCTATACTGCCATTATCAACTCTTCGTGGAGTGGAATCAAGGCTAAGTTCTCTCGGCAGGGTCACGGTGACAGGTTTATGATTCACAGGAGGCTGGGGCTGAGGGTGCCGAATGCAGAGCTTCACCTGGGGTTACTGAGACCAGATGCTGGGCTCCAGGTCAGTTTTGCTCAGCCTGTACTGGGAACAGTAATGCCAAGGAGACGTGCTCTTAATTGCTATATAAGCAGATTCCCCTCCAAAGTAAGACATGTTTATTATTTTAAAAATTGCAATGTGTGTGTTGCGGGGGATTACCCATAAGATGAGGCATCCCTCCCTGAAGATAATGACTTATTAGTGCTTTGTAGAACTTTCTTCCAAAAAGACTGGGTGACTGAGAAATTGGAATATTTACTACTTATCTCATTGTTCCCAGGTCATTTCCATGTAAAGCTGTGACTGCAGGTTGATGGGTTGTGCCTGTGTAGATGAGGGACCTGAGGGGCGGCACTGCCACCATGAAGTGCTGGGTCCTGAATGTTGCACATGTTCAAAGAGGTGAAATTGCTTTGAAGAACTGCAGGGATGGAATGAAAGGACCCATACATGTCCAGACATTTGCTCTGACCTGTTTCCTTTCTCATCTCTTCTGTTCTGAGGAAACCCTTCCATGGTTCTTTTCCTTCCCTTACACAGTGAACATTAGGGGCTACTGGATCAGACTTCACTGGGAGCACTTTTAAAAGCCACGTAATAGTTTAGGTTCTAGCTTCTCTGAGCTCAGCAGTCTCAGCCGGGTTGCATAATCTGAGGATTGTTGACCTTTTCAGATAATATGATGAGAGAAATGACTTTCTCTTCCCCCCCCCCCCCGAAAAATGCTCATGCACACCCCCACACAAATTCTGCATGTTTCTTTCAGGGCTTCCAAATACACACTTCCAACATTTATCTACACACTTCCAACTTTTACCTATAAAGTGGGGTGCACATGTGCATTTGAGGGTGTACCTTGTTTAGTCTCACATGACAAGGTAATGAAAGCCTTTACGTAAAAGTGTCACGCTTGGCGTGTCGCCTGGCACATCATAGACGCACATACTTTCTGACCTTGCTTTCTCTCCCACTCCCATTCTCACTGTCCCTCTGTACGTCTGCCAAAAGGAGAAAAGTTAAGCCCATTTCATGTTTGGATCATTTGTTAGGACACAGCCCTATCCAATTTTCATTTTACCTGTCCACAATGATGTCTTTGTTCTTTTTTTTTTTTTTTTTTTTTTTTTTCTTTCCCTCTACTTTGGACATCTGGTGGTTCCATCCCATTATCTTTCTGGTTTGCAGCTTCTGTATACCATGTCCTTCCTTTAAAAGGAGCCTGGGGTATGTGGAGCTCAGCAAAGCCCAGGGTCCCCCTATCCTGCTGATTCTGGTATTATGCAGAATCTTTAGCAGGGAGGGCAAACGGAAACCTCTTCCAGATTTTCTGCTTCATACAAACCTGAGTGCTGTAACCATGTCCCCAGCCAGTAGGGCACACATACTGTAGAGGGTTGGGCAGACCTGGGGGTTGTAATCAGTGATGGAACTGGGGAGAGCCAGCCAGACAGGGGGATCCATCACTCTACCCATAGCAATCCTAACCTGCCTCCTGGGCCCTATGTGGGTGATGGGAGGCCCTCTCCAGCTCAGCTGCAGGATCTTCTCCTGTTCCTGTCCTATCAATGCAGGTCTTGACCCTTGTCCTGGGATTAGCACATTGGATAAGGACGAGGTCTGCATTTATTCATGGTGCTCACTGATGAATAAGTAAAGGTCTGGTATTAACAAAGACTTCTTAGCCCAGCCAGAGTCTTACATGTAGATGGATCTTGGCCTCATTTCACACGTGCTTGACTTTTTCAGTTAGAAACATACCAGCCCACGTCTTTATGTGTGTCCTCTAGGATTCCAGGAGGATCTGATGTTTTTCCACATGACATCATCGTGGCTTATGGTTCAACATGGCCCAGCCCAGAACCAGCATCGAGGCAGAGACTCATCCGCGGCACTCACAGTCCAGCTGGGGACTGATTGGACTTTTCTGTACTCATCTGGGTGCCAGGAGGGTGCCTCAGGGCAATCCCAACCATGAGCACCTTCCCCTGGCCCCTTTCCCTTCTAGCCCACCACATGCTCAACAAAACCCTTGGTATGCTCTTTTGGTTTCGCCTTGGCCTGGGCGTAAGGCTGACACCCAGAAATACTTACCGATGGGACTCTTTATGTGTTGAAGAATTTAAAAGCTTTTGTATTCCCCCTCAGGTTCTTGTGCTAATGTTACTATTTAAAATAATTCATTAAGGTGGTTCAACTGGCTGTCACTAGCCTGAGGGGAGAAAGGAATGCCAAATCCAGTCTTTTAAAAAAGTGCTGGTGTGACTAGGGTTGTAGCTCAGTGGCAAAGTACTTGCCGTGCACAGCAAGGCCTTAGGCTCAATCCTTAGCAGCTCCTCTCCCCTCCACACACACCAAAAAAAGCCTCCTGGGTGGACAAAGGTTTGCCGTCCCTCGTGCCTACTCAGGCCCTCCCAGCTGGGACTGCACCAGCCCACATCTTTATTTGCATCCTCCAGGATTCCAGGGGGGTCTGCCATTTTCCACTTGGCATTGTCATAGCTTATAAATTGGATGCCGCTCCCATTGGATTGCCCTAGACTCTGTCTTTAGAACTAACATCTGGCTGTTTCCAAACAGCCTGCCACCTGAGTGATTGATGGCTTTCATTCTTGGCGCAGATTTGGATTTATACCACAGTTGTTGAGGGTGAAGTAAGTGGCCCTTATGTGCACCATCCATGTAACTCAGCAGTGCCGGTGGGTGGGCATACTGGACCATGGCCTTTCCCCCGAGAGAGGTCAGTTGCCTCTCTGCCAGCACAGCTTTACTACTTCACCTGTAGGTATTAGAAATGTCTCAAAACTTCACATACGTGTCTTCTGATACCTGGCAGTCTGTTGCCAGGGCACAGTGCTTAAATTATTTGAGTGGCATGAGGATACTTTCACATTTGGCTAAGTTATGGGATCAACAGTCCTTCAAAACTACTTATAAACACAAAGAAGATCGACACCTCAGCTGCTGCTGCTCCGTGATTGATGTGGTCTTATTTGTACATGTGCCTCTGTGTCTCTTAACGTGTATTTAAGGAAGCGACCTTGTGTGCAAGGCAGCTTCACAGCCTTGACAAGTTGGTGGTATATGTGGGTGACCAGGCCTCAGCTCTCAGGGAGAAGATCTTCTCGGGAAGCTTCTGGGTAGTAAACAGTAAACAAAACACACACACACACACACACAGAGCAGACAAATAATTTTTAAAAAGTTCTATGCCTAGCAGACGACTTGGTTCCTCTTGTAGAGCAATAGGAAAGGACATGGGTTTTTGCAAAGGGTTTCTGTGTTATACTTTCTCAAATGCATACATATATAACAGAATGAAGTGATACAAGAGAAGCCATGAACCACTTTCCAACAGATAGCAAACTTGTTTGATCTGTACACCCTCCCCACTTCCTCTTACTAAACTATCTGGACACATATCATCAGCTGTATCATTTCATCCATAAATATTTCAGTCTGTATCTTTCTCTTTAATCTGACTGCAGTATCATTATTAAGCCCTCTGAAAATTAGAAGTCCAGGAGATTGTCAAATACTGAGTCAGTCCTCGCAGTTCTCTGACACATGCTTTTCTCTCTGTGTTGTCAGATACAGTTACAAGCGTTGTCTGCACACTTTTCATTGAAGATCTGTCTCAAATCTCTTGGTTCCTCTTCTGATTTCCCCCTTACTGTGCCGTTTTCGTTCAAGAAGCCAAGTCCTGCGTCTTACAGCGCTCACTGCTGTCTGGATTCTGATGCTTCCGGACGTGGTCTTCTGTCCTCTGTCCTCCCTGGCACTGGCATGCGTGTCTGGAGACTTGATCTGAGTTAGGGCCAGGTTTCCTCTTCCTCCAAGGCTGCTGTGAGTTGCCCTGAGACTCACGTGGCTTATTGACTCTTCTTTTAGGCTAACAGCCTTGGTGGATCGTTGGTTAAATCTCCATTCTCATCTGGAGTTAGCAAGATGGCGATATTCTTTTTGCGTCACCCCTTCGTTTATTACTGGGAAGCTCAGTCTAGGAAAAGCCGTTTTTGTTCCTTACATTTTAACCATCCAGAATGCTGCAGAGACAGATGCTTAATTTGTTGCCTCTGTTTGAAGTGGTGACAAATAGGCTGAGACCTGACTGGACCATGTGAAGAAGAGAAGGGAGCTGCAAATTGAGAAGACAGCTGGTACAAAGGCCCTGAGGCAGAAAGAAGGCCAGTGTGGGTTATGTCTCGGGGAAAAAAAGATGAGCCAGCTGAGTGCTAGCCCCACATCTGTAAGCGGGGTCCTGGGTCTGGGGTTGAGTGCTGTGGAAAACCTCCAAGGGGTCACAAGTGGCTTGGCATAACTGCTCTTGTCTTGAGGTCACCTAATTAGACAATTTGTGCACAGTTCCTCTCCTTATGGAGCTTGGGGTTGCAAGGAATGGAGTACACAGAGAATTTGGTTTACAATTGCAGTTGTCTGTTTTTCTCACACGAAATCCTGCAGTTACATGGGCTTTTGTGTTGGGCTTTCTGTATCTTACATCTTTTACATCTTGGTGATTTGATTTTTCATATAGAATTTTTCTCCAGTGTGTTTCTCCAGACTTGGACTCCGGTGTTCAGGGCAGCATTTGGGACTTCTGTAAGGATGTCTGCCAGTTCTCTTGTGCTTTTGAGACTGGAATTACTGAGGTATGAGGGTTCAGTGGTGTAACCGCATGTGTATACAGAGCAGAGCATGGACAGACAGCATGGTGGCCGTTAGCCAGCTAAAGGAGGAGAATAGTGGTGCCCTGTGGTGTCTGCAACCTGGGGAAGCCCCAAGAGGCTATGAAGTCAGTGTTGTGCTCCCCCAAAATCAGTTTCTGCTTTGCAGTTGTTAAACAAGGGTTGAATTTTTGAGAGATGTCAGAGAAACCACTAGGCTAGTGCCAGAATCCAGAAAGGAGGCACCACTGAGAGTTTGGTCAAATCCTGTCCTGTGTTTGCTCTGTCCTCTGGAGACCCGTAGGGTGGCATGTGCTAAGGTCACTAAAATGATGTAAATTTTGAAGGAGGTAGAGGGATAAGTTTTTTTGATATTTGTTCATTAGTGAACGAAAAAGGGGCAGAAAAGCATGCATGTGTGTGATTTTCAGTATTTGAGTGAGGGGCCCCTTGCATTTAGGCAAGAGCTACCTCCTTCTCTTTTATTTTTATTTTGAAATGAGGCATTTCTGAGTTGCCCAGACTCAAACTCACTGATCCTCCTGCTTCAGGCTACTGAGTAGCTAGACTACAGGTGAGCACCATTGTCCCCGTCTCATAGTGTTGAACAGGTTTTAAGTCTGTAGATTTCCAACTCTCTATGGGGAAAAATGAGGCACTCAAATTGACACCTGCTGAAATAGGAAGGGGATGCAGGGCACCATCTTGGGTTGACAGGTTAACATGGGCCCTGTGTTCCTTTCTGCTTGCAGTAGAAAGTAAATTTTCTAGAAGGGAATCTGCAGGGTTCAAGTGTAATGGGCAACAAGACTGGTATTATTTATTTAAGTGTGGGACGCTGAGCGCGAAGACCTGGGCCAGAAAGAAGGCATTGAAGTGTTCCAGCTGCTGGGAACATTGTTCTTCACAGCAATGTGAGGAGATATAAACATCCATTATGCTGCAGAGGCAGTGCTTAAGTTGTCACCCCACGAGAGATGCCCAAATGGTACCCTTTAATGTAAACTTGTCCAAGGTTTTGTTATAATCCATTTCTGCAAAGTGGCCTCTGGATCTCTTTGGTGGCTAGAGGGCCCAGTGTCTGGCAGAAGTAGCACCAGTGAAATGGAGTCTTCTCTACCTAAAATCTTCAGACCTCAGAAATATGACCAGGGTGGCCACGTCCTGTTCTTGTGTCTGTAGCCAGAAATGGCCATGAACAGACTGTACCGCCACCAGGCCCTGTTCTCACCTAACTGAATAGCTCTTGGAAAACTTGGCAGTTGTCTCGGTACATCTCTGATGCTATAGTTTGGATCTTGAGCGTCCCCCCAAAAACCTCATGTATTTGGAACTGTGTGTTACTGGCAGGCAGAGCTTAGCAGGAAGGGATGGATGATAGGGGTTTGACCTGAAGGGATTGTATCAACTTGTTGAGACTGGGGCGGAGCTTTCAGGTGTTTGTTATTGTCTTGTGGATCAGGAAATGAGGGAAGGTGTCTTAGTTACTTTTTCGTTGCTGTGACTCAATACCCGACACCCACAAACTCAGGAAAGGAAAGGTTTATTTTAGCTCACAGTCTCGAAGGTCACAGTCCATTCAGGGGTGGCCGGCAACAATTGAAGTACCTGGCAGAGAGAGAGGTGGAGGCAGCTTCCCCAGACCAACAGGAAGACAAGCTGAGGCTAGTTGAGACTAGTCCTAGTCCTCCAGGAAGGCAGGTGCAGCTAATAGATTCTTTCAGGTCTCTGCCCAGTAACCAGTCCCTCCTGCATCCAGGTGTGGCCACTACACGCCATTAATCCTAACTTAACTGCAATCCACCCCTCCAGACCAGACCACAATCCACCAATATCACATGGTTCCATTAAAATACATGAGACTTTTGGGGGACACTCCAGATCCTAACCACAACAAAAGGGCACCCCCCCCCCCCCCCCCTTGAGGGAGAGGACCAACTGGAAGCTCTGAACTAAATAAAGGAAGGAAGAAGAAACACTGTTGCAGCTTCTTCCTGGCATTTCAGTGAAGGTAGTGTGTTTTTGCCTGCGGTTTTTCTGAGTATTTGTATGAAGTTAAAGCTATGTTTTCCTTTCTCCAAGGCCTCTATTTCCCTCTATGGGAGACAGATTAAAAGTGGTGCCTATACATGTATATGCACTGCCAGACTTCAGAGATGGTTGGCACAGCTGTAAAAGGGAAGTTGGAAGGAGAAAGCCAAGGTGGCATTGGGCAGTAGGACTTGTCTCTTTTCCTTTGTGGCCTCCCTGAGGCCATAATGGTTGTCATAGAAATCCAAACCCACGGACATCCCTTTGCCCCCTTCCCACCCACAGAGAATGGAATCCCGAGCCCAGTTGCTGCCCTTTCTGAACGTGAGAATGGATAAGTTGGTGAGAGGGAGAAAGTAAAGAGGGTTGGCCTCTTTATCTGAGCTGGTTAATTCTGGAGACAGTAAGTACGTCTCATACTTTGGGTAGAGATGCCCTTCTGTGGATTGCTTTAATTAAAAAAAAAAAAGAGGTAAAAAATAACTTAGAAAGATGAAACTTCTTTTTTGGGAAGTATGGAGTTACGCTGCCTGGTTGGAGGAGTCCCTTACCATGGAGTGTGTGAGATCCAGATGGGAGACTGAAGGCGGGCGGTGCTGTGGAGAGGCTGGAGGGGATGTGGAAGTGTGGCAGTGCCCCACGGCCACTGACCCAGCCGCCCACTGACAGAGACAGAGGCGCTGGGGAGCTGAGTGGGAGAAGGGGGGAGCCACAGGGATGGGTTGGCCTGAAGCTGCATAGGAAGCCCGCTCGCTGGCTTTTGAGGGGAGGCCAGGCCACTAGGGCCTGGTGCTCTGCCCTCTGTGTCGCCTAGGTTGCGGCAGCTCATGCATAAATAGGGCAGCTGTGTCCACATCTCTCCTTCCCTTTGCGCAAATTGGAAACGACTAACCTTGCCATATTTAGTGCAGCGCTAACGGCTGCTCGCCTCCAAGGGGTAATCATGCAGGCATAAATTCGGAAAGTTGCTAAGCTATGAGCAGTCTTATGAGCATTAAAAGTGTCCTCTTTGCCAGAAAGGTCATTCATAACTTGGCTACCCTGCTGATGTACAGTCAGTGATATTGATTGATTAATGTATAAAAGCACCAGATCCATTTGCTTCTATGAAAGAGAATAAAGTGCAGTGGACTCTCTCTCTTTATTTTCACCTCATCCTTTTGTTTGAAGGACATTTTCCCCCCTCTTTTTGTTTTGCCGGCTATGTTTAAGGGGGTTACAAAAAGCCAGTTTCTGCCAAGTAATGTGTTCACAAAGGGAACATTGATTCACATCAGTGTCGCTTGAATTACCCTTAAAGGTTTGCCAAGGAGTTGCTCTTATATTAACCTTCTGTCCGTGGAGGAAGCAAGTAAATAAGTCATAAAGTCAGCCTCGTTGCTTTGGATTTTACTCTTGCACTTGATCTGAAATAATTTCTTCATGACTGGCTGTGGCGAAAGGCACTGACGAGAAAGGCCCTTATGAGTTTTGGGGTGTGGGATGGGGGACACCGAGGGAGTGAAGCCCACCCCCACCATCCGAGCCCCGGGAGCCACCAGCTCTGGGAACAGAATGCTGAATCTACTTCTCGGAGCAGAGATTAGTTCTGATTGGCTGCCCTGCTTTTCAGGCTGAGGCGCTGCATTTCTTGCCTGGCTCTGCGAGGCAGTTCACAGGATCAGGTGGCAGAAACCCTTCCTTTGTCTGCACAGTGAAGCATTTTGGCGTGGCCGGCAGCTTTGATTTTCAGCACCGCTGGAATGATCCAGCGATATAATCTTCAGAGTCACCCTTAAACTTCTCAGCTCTTTGCAGACCTAGCAGGGCCGTTGTCTGAAGCTGAGGAGAAAAGAACGACTCTGCTGTGGTTGGCTTCCAGTGAAGGTTTTTGTTGTTCGCTTTTATGAAAATTTATTTCTTTCATCCAGGTGGTCTGAGGAATTACCTCCTCTTGAAAACACAAAATGTGGTTGATGGTGTGTGTAACCAGAAGTACACTAATCACCCTGTAATTAGGTGTGCCTTGGGTATTAGATAGAGTAGAAAATGTTACCCATAATGAGCTGTTTCTGAAGTTTTCTTTCAGTGGCTTGATGAGAAGTGCCTCAGAAGATAGCCCAGCACTAGGCATGTATAAGGCCAGGCTTGGCTGGCTGGCCCTTTGGATGCTTCCCTATTTGACATGGCAGTTATCAAAGTTGGAAAGGCTTTCAGCCAACTGGGAGCCCAGAGGAAGGAGGTGGTATTGAGCTTCTGGGGAGGAGGTGTAACCTGAAGCTTCACCTGCAGGTGTCAGCATGGAGTCCTCCCTCCTGGCTTTCCCAGCAGGAGAGTGAGGAGTGTCCTTTTGATGGAGCCATGGAATGAAAACCAATCCGGCAGTTTGCTTTTATGAGCCAAGACCCACTCTGCAAAGTCTTCTTTACGGGGAGTAGAAGATGGCCCCAGCTGTTTCAGTCTAGTGGCAGGTGGTCCCCTCTCCCTTCTACTAGTGCTGACGTGGATAGGGGAGAGCCAGTTGCGTGTGAGCCTATGGCTCTTGAACACTTCAGTGCTCATGGAGAGGAGCCACAGAAGAGTTTTCCTTGCGCTTAATAAGGGTTGTATCTACATCTCACCTGAGAATCTGGACCCTGGAACCCAGGCATGCCGTTTGTGTGCCTTGAGCAGCCACCACCCAGGTGGTGTAATAGCAGCAGGGGAAAACTAGTAGCTTGTTGTTTCCACTTCCCAGAGATAGTTGAGGAATTTAAAGGTGACCAAGCTCAAGCAAACTTCTCTTAGTTAAAAGAGGCCATGGAGTAAGCTTGCTGCGTCTGCTTGCACTTTGACCGAGGCACAGTTTTCGCTGAGAGACTCAGGACCCTCCCCCCCCACCCCCAGGCCTTCCGGGTTTTGCATGACACTTTGAATAATTTCTCCTGTTCAGCCCCGAGGAGTACAGTGTTCTTGATGGCTTTTGGTCTGACCGCAGTGCAGGTGCGTTGTCAGTCTCCCACAGCAGGAGAACCACGGGCAGATAGCTGCAGCATCTAGCTTCCTAGTTACGCATACACTGTTGTCGCTCGCTTCCCTTCCAGAATCAGTGCTCCTGGCTAAGCTAATCCCAAGACCCCGGTGACGTGCTGGGCCATATGGGGTGCCAAAGTAACTTTATGCAATTGTTTAATTAAAACCTTGGTTTTCTAATTGCAGTCTAAACACAGGCACCTTTTGTTAATGAAAGGCAACCTCTGTGCTTGGAGTTCTTATTCACAGAGTTTCTTTTCCCTTTTTTGCCCAACTTGAAAAACCAACATGTCGGCTCCCACTGTGGGGAAGGAGCTGGTGGTGGTTCTTACCATTGGGGGAGATGTTCTGCAATTCCTTTCTTCAGTTTCTGTCAGCGCCTTAGCCAGGCTGTAGCTAGTTGTTTTTCTGATTTCCTGTTGCAGTAAATCAAATGTGTATGCCCCTTCACCTGCTGGAGTAATCAGAAAACCAGAGCCCCGCCCCCTTCCTCCCCCTTTCCCACTTACTGTGGCATGGATATTTTCCCCATATTCCTCACCCAGCAGTTGAAAGACATTTTAAGGCTTGCTTTTGAAAGGGGAAACCTTGCTTTGGTTTCTGCGTGAATCTTAGGAACATCTTCCCCCCTACCCTCGGCAGAGGTGATAAAACTGGCTCAGGGGATATACTGAGAGTGAATCCATTTTCTTTCTCTGTCTCTGCAGAATAAATTAGAATTTGCCTGATTTAATAAAATGGCTTCATCTCCCTGCTGCCTTTCCCATCTCCAGAGTATTTCTTCCTTAGTGGCCTGCTCTTGTATAATGCATCTCAGCTCCATACCTCAGTGTTACAGGCTGGTGGTTGCGCATGTAATGCGTTTGCCCACGCTCTCCTGCACACACCGCGTCACATGCATGCGTGCACTCCAGAGTCAGGAGATCCTGATGGCTAAAGGTGTGGAGATTCGTCACCAGATCTCATTTTCTCTATTGTCAGTCGTGATGGTCATAATTGATGCAGAGGATGGTGCGATTCGCCGTCCATCTGCCATTAACCCAACCTCTTGGACTTGATGTGACCACAGTGTGGAATATATTCTGGGGGAAGGGGTGAGGTTGAAGATAGAAAATTGCAGCATAAATCTCTCCCCATGGCCTGTTCTCTGTGTAATTGGAATGTATTTATCTGTGTGTACCACCGAGTATTTTGCTGCCTCCCCATTGCCTTCACATGGGCTGATGGATGCTTGTTGCTTGAATTTAGAATGGTTTTTCCATGTGAACCTCTGAGCCCCCCTCTTCCTAAATTTGTATTTTAATCCCTATTTCCTAGGTTGATTTTTTTTTTCCTTTCCATTCTGACACTAATTATGCCAGTCGCATTGGGAGCATTCACTGCTGGGAGGTACCCAGCTAAGTGTTAAGAAGGGTTTTAAAAACAGGCTGAACTCTTTCTTAATGAGGCTCAATCGTGCTCTCCTCCGGGTGGTTTTGTTTTGCTGATCTGTCAGTTTTTCAAGGATTTAATTGCACTTTTTCGTATTAGTCTTTGAAATTGGCCTATACAATCTTGCTATAAAATACTCTTTAAAAAACAAAAAGTTAGTAGTTTCTGGCCCCCTCCCTTATCGTTGTTGGGAATTTTATTTTTCACCATCACTCCAAGGCCATCTTCCGCAGGTCAGTCTAGGGAGCCGCAGTAGAACCCCCAGTGGGAGTGGCAAGAGGTCCTGGCGAATCTGCAGGCCCTGGAAGGGAGGCAGTCTCCCCCTTTCCTAAGTCGTCTTCTGTAGGGCTTCGGCCCTGCCGCTTAGCGGATGTCTCCTCTCACGGGCTTGCTCTTGAGCAGTGGCCGAGAGAGTCTCGGGCGCACACACACAGTTTCCTGAGGTGTAGAAGCTGATAGAGTCCATCAAGTGGTACCAGCAGCTAAGACAGCATGTTGAGTCTTTCAACATGGAGGCCAAAAAAAAAAAAAAAAAAAAACCAACAGTCCCAAAGACAGAAGGCAGAAGTTGTCAGGCAAGGGAGGGGAGAGAAGCAAGGCCATATCCTTTATGCTATTATCTTTATGGCATAGAAAAACATGCTTGAAGCAATCAGCATGAAATTCTTAATTGCTTCGCTTCCTTCTGCTCTCCTCGTGGGACAGATCGCGCAAACGCTGGAGCTGCTAGGCCCCTCATGTTAGCACACTGTCCCTGCTGCACACACTATTTTTAACTAGTGCTTTGTTTCGCAAAGATGCACAAAGCTTTTTCTTTTTTTTTTCTTTAATTTTTTTTTTTCTTCCCAAGGATGCTAATAAACAGCAGGGGCAATAAAGAGCCGCTGTAGCCAGGCTGGCAGCAGCTGCACTGTGTTAGGCTGGGCGCCTGGCTCTCTCTCAGCTACCCTGCCTTCTGCTTCCTCCCTTTCGACTGCTTCATTCCCTACTTTCAGTGTGTTTTGCGCCCCGCCCCCCCAAATTTATCCTCTAAACCCACTTCCATTTCCCTCTTACCCACACTCCTGAATCTGATTCGCCTCCCTCTACTTCTCTCTTCTGATGTGTATCGTCCTCTTTGAGATCTCCAGTCCCCTCTCATGAGGACATAAAATCCAAGAACCAGATCTCAGAGATTTCAAAATAAAATAAAAGTAAACTCTGCTTAAAAAACACTTTAGCAGGAAAGCCAGGCTAATTGTAAATCAATGGGTCTTAAAATGCAGCATCGATCTCCAGTTAGAAGTTTGAAGGGGAAAGCAGTAATTACTGCACCAGAAGGTAGTTTTTCCTCTTAGTAAGTTCTGGGCAGAAAGAAGGCTCATTAGGGCAGCACTTCGGAATCTGAGTAATTAGTTTAAAAAGTACTTTTGTGGTGATATTCCCTCGGCTGGAAATTATTGGAGTCTTCACAGATATATGGCTCAATTCTGATAAGTTTTGATTTATTATTGTGTTTCGTGTAGAAGAACCTTGATATATATAACCACCCAGGTGAAGACACAAGGAAGCTTGGACCAGAGTCTTGGGAGTAAAAGTTTTGTTTTGTTTTGTTCTTAGAGAAGGTAGGACTTGATTCTTTAATGACGTCTGCTGTTGACTGATAACATTGAAGAGGCCCACTTAGTCCTAACACAGCGATCCTGCTGGACCACCCAAGGCCCAGGTGACCAGAGCACCACTGGAGGAGGTCATTTTCTTGTTCTTGTACCTGTTGGCATGACAGTTCAGTGCCTCGGTTGGATTATCAGCTATTTTATGTTCCCCATGGGAGATCTACAGGAGGACAAGTTCCCTGAAGATGGGAGCATATCCTTCTTGCCCAGTTGGATCCACAGTGCCTAGAACCTAGTAGGCATAGACTGGTAGACATGTTTAGTGACTGAGGGAACAAGTATCCAACTTCTATTTCCTAGACTTTCCTGAGAGAACCCTCGTGGAAGCTTTCTGTCTGGTTATATCACCAAAGCAAGGACAGATGCTTCCTGAGAGTTCACAGTGGCACAGAAAGCAGGCTGCCCTTTCTAAAGGGGGCTTGGTTTTGCTTCCATTGAAAGCCACCAAAAAAGATCATTCTCTTTCCTCATTTTTCAGTGAAAATACAGAGTACAACACGAAGCCATACTTGTAAGCCAGCGGTTGAGTTCCCTTTGCCACACAGCCCTCTCTGTTTTGGTGCATCATCTTTTGTGTGCCTGTGTTGGATTAATAGCCAGTTAAGTGATGTGAGAGTGTTTTGTCAGCTTAGAGCTCGGAGAATTTTAAATTCTTACTAGAAACTTGAGTTATCTCTGTTCCTCGAGCAATGGCTTCAAGAGTGTGCTCCAGTTTAAGTCTAGGATTGCACAGCAGATGGTGCAGTAGTTTGCAACTTTAGTGAAGTGCTCTTTGGAGGGGGGAGAATCTAATTGGATCCCAATTATAAACAATATTTTCAATTTTAAAAAGTTTTATAACTATAGCTACCTTAGGGTTCAGATGTGTAATTTATAAAGTCAAATATAAGAGCAAAGCAGGATTTATCAACATTTTGATAAAAAATAGGTATGGAAAATTGTCAGTTAATATTGACTAAGCTTCTGTTTTGTTTGTGTTTTATGTTAGTCCATCGTTATATAAATCCTCATTCACATAGAAGTAGTTAAAGTCAGACAGTTTTTAGTAGTATACCTTGTGTCTTTAGTCTGAAAGAACAGGTGTTTTATGCTGTCTACACAAAAACTTGGCCATACGGCTAGTTAACCTGGCCTCCAGTGTGCTTAAGTTTCGGCATATGCCACATTTGAGTATGATTCTTACGACATTTAAAATGAAATTGGAATCAACATCTGCAGTACCTCTGCAGTATTTTGGGGATCCCCCAAAGAGCAGATCAGACACCATGTACTTTATAATACACCAGGACTTTTGCCGTTGAATAGGCCCAAGACTAATACTGTTGCTGGAAAAATTACTGTGGTGTTGAGTGACTGGTGAAGGGTCCCTTACCTGGTATCTCTCTGTCACCTGTGGTCAGGTTTACCTGCATAGCCTGTGTATCCTTCTGTGTCATGGAAAGCGTAGTCATGAGTTGAAGAGGCCACAGCCTCCCCTTCAGTCCTCCCAGAGCCCCTCTTCTCTCTGGTGTCTGTTGGGCCCCACCCCCAGAGGATGTCGCCTGTCTAGGGCATGGCTGTCTGCTCCCTCCCTTGAGCAGTCTCTTCTGTGAACATGGAAGTGCTGTTATTCCGCGTGGAAAAATGTCACTTTCTATTTATAAATGAGAGGAAATGTTTCCACTGTTGATTCTAGAAGCTACGAGCTGTACTTTCAAAGGCTGAAAATTACATCCCTGATCATGGCCTCAATCATGTCCCTGCGCTCTCTCACCGCTTGGGTAAAAGCTGCACTTTCTTCTCCCACAACATTCACTTTCCACCAATTTGTGTGGCTTGTTCCTTCTTTCTTGAGTTAAATGTTCCTGCTTGCAAAGTTTATTAGTAATATTAGCACCACTGAGTAGAGTAGTGATTTTCTTCCTTTTTTAATTACAAAAGATTTTTTAAAAATATTTTTGGCTTTTAGAAGGAAGCCTAGTACAATATTGTCAACTGCTCCTTTTTTGGGGCAGACTCTGGTTAATTCTTTGAGAGTATATCTTGGGAGTTAGGGGTTTTTCACATTTCCTGCCAAGCGGAGGGCCCGTTCACATTTAGCCTCTTTGCTCTCAGGATAACTTCCTGGTGATACCTGGTCATTGGTAGAGTCCTTTCCTGGATTCACCCCATGCTCCCAGTTTCCTAAGCTTTTTTGCAAGCAACCCTCTTAAAAGACTCATTGCTGCATGCGGAAACTGTTCTCCAGCTGTAGCCATCCAGTCACACAGGAGCTGATGGAGTGATTTCTTATGTGCATTTCATGTTAGACTACCATTCGTATGCAAGGACTTACTGGGCACGTGGTGGTTCTAGGGTGAGAATCCTCAATGTGATAAGCTTGCTCCATAATGGAGCCTGGGACTTCATACCGGCCAGTAACATTTCAAAAAGGGCCTATGACCAGAGGCACTAAGAGAGGAGGTGCCGTTCAAAGTGGTCAGCAGGTGCGACAGACTGGAGGGCTGGCTGAGGGCCAACGTGTAGATTTGTTTTTTCAGGCTTGTGCCATCTTTTTGCTTGGAGTACTGTCTGGAGGCCCCAGTGTGACTGACCATCGCTCCTCATCCAGAAGCACCTGACTTCTCCCATCCCATTCTGTAGATGTCCCCTTCCTCTTTCCCTTTTGGCTCATGTACCCTGACATGTGTAGTACTTTAGTCAACAGTAGCATGGAAAAGTAGCTTTCAAGTGGAAGTGTAGGTATGAATTTTCTTTTTTTTGATAGATGAGCCTGGAGTAGCAGAGAGTCCAACTTGCCTTCAGATGGGAGTTGGAAACCCTGAGTAAAGGCACGCGTGGCATGGCTCCGTCTCCTACCCTGGAATGACGAGGGAAAAGAACGGCAGCCGCTGGCCAGGAATTGATTGCATTAATTGATATGCCAATAAGAAAGCTTGTTATATCCGCCATTGGTTAGGAGGCTAGCTAACAAGTCTGCTGATCAATGTCACCAATAAAGATTTCATCCATTAATGAGCAACATGGTAATTAATGTTATCCATAAACCAATTAGCCTGGCTAGCTAATGTGCCAGTCAGCATGGCAAGTAGCAGTGACAAAAGTGGGCTGACACTCACCCTGTGTGGCATGGGGTTGGGTCTTATGGCAGCCGGGGAAGCCAGCCTGGTGCTCTAAAAGGTTTATTCCTTATGGAGAGGGTGCGTAGGGGGAGGGGCCTCAGAGCTCCTTGCAGAGAGAAGGTTAGATTATGGTGGAGCCTTGGCGTGGCCTGTGCCTGCCGAGAGGAGACCAGGGCACTTTTCTGCCGTCTGCACAGCTTTCCCATGTGAGTCTTGGAGGGGCTGTTGGGGCGTAACGGAATGACTGAATTCCCGGGTCACTTCGGTCCCAGCTGGGCATGCTGTCCCCAGGGACACCCCCCACCAGTGGCTCACACGCACTGCCGTGCACTCCTGGCAGGCGGGCTGGGACTCTTCTGGGAACCATGAGCAAGTGGTAAAGTAATTAAGCTCCCCTCACCCCCGTGTTTCATTAGGAAGAAAAATTTTTCTAGAAGAGAAAAAAAGGAAAAACAGATGATTTGAAGCTGTGCCTTTTTCCTTCCTCTGTTTTTTTTTTTTTTTGAAATGACATCAGTGGGTTGTTTGCCAAGCATAACCTGGCAGCCTGGCGGCTCTGCCTGACTGCCTGAGATTTCTGGGGACCTTGCAGCTCGCCAGCTCTAGCCGTGGCAGCGTGCCAAGGTGACGTTCCGTGACTAAGCAGAAACAAGGGAGAGGGAAAGAGGGAGGAAGAAGGTATGTGTGGTTGGGGAGCCTGGGGAAAGAGTGGTCCTGGGCAGGGTGTGGCATGGGGAGAGGAGGAGGCATGTCTGGGGCCACCTAGTCAGGAGGGTGGGTGTTGGGACCGCATTGGCAAGCCAAGAAGGGTTCCTGTGGCACTCGAGGTGGCGGGGTAGGGGGGAGCCACCGGGCAGCAGTCACAGATCCAACCTGGGAGGAGACCGAAGGGGTCTGACTTAGGAGGAGACCAAATGAGCCAAAGCAAAGGTGACAGCCTAGAGGACCTGGAATCATTGAGAAGGAGGCAGGGGGAAGCTTTTATCAGCATCAGGCCCGGAGTCTCTGCTGCGGAGTTTCCTTTGCATTGTTAGGTATTGACCCTCAGAGACCCCTTGTGGATTCCCTAATTGAAAATTAATACTAGATCAATGCCATGGGCAATTTGCATATTGATCATAAACAACTTTGAAGGCACCGAGTGTGCAGTGGATCAATAGGGCTCCTGAATAGGCTGCAGAGGGAGCACCTCCCGGTACAATGCACTCCGAGAAAGGTTAATGATTTGGGAAGTTCCTAACTGCTCGGTGTGGGATCGGCCCCCACACTGCAGAGCATCCACTAGAGCAATTAGTACCAGGCCTGAGCTACCTCCTTGTGTCCCCCGCTTCTCCCCCCAGATCGGAGGGGAGGGTGACCAGGCTGGCGTGAGGGAAGGAGCCGGCGAGGGGTGCTTTGGCAGTTGCCTTTTTTGGAGATAAAGTCTTGGGACAGTTTATTCTGGGAAGTGTACTGTAAAAGGCAACAGCCAAGTTAAGGCTCTCGTGATTGTTCTGGCCCCTTCCCCAAAACACAGTTCTCCTGGCAAATGGAATGCAGCAAAATGAAGGAGGGAGGAGTGTTGCCTCCGCCGCTTCCTCCCAGGCCTCTGGTCCGTGCAGGACCCTCGGTGTGTTTCCTTGGAGCTGGGGTGGGCTTGACTCTGCTTTGTTTCCTGTTCCACTCAGCTCCATTTTCTGGCTTTTACTTCCTGGCTCGTCACTTACGCTCCCTTCCTGGTGCATCCCTGCTTCTGCTCTTATGTTAGTTAGACCTTGCCTTCCTGCCCCTCCTGCTGTGTCCCCTGTAGGCCTGGTCCCTGTACCTGCTGCCTGGTCACTGCCTGTTTTCCTCTGCTGCCCCTCCCCTCCACGACATACACATATGTGCACATCTAGCCTGGGCCCGACTCTTCTCTACTGGCCGGACAGAGTATGCGTCCCGCTGCCCGTTAGATGCTCCACACTTGCCCATCAATGTTTAATAACAAGGAGGCCACTCAGGAACAGGACCACTTACTCTGTCCTGGAGCTCCCGGTGTATGCTGAGGTGACTGGTCCTGGAATAGGGCTGTTTCCAGCCTGAAGATCCCAGCTACTCTGCTGTAGGCCCCAGGCCCGGAAGGTGGCCACACCCCTAGCAGAGAAGGACATATGTCACTAGGGGGAGACACCTCTTCTGAAGCAGTGAGCCAAGTAGACATTTTTTCCTATAATTCGAGAAAAAGAAAGCCCCCCTCCTCAACTCCAGATTTCTACTGTACATAGAAGAGCCAGCCTTAAGGCAGCCCAGGCTCCATTCTGAGGTTTTGTTATGGTTGTTGAGTTTACAGTTTGTGAGGGGCAGGGCCGCTTCAAGAAGGGCCCTTCTGGCTTCTGGATTTGCAGTGCCACCATCCTAAGGCCAAGTCCTTCTCCCAGACCTCATGTTCTCAGCCTCTCGGGGGATGCTTGGAGCCAGAAAGCCACATGGATGCTTCTGCATTCTGGGTATCAAGACTGTCCCCATGCTGCAGTGCAGCCTCTGGACGAAGATGATTGGTATCCCCTCCTTCACCTCCAGGCCAGCTCCCCCAGGAAAGTAATGCAAAGAATGGCTTGGGAGGTTTTATCTGCATCTGCACCTACTTCTTTACCTGCATTTAAGTGTTGTGCACACACAAGTTCAGACAAATACAGAAGCCTTTTCTACCAGGGCCAATGCACACAGCTATGCAGATTGTCCCCCACACAAATAGCTCTCTGCTAAAGAAGTGAGCCAGGACCCCAAATGCTGGCCAAATGCTGGTTTCTGAGCAGAGTGGTGGGGCACAGGGCCATACCCGCCTGGGGGAGGAGGTTCTGAGGAGGATCCCATAATTTGTACATTCCAGAGGTCCCTGATGTGTTCCCAGTGCCTCCTTCTGTGTAGGGGCCGACAAGATCCACAGAAGTTGCTCCCTGAGTCCTGCCCAAGCCTCCTTCCTCAGGCCGTTATCTCTGTCCGTTGCCCCTCCAGCAGTCCAACCCTCCTCCTCCAGCTGCAGCTGCTTGCTATGCCTGTTAGAGCCCAGGGACCAGCTTCTGAGGCTCTCGCCCTCACCGGTGTGTGTCTGTCACCACGTGTTGCCTTCCTGAACTCCCCACATTAAGACCCCTGCTTTAGTGTTCTCTGCCAGCATCTGACTGACACCGGGCTCCCTTCTGGGGAGAAGGCAGATATTGGGGCTTGAACCCAGGACTTGTGCACTGAGGTACCTCTCCAGCCCCTTCCCCCTTTGTAGTATCTTATTTTGAGACACTGTCTCACTAAGTTGCCCAGACAGGTCTCAGACTTGAAATTTTCCTGCCTCTGCCTCTTAGAGTACTGAGATTCCAGGCATGCGCCACCACACCAGCCGGACTCCTTTGTTTACCTTCCTGTACCTCCCTCTCCCTGCCCCAACCCCACAAGCACAGTGGCTTTTCCTCTGGTGTTCGTATCCATGGGGTCAGTACATAGAATAGGTGCTCAGTGTGGAGGCATGGACAGACAGCAGCAGTTTATATTCTTCTGGGAAACCCAGAATGGCAGCTCTGAAGGTATTAAGAACATGGGCACTGGCCTCAGCTCCTTCATGTTCTAGCTCGGTGACTTTCACCAGTTCTTTAACCCCTTTGAGCCTCGGTTTACTCATCTGTGAATTGGGAGTACTATTAGCACCTCCACCAGTTGAGTGACGATGATGTGATAATTTTTCTTATTGCTGGATGCATGGTAATGGCATATGCGCATGGGGCTTGCCAGGTGTGTGCTCTTGGTCTTCACAAAAAAAAGGAGCCTACCCACGAGTTGTCCTGGTCACTCTTACCTGCTCATTTCTACCTTTCTCACCTTGCAACTAAGGCGTCCGTGAATGGGTCAGAGGGAATGACAGCCAGAGTCCAGTGTCCTGGAGCAAGACGAGGGTGACCTGACGGGGCAGGTGGGAGCCCTTGTGGGTGATTGAGGCTGGGTGTGGCTCTAGCCCTGCCAGCCTGGCAGATGTCCCTGCGCATGCGATTACTTCATCAAGGAGCCTTTCATTGACTTGGCTGCACTGTGCTGATGAACTGGGGCTGGGGACAAGAGCTCATAATTGAGAGAAATAAATTCCCCTCACGGGCCTGGTACAGCCAGGAGCAAGCATACACTGCCTCTGCACACGTGTATGTGGGGCCGTGTGTGTGCACACGTCCACGTGGAGGCCGGGCGTGGGTGTCTGGTCTTCTTCGGTGCGTCCCCTCTCTTCTCCTTCCCTGCCAGACCCTCACAGGCACTGAGCGGGAGCAGGGGTGTGAGCCGCATCCCGCCAGCCCTGCCTGGGCCTCTCTGGCTTGGTACTGCTTTTCCAGATGTAGGCCCCTTGCGTTTGTGACATTGCTCCCTCTCTCTGCTGCCTGGGGCAGGAACTTGCTGGGGCCCCCTCCCTAGGCTCACAGTGTGCTCCTGTCCCCTTTCAACCCCCTCTTTCTCCTGCGCGCTTGCCTTCAGTCCCGCCCCCTCTCTCCACTTGGATCTCCGTGAAGACGCAGAAGGGAAAGCGCCGTTGCTGTCCTTCCTTCCTAACTGAAATCGCATTTCATTCATCCTGCTGGACGCGAGGCAGGGAGCGGGTAGGGCAGTTTTCCAGGGCAGCCATCCGCTTGCCGTGATTCACGTGGAGCCATGCCTGGAGATACTGACCGCACAAATACGTCAGAGCTGAATCTTAAGAAAAGATTTTAGGAAGTAGAGTCACTATTTGCATAAAACTAAACCAAAAATCATAAAACCAACCAACTGGGTTTAACCATCCCCTGCCCAAACAAATGCCCTGCTGCAATGCATTTTTAAGAACTGGGACGTTGGCAGCTACGGCCACCAAAGCATTTGAAGTAAGTCGTTGCTAATCAGTTTTACCCAGCAGAGGGCCGTTTCCGGTGTCCCCCTTCCTCCTGTCGTCCCCCCGACACCCCGTATTTTCTGAGCCTTAACAAACATTTCCCGGAATGTGAAGTCGGTGTGCTGTGGGCTGGTGAGACACACAGTGGCTGGGCTGGGGAGGTAGGTTGCCTCAGTTACAAAGGAGTTTGGGTGGCGTGCAGGCAGAGTCGAAGAGAAATGGAGAGCCCCCACTTGACATCCTCTGACCTCAGCCGGTGGAGCTGAATGCCGGAGAGCCAGGACTGAAATTGCAGTCACTTTAGATTATTTGGAGCGAGGAGAGGCAGGGAAAAAAGGGTCTGTTGACTACAGGAAGCTGAATTCTTCCTCTGCTGAAAAGCTTATTAGTGGAAAGGGAAAAAGCAATTACTTGGCTTTTGCTAGTTCTCTGCGGCTGGGATTCCGGGCTGTGACAGCAGCCCCATCACCAGCGCCTTGGACCTCACCCTGGGTCCACAGTGTCTGTGCTGGACAGTGCCCCGTGCCATTTGGAGCAGGCACTCTGGGATTTCCCCCTTCCAGCAAAGAGCATGGAGGGGAAGCATCTGTGAGTGAGAGTCTGGGAGGGAGGAAGAGAGACCTGCCACTTGCCCTGTCTTTACCTGTGTTGCAAATTCAGGGTATCATGTTGCGTCTGAGCAGAAAGTTAATAAGGTACTACTATTTGTCTGGAAACATGGATACCTGGCGTGTTAGGGGCTGGTCTTGTTGTTGAGTGTGATATTTTTTGTTTTGTTTTTGATAAGCTCATTTTTATCATTGCCTTGAACAACTTCCCTTTCAGCTCCACGCCATGTATTACATGGAGGGAGGTTTGCAGGGGCATCATCAGGAGCAGGTACTAGGCTTTCTTTCACGTGTTAAAGGCGACTGTCACTGTCCCCTCTGCTTTCTCCTAATGTTTGTGTCTCATCCTCCTTAGAGACCGTTTTTTGAGGCACCCAACCATATGGCCTTCAAGCCCTACCCTCCTGTAATCCCCACCCTCCTAGCCTGTAAAACTGAAATGCTTACGGGCAGCTCCTTGAACAAATCCCCACGGCAAAGACAGAACCTTGGGAAGACCAGGTTTTTGCAAACAGCTATGGTCATGTCGCCTTCGTAAATCTGTTGTATTTATATTTGTGTTCTGTCTTCTCCTGGTTTTGGACAGCCCTGCTTAGTTTTCCTTTTTATGTTCTACATGTAAAAAGAAAGTTCTGGATTTGCCCCTGCAATTGGGTCTAGCTAAATTTTACACAGCTAGATTTTAAGTTCATCGACCATTCTCATATTTTCTTCTTGGATCTCCATCCTGCAATTTCTTTTGATAACTCAGTTTTCTGCCTTCCTTCCCATTCACCTGAAACATTTCTTGCCCTTTGCAGCCTTTCACCAAAGTTCTTTAGGATCGAGGCAATTCATAGGTGAACTCCTCCTTGGAGACAGAAATTGATCAGTTTTCTCTATGACAATACATAGTTAAGATACAATCTTATATAGGTTTCTTATAGAAAGTTGATGGTGGGCCACTGCCTAAATCCTTCTCCTTCTAGTTAAAGATATGGCTTGGTAAATGGGGAATCGTTTTATTCTTTCTAATCATCGGGTGATCTTGCCTTTGTGTTGCTCTTTGGCTCTCCCACATTTGGCTTGTTTTATGCCTTTCCTCCCTATAAAACTTGGCCTGACAAAGTGAGACAAGCCCTTGTATTGTTTTCACTTCTTTTATTCTCTCTCACATTATTTCATTTGGAAAACATTGCTCAGTTATGGAAGTTTGATGAGGTTTCTTAAGTATTTCTTTGTTGGTGGATTTCTGGTACTTCTTCCACTTGCAGCATGCACGCAGAAGAATTTAAACACCTGAATGTCATTCTTAAAAACATAATTGTGAGCTTATACGTTTCTCTAGCTCCCAAGTTTTTGTCTCAAGTGCCAACTCTTTGTCACTAAACTGCACTTCTCTGCACAGATCCTGGATTAAATTTCTCATGATTACATTTTCTTTGTCTTTGGTTTCACGTATTCATTGTTTTCAAGTGTCCCCACCATCAGGGAATGTGGGTGTAAACTTAGAATTTAGATTACTCTGAACTGTTTGCTTTGATCAGCATTGCTGCGTGATTTTGTGCCATGGGACATTTGACTGTATGATTTTGGGGATGTACAATGGAATGTACTGTTTTCAGAGGCCATAAGCCTGTTTTTAGGTCTTACAGATGGAAAAGGTAAACAGATGCACACAGAGTCCTAGGCTTAGTCTAAAACACAGTTAGTAGCTCTGGGAGGAGCAGAGGGACTGCTGTGGCCAAACTTACTTTGAAAGGGATGCAAGGGTAGCGTTTTGTTAAACCCTAGGGGGGGAAAACATTTTATTGTATAAAAATAAATAGAGGCTTGGGATTCAACTATTGGCATTACTTCCAAAGTTTCCAAGGAGAAAGAGGATCCAAGAACTTTATCATGCACCTGTGAAAATGACAACAATTTGGCAGTTCCATACCCGCCCCCCACCCCAACCCTTCCCTCCTTCCCAGTGCACAGAAGCTTTCAAAAGTAAATCTTGGGACTTCTCACTGCCCCCACTTCCTGCTTGGTTTTCTTTGCAGTTTCCTAGGAACTGTCAGCTGAAACATGCTGCTTCCGCCACCTGTTTGTTTCAGCCTGAGATGCCTTTGGAGACTTAAGGGTTTTGGAAAATGGCCCAGTCTTTGACTTTACACATGTAAATAACATGCTTAAATGTCTTGGGTCTTACCATAAATGCTCCCCGTAGTCAGTCCCTCCTCTGCTCGCACCAGGCAGAGTGTGGTAGGCGCCTGAAGACTTCCCCAAAGGTGCGGATATGAAGAATGTGTCTTCTGCCATCTCCGGGATTCATCCCATTCCTAGCATGGCGTCCTTGGGTGGCCAGGTTCATGCTGTTACCTTCATGCATGCTTGAGTATGGCCAGGGGAGAGCAGGTGGGAGCCGATATTTTTCTGGATAAAACGTCATCTGAAGTTGGCCTGATTTCTGTTCCTAAGATTTGGTGTGGAAAGTTAAGGCTTTGTGCTTTGTTTTTATGAATCAGCGTGTTTTACCAGCTGTTCACATAAGTGGCTTGTGATCATGCAAAACGAAGCTCATTGACAGTCAGTTCCTCACCCTTCCATCGCTGGTGTGTGTACACTGTATTTCTTTCTGAATTCGGTGCTTCTGCACAGGAGTAAAGCTGCTTTCTGAATAGGTGAGGGACTTTTCAGGCACTGTGGGCTTAAAAGTAAGGGCAACACAAACTAGGCATTCCGGTTTCTCGTTCATGTCATGTGACTCACGCTTTTAGAGCCACAGTGTGATTTTCCTCTGTTGTATGCTATTTGTTTTGATAGAAACATAATGTTTACCTCTTTTGCTTTCAGTTTGCTCTTTGTAAGTCTTCACACACACACACACACACACACACACACACACACACATACACACACTGTCTCTGTCTCTCTCTCTCTCTCTCTCTCTCAAATTCCTTAATTTCCTTTGCCGTCGTTAGATTGTGTCCCCTCAGCACAGACAGCGCCCTGAGCCTGCGTGGCCGCCCCTCCACCTCCACCTCTTCCTCCCTTGCTCTGGTTCCCGTATAGATTGCATCCATCACCCTTGACGTTCCCGTTACAAGAGCTGTCCCACAAGGGTTCGCTCCTACCCATTAGATCCTAATCACCATCGTTTCATATCGCTGCTGGTACATCCTGCTCATTTCCCACACACCTTCATTTGTGCACAGTTGCTTAAGTACACTTTCAGGCCCCGCTTCACTTTTTCCACCTATGTATTTCAAACCCTTTCCAATTTTAAGAGAATAAGAAAGCCTATCATGGATCTATTTTTTTCATTAAGCACAAGACTCTCTCTCTCTCTCTCTCTCTCTCTCTCTCTCTCTCTCTCTCTCTCTCTCTCTCTCTTTCTCTCTTTCTCTCTCTGACAAGCTAAGTTAGTTTTGGCTCAGAAGGAGGCACCCATCTTCTTTCAGGGAAACTGTTAATTTTTTAAAAATTTACTCTGTTTCCATCACTCATGTGTTTATCTGTCTCGTCTTCTCTCCTCCAACTGTGGAAGCCTGGCAGTGTTTATTTCAAACCGGGTGTTGTTGAAAGACAGATGCTTGTAGGGACTGTTCAGGCCTCACACCTGGAATGTTAAAAAGCTTTCAGGCAGTTGTGTTGTGTTGAGAAACACCCCCTTCTGTAGAGGAGGGGCAACAGGATGGACCTGGGGCTCATCAGAGAGCCTCCCTTTCTGTATCCCCTTATGAAGCAGCATGCTCCCGGTTGTGACCTTACATCACACCTGAGGTAATTCAGATCCACAGAATGGTTTATTCTGAGGAGCAAACACGTGGCCTCTTCTTCTCACATCGAAACCTTCCTGTTTCTACTAACTCCAGTGATTTTTGCCTTTCTCAGTCAAACATTGTGTCTTGTAGGCACTCCTACAATCCTCTGTTCCCCAGTCGCGCACTGAGTTAGAATCACTGTATTTCCTACTTTGTGTTCCACAGACGGAAGAGGGGCATCTTTTTGGTGTCAGGGACTTTCTTATTTTGCATGTCTCTTCTTTCCAGAATATTCCAGTGTGGTGTGAGGTTAAACTGTGCAAAACACTGTTTGAAAGAAAGCAGAAAGAAAGAAAGGAACTTGTCAAAATGCATTTGTTAGATCACGTTTTAAATGAAGTACAATTGAAGGTAGTTTTTTGTCCAGAGAAAGGAAAAACCCTGCAAATCCGCTGAGCTCCCAGAGAGCGCGCCTCCTTTGTCGCCGCGCTGACATTGAAGTGTAATTTTTCATGGTTATTTGGACTGGAAAATGGGGGGGAAAGGGAGAGATGGGTCTGCGATTATTTCCCATAAATGACAACACAATCACATCACGCTCCGCTACAAACATGCTCGGGGAATTTGCCTTTTTTACATTTCATGTGTGAAAGTAACAGCAACAATCGTGGCTCTGTAGAAATGCGAGGGAACTAATCCCTGCTGAATTCAGTGTACTTCAGAGTCCTGGGACATCGCTAGGTTTCTTACTTCGTGTGAATTCCAAGACCATTTCAGGGTTCGGTTTGTATTTTACAAACTGGAACTCCAACCTCTCAGTTATTTTATTTATTATTTAAAAAAAAAAAATCTTCCCGTGAATAGCCACCAGGCGAGTCAGCGACGTATTTAGTTCCGTTGTGCTTTGTCGCGCACATCTGCTTTTATCCTTTCTGGATTTCTGCAGGGGGCAGCCCAGGTGCTTTTGCTCAGAACACAGATAAGTGGAACTTGTTGCAATACTGGCTGTAGGCGTTTCCTCCTTTTTTCTCCCTTCTTGACCCCCACCCACCCCCTTAATTCTAGTGTGCGTTTGACAAGCAGTTCGAATGTCCAGGTGGCCTTGACTGAGCGTAAAAATGGCAGGACTTGCTTCTCACCATATAATGACAGCATTTTTCACTGTCCACTCTGGAGTTCTGTGCTGTTCCCACGGAGGGACAGCGCAGCGAGGGGACATTTTCCCCGGGAGGGCTCACTGCTTTGGACCCATGGCGTACTCCCTCCTGTCTGTGTTCAAGTTAGAGGTGAAGTTAGGTACAGAAGCGAGCGGAAAGGCCCCTCCGGCTGTGCTCTTGTGGAGCTGGATCTCGCTGTACCCAGCAGGGACCGGCCACTCAGGCTGCAGCTCTGGCCCGGCTTTCCTCGGCTGCCTCTGGCCACACAATCCCCATTTTTCTTGTTTCTGTAAACAGTGGCAAGATCTTCAAATATACAAAAGCATAAATGGTCTCTATCCCCTAATTAGTCATTTTTAATAATACCCAGAGTTGCTGTCAGAGTGTTGATTCTTACAGCCTGATGCCAGAAGATAGGGTCAGGACGGGTGGGGGACAGGAAAGAAGGCCAGGTGGGATGGCGAGGAGGCTGAACTCCTTCGGTGCTGGTTTTCCCACACCGGCCTCTATGGAAGCTGGCACTCCTCTGCCTCTCAGGCTTCTGTGCACAAACACCCAGTGCAACAGCGGCCCCAGGTGCGTTCAGTAAATGAGCACCTAGCGGTATGTAGGATTCTTGTGGTGAAATGATCCCTTCCGGAACCCATGCAGAAAGAAGCATCTCGCTGGAGGGAGGGCATGTGTCTGGCCTTTTTCCACATCCCCTAGCCCTTCTCCTGCCTGTGTCCTCTCAACTTCTGGTGGGCTGAATGTGTTTGTGTCCGTTTTAAAAGAAGATCATTTGTTTAAACAACTAACTGGTCAGAAGCTTGGCCAGTTGTATTTTGTTTTCCTCAACCACGGTGGGAGAATTACCTATAGGAGGAGTAGGCTGAGTCCCGACTCTTCTTCCCAATGGGTAGAGAGAAGGGTCCTTGGCAAGACTGACAAACTGCAAATGGGCAAGAAAGTGCAGAACGTTCAAGGCAGCATCCAAAGGGGAGTTAAGAGCTCAGGTAAATGTGACTGCAGAGGCCATTTTCCTGTCATCCCTATGGAGACTGTGCCTTCCGCTGAATGCCTTGGGCTGTGCTAGCGCACTGGAGTGCTGATGTCAGTTCCCAAAGAAATGACATCTTAACCTGAGAAGGTGGGAAAATATTATACCCCCATAAACAAATGAGTGCTCTCACCTGCCTACTCCGCCACCCTCCCGCCCACGAACACACACATCCACTCATTCCTCCTGCCCGCCTTTGAGGCTCCCTGCGTAGGCTACAGTAGTTGCCCCTCAAGATATCCCACTCATCAGCACTGATTTGAATGCCAGGCCTTTCTCTTGTGATATGACATTTTCCTTGATGAATCTGTATCCTGTGAAGAGGTGGAATGCAGAAGTGGATAAGGTTGGTGAGTGATTTACAAAAGAAAAAAATTTTTTTTCAGATGATTGGTTATGCAGGACTTTCAGGTCGGTTTGTAAATTTGCTATTCTGTGTGCCCATGAGAACATGCAGTCACCTTTACTAAGGCGCCAAGTGTAAGATGTGTTAAGAGAATAGTCTGTGTTTGTGATAGCAAAGCACCTTTATTTAAGGAAACATTCCCAGAGCTGGAATATTGTAACTCAGAAGATCTGAACCAGGGAGTAAGCTGGCCCCACGGCAGCACAGACCTGTAGTCCTAGAACTCTGGGAGGGTGAGGCAGGAGGATCACAATTTTGAGACCAGCCTTGGCAACTTAACAACGTGTCTCAAAATCAAAAATGAAAAAATGGGCTGTGGTTGTAGCTCAGAGTGAAGGCCTGGACTCTGTTGCCTGTGTGTGTGTGTGTGTGTGTGTGTGTGTGTGTGTGTGTGTGTGTGTGTGTGTGTGAATAAATAAAAAAAAAAAACAGTGAATGTTTGAGAATATATGCTTGAGAATGTTGCCTGGTAGCTTTCTATATTCTTGATCCAGGGATAATTGTGCAGTTAGGCCATGGCCCGGGGTTTGTGGAAAGTCACCTATTGATAGGCCCTTTGGTCACCATTCAGTGAGGTCCCACTTGCCAAAATGTGCCAGAGGAAAAATGGCATAGGTAGTAACCTGCCCTTGTGGGTATAGTCACCAGAGTCAATACCACTAGTCTCTTCTTCTCTGATTTGGAAAGAGAAGACTGCTCTAGCGTTAACAACCTGGGGATAAGATGGCTGTCTGGTCATAGGCATTGCCACTCATGTCCTATTACACATTTCTGTTATAGCAGAATTTTAATGCACTTACTTGAAATAAGAGCTCTGGGCCTTAAGAGTCATCTTCTATATTATAGGGCTTGATTTGACCTCTATTTGCAAAATATAAAAATGCATCTTCAGTTGAATATCTGCAGCCAGTAGAGGTTTCCTCCTTGATAACATGATGCCAAGAGATTTGGGCGCGCTGGAGGGTTCCACGCTCACCTTCCAGCTGTGCCAGCCCAGGCTTGGATGAGGACAGCTGATCAGCTGGGGCCCGCGGTATGTGAGGCACTCACAGGGGCCAGCGCCTACATGACAGGTAGACAGAGCAGAGCCCCCAAGTCCCTCCTTCTGCCCACTACAGGGACATCAGCAAATGTGACTTGTAGTCACCACCCTCTGTGTCACTCCTGCTGGTCAGAGTGTGCTGAGTTTTTCCCAAGCTCCTCTCTCCTGCTTCAGTGGTTGTCCTTGGGTTAATTAGGTTGAAAAAGGCAAAAGGAAAGCTTTAACCCTATCTTCAAAGTAAGCAGATTGGTTATTTTGTTTTTCAAAGAAGAGGTCCTATATACAATTAAAACTTGTTTCTGGTAAACCTCATTCCAGGAAGGATGAGCTTTTAACAAAAGGCTTTTGACAGCTGCAGGCTATTTCATTTTTTTTAATGCCGAATGAAAAATCAATACATTTTTCTGGGTTATACATATTCAGAACAGGCCTGATATTTCCATTATAATGGAAAGTGGGTGTCTGTGCACATCTCGCCTGTCAGAGCTGCAGCACCGCATTTTCCAAGCCACTGCTAAATATTTCAAACCTGATTTGATTGTGGTTCATGACAGCTAATGTTTCTCAGCTCTTGAGCCTGCCGACAGGCAAGCACACTTTATCCACACGCAGACACCCCCTAACAGCGCTACCCCCAAATAAAAAGAAAATTTCATTCTTGGGAGATCACAGATTGGTGTATCATTTAAGTAACATGTTTGGGTGAGAGCCTTGGGTACAAAAACCCGATTCATAGGAGAATTTCCAAATTTCTATCCCATCGAAACACTGTGGGGGCTTTGTCAGGTTTAAATTAATCTACATTATCCTGTTAAGAGTTAGGAACAGAGGGACTAGATTTGATCATTAGTTGACTTCCTTTTCCTTCAGGCCTATAAGCAGTTTGTAAAATACTCCCAGTAGATGTCTCACCTGCTCCCCGCCCTGCTCCCCACTGTTTGGGGAGCGGCACCTTTTTTTTTTTAAAGGATGGGAACATTTTCGTGGGCGACACGCTCAAGGAGCGTATGCAGGTTTGAATTCTGACTTCTTTTGGATTTCTGCCTTGTGTTCCTTCCACAAACGAATTTCCAGAGTGTTCATAAAATTTTTCCAAATCCCCACGGAATTGCCAGTTGTCATGCATAACTCCTTCGGGAGGAGACTTTCCCGTGGATGGGAGAGTCACACAGTTGCCTCTACTGCGACGCTAAGTGTAAGTTAAGTGAAGAGAACACGTTACACCAGTGGTGAGAAAACCCACTTCATTTGAAGGGGACTTTTCTAGAACCGTGGTCTTATGCTCCTAGAGACCTAAACTATCTTAAGAACCTTCCTCTTTGAAAATATATTTTCTGACTGTAACCGAGAGAGGCATGAGCAATGGGAGCCAGTTTGGCCCGGCTGTAGGAAGTACTGTCTGGGATTTATAAAAGGAGGTAGTGACGGAGATGGAATTTATAGAGGCCTTTAGTCACTGTTTTACATGGATGTGAACGGCAGAAGGGACTCTGGAAAGAATAGAAGACCTTGCAGTTTTTAAGATTTCTTTCCATTTTGGTGTCTTTTCACATGAAATTATAGGCAGACCAAACTGGAGCCAGTGCCCTAGCCTTACTGTGAGACATAGCCAGCAAAGTGGGACTCTGCCAGGTCTGCCTCGTCTGGGGTCTTCTAACACTCAGACCTGTCTGGGACCTGCTGCCTCCTGTGAAGAGCTGGGGTAGGGCAGAGACGACCTCCTCACCCAGGTCCTGGCTGTGCCCTTGAGACCACATTCCTGGTTCTGCTCTGAAATCGTTCTGAAATATTATTAAACACTTTGAAGGGAAGACGGTTTTGATGTGTCTGTTTCAGCTTTGAAAATGGCACCATGGTTGTTGTGTTTCAGTGAAGGAAAGCAGCTTCATTCTCTGAGTGACAGATGGGATTGTCCAGATAAAACCTGTCATCAGCCCAACTCTTGACTTGCTCCCACCCTTCGTCAGTATGGCTTCTGTGATGACCCTAGCCAGTGGCCACTAACCTCTAGGTGTGGGGGGGGGGGGGAAGCAACTGATAATCTGTTGGCGAGAAACCTCCTTTGCTCTAGGCTCTGTCGGCACATGTGTATCAAATACACATTCCTAGAGGGACCAAGGGCGGGATAGCAGCGTCAAGGGCTTGCTTTGCATGTGGACCCAGCCCCGTTTCAAAGGGGGATGCCCTTGTGTTCCCAGTTCCAGGAGACGGAGCTTTGCACTGGGGTCGCAGGCTTGGATCTTGGTGAGGGGACTTGCTTTATATTATAGGGACCAAGGAAAAACCACACCCTGTCTTCAAAGCATCGCGAGTCGGAGCTGTCCAGACAAATTTGCTGTTTGTATCTCTGTTTTTTAATCATTTCTCTACCTTTATTGGTATTCAGAGCTCACAGTTCTCCCATTACTGTCAGCGTGGGCTTTCATCCATTTTAAAACGTCCCGTCCCCCCCCCCCAACCCCCACCCCCATCGTTGATGATGGCATAAAGAGAAATGGTGTAACTGCTTATGAATGTCCTATTTTATTTCTCCAGGACCAGACGGTACACTTGGAGACGTATATTATTTCCACATGCTCAGGTTAGGCGGCCCAGACTTGGCTGCCTCCTGTAGCCAGCTGCCCTCCACTTGCCTTGCCATGCAGAGGGCGACACCTGAAGGTCACAGGTGGAACTGCAAGAAGGAAGCTCCCGCGTGGCCGACCCGGGCCTGATTTCTAGCCGGGGTGACCACAGCCCGGTCCCCTGCAAAAGGAGCTGGCTGATGCACAAGTTTCCTAATTGTTTAGTTTTCTGCCATGCACATAATAGCCTGTTAGTGACTAGGTCACAAGTGATAATGTTAAACTTAAGAAAAAGAGGGCTTGATTTGTGAGTCTTGGAGGAAAAGAAAAAACAAACAAGAAGGGTGCCTGAAATAACGTCGCTTCCCTTCTCACTGAAAATCAGCTGCCTTCATTTTATGCTTTCAGTAGCACAGTTAAGGGAGAAAGCAGTGGTCCGCCTGACACCCCTGAATGAGGGTTCTGGGGACCGCCCAGAGCCCTGTGTGGGTTCCTTGCTCGTTTCATCAATGTTTAGCCCATTCTTTTTAGCCTCTGTTTTCTGAATAGATGTGTTTGGAAAGGCTCAGAGGACTGGCGGTCAGTGCCAGGTGGTGATGAGTTTTTAGCTCTCGGCTTTGCTAGCTATAGGCCACATAATGCGAAGGACAGCGGAGATGGCTGCCTACTAGGTAGATTCCTTCCCTGCTGTACTCAGCCTTCAGGTTCTGTTCTTTGCTACGGTAAGGCAGTTCTCTAGGTTCTCTAGTCTGTAGGAGTCAGGCTGCCTCCATCTGAGGCAGTTACACACAATGTGTGTATGTGTGTGTGACAGCGAGCACTGCGCCATCTCTTTGCCTAATCGGATTTGATTAATGTATCAATACTACAGATATTTTGTATCACAGCGTGTATTGGGACAAATGACTCTATTTTAAGAGACCCAGCTAATCTGAGTACACCCAATTTAATAATATTGATTTCTGAATACCAGTATCACCATTCAAAGATAAATTTTATAATTACAGTGTTGAACAATTTTATGAAAAGCCTTAAAATGTGCATAGAACGTCTTGCCTGGGCATAATTAAGATGGTACATAGATCACGCTTTGTAACTTGCTTGTTATTGCTCTACTAACACTTAGGCATTTTTTCTCTCCTGAATGATGTATGGTACTAATGTGGAGCTGTATATATGATTAACTTCAATCCATATTGCCTGATTTTTTCTTCCTGTGTGTGAACTGAGGGTAGGATAGGGAGACTCAAAGCTGATTTTACTGTGCAATGAGATAAAAAGAAGACAGAAGTAATACTTGGAAGCCTTGGTTGGAAATGAAAACAAGTGTATGTGTACGGTTTATATCAGCTGAGTGCCCCACAACTGCCTCATGCACCCCCACCCCCATAGTTGGTAATGAAGAAGGAACATTTTTGGACACCCTAGTTCAGTTCTCTAGTAGTTGGACCTCTATCAGGTCAGGAGGATCTGATCCGAAGAGCATGTTTTCTATCATGAGCGTTCTAAAACACTCTGGAGTCATTTTACCTGCACTCCTTTTACTTCCTCTTGTGGGATGAAATTTAGAGAGTATTTTTTTAGGAGTTTGAGATATAATATCTGAATTCTTTAAGAACAGAGTTGGAATTAGAGAGACTTGTGATGACCTCGTCCAAAACCTCAGTTAGTATTCGAGGTTGGATCCCGATCCTCAGTCCCTCCTGGCTCTGATCTTGTGCCCATCTTGGGTGACAGATGGTGGGTATCCTGCTTCAGTAGTTCTGCACCCCAAAAGTCACACTCTTCAGGGTCTCCTGATAATTTTATCAGCATGAAAATGATTTTCTCCGTTTTATTGCTTTATCATTTATTCAATCCACTCTCTCTCGCTCTCTTTTTTTTTTTTTTGGAATGCATGTTTTGGATAATGGTCCAAAGAGCCAGGAGAACAGAGAACTATCTCACAACATCTAGAGCCACACCTAGAGCAGTGGCCCCCAACTTCTAGTTGAAGACCATTCTCCCAAGGACCAGGGTGTGTAGGGGGTGAGGCACAGGTGGTTGTTGTAGGACAGCTTTGAAATGGTGAGAAGCAGCAGGAGGGGAGCGGAGAGCAAGGTTTCACCTCCTGTCAGGAGCAGCATTAGAACCTAATAGGAGCTTCACTCACCCCTCACCTCCTGTTCACCCACCGCTTGGTCCTTCCAAGGCAGTAGACTAGTACCGGCCCACAGCCTGGGAATTGTGACCCCTGGTCTCCATTATCTTGTCTTCTTCCCAACTTGGACAGGGACATAATTAACCTAGTTTTGAAATGACCTGTGTTCTCCCTTTGCTATGACACTATGCTGAGCTAGAAAAAACATTTCCTGGGTTCATTTAAGACCAGTAGTGAGGGAAGGATGGGATGATTTCTGAAGGAAGGTGTGTTGCTACTCTGTTCCGTTCTATTCCTGTTTCTCTTGTTGCTGATTACAGCGTGTCTGTAAGATGCTGTAGCAGCTCTCTATGTTGGCAAAACCACATCACTGATCCTTCACAGTATGAATGACTGGGAAGATCTCTAGGCATAATCTGGCACATACATAGGCCCTGCCAGGCTGATGGAAGGCCAGTAGTTGTGACTGGTTTATTCCTTTGACAGGATGCTATATGGATAGAGATAGGCAAGAGCTGAATATGTGGCTACATTTTTTTGCATTTTTAAGCATGAAAGGCTTGCACACAACTTCTGGGGTGAAAATGGAGTTGTTGCCTTAACATGATTGGTTTTTCAGTTGGAAAAGCTCAAGTGAGGCGTTCAGAATCTTTTTGAAGATACCTAAAGGCCACACGTCTGGAGTAAGTCACATCCTCATACCAGCTGTGTCTGTAGACATGAGTATATCTTTTGCATGGTTAGCATCTCTGGGCACCCTAGAAAGAGATAGGAGGAGGACGAGTCTCTAATGTTCTATGCGTTGGTGGTTGGTCACCCTTTGGAATAGGGACATAAAAGTCTTGCATCTTCTTTCTGTTTTTAATCCTTGGCATTTTGGCTTTTTGTGTGTTTCAGAAGAAGCTATTGAAGATGTTGAAGGACCCAGTGAGACGGCTGCTGATCCAGAGGAGGTTGCCAAAGACCAGGAGAGTGGAGGAGAGAAAGACCAGAGCAAGTGGACAGGTAGTGTATGCCGCTGCCCTCGAGCCCTGTGGTACTTCTGCCCTGGACAAACGAGGCTGAGAGATCCAGGAGTGGATGCCTCCTTAATCTCTGCAGAAAAACTGTGTTGACTTTGTCCAAGCAGGAGAGGGAGTTGGTTTTTTGTTTGTTTGTTTGTTTGTTTGTTTTGAGTGGTTCCCTTCAATGATCACTGTTCTCCTTTATTATGTAAGAGAGTTTAAAAGGTTTTTAAATGGCCCCAGAGTCACCATGTGTATTGGGTATTCAGATGTCACGCTCAGTGCTAGGAGTTTCTGGGTTTTTGGGGTCAGTTTTCGTAGGTAGCTCTCTCAGTGTTTTGTTTTCCTTTCATTTTTCTCTGTTGAACATCCAGCAGAGGGATTTGTGATATGGAACTTGGTTGAGGTCACCTGACTCCTAGCGTAAGGGTTCTCTAAGGGAGGCACAGAGTGGCTCGGGTAGGGCCTACATATTCCTCACCTGGCACTTCCTCTTCCACATCCAACACCCACATGCTGGAGTCCAACCACAGGGAGGCAGCCAGTGCTTACACGCAAGAGAACATCTTACCAAAAGCAGAAGAAATTGAAAAGGCCGAGATAGGAAGTGATGTATTTAGAAAAGCTAAAGAAGGAGTAGCCATTTTCTACAGTGATAGCTCTGCTAAGACAAAGAAGAGAAGCTGAGGGTTAGTTGAGGAAAAGCAAAGGTGTTTCTGTGAAGACTTACTGGGCAAATACCATCACAGCAGTAAAAGAAAGTGGCATGACAAGCTGTAGAAATTATTTCATTTGACCAAGCTGATTCTTGCTGCTATAATTAATATTGCAATACTTTGATATTTTTTGAGAAAATATTTACCTTCTAAGGTCTGTATTGGTTGGGCCTTTGTTCCTTTCCCAGGCAAGACTTCTTAAATCATGTCCAGTGTTGGCTTTCAGTGTTTAAACAAGACACAGAGTCTTGGAGAGAAGCCAGAGAGCAATGAAAGTGACCGAAGGCCGAGAAAGTAGAGGGGAGACTGGGGCTCCTCTGCCTAGAAAAGAGAAAGTTGAGGGGCGGCGCTGCGGTAGCTTCCAGATATCGGGGGCGGGGTGGGGGTGGTGCTCCAGCAGAGGTTGCAACATAACCTTCTTCAGTGTTTCTAGGGAGAGACTGAGTCAGCTCAGTCCAGAACAAGCGGACTGATAGTGTCCACTCTAGTATAGCTGAGTGAGTGGAGAGGAGCCATACAGACTGTGTCGCTCCCTTGTGAGCGAGGCCCTGTGAGGTCCAGGCTCAGGTAACACTGAAGGACAGAATCAAGCACCCTAGGAGGCACGAGCCAAGGCTGAAGCCGGAGGATCACCAGTAGGAGCCTAGCTGGGGAGACCCGGGCTCAAGATGAAAAATATAAAAAGGGCTTGGAGATGTAGCTCAGAGCAAAGGCTCTATTTAATCTCCAGTGCTAGAGGCCTCGGAGAGGATTTGTACAATAGGATGTCTGTGTCAGAGGCCCCATAGATATAGTAGGGAGAATTTCTGCCCCTATTATTATGCCTGCACCAAGATCTCAGTTCTTGCTATAATACTAAGAGAGCTAAACAAACAGGCAGTAATCAGAGGTATCTTCCTGGAGGAGGTGAATCAAGGAAAGGATTTTACTAACAGAGTCTGAAAACTGGGTGACTTTCTGAGGGCCATCAGTTTATTGTCACGATTTGGGTGCCTGGTTTCTAGGCCTGACTGCCACTTAATAGCTGTGTGACTTTGCTTAAGGTCCCTTACCCTTTCTGTGCCTCAGTTTCTTTATGTGAGATGGAAATTTAAAATAGGACCCACTGCCATAGTATATACGAATACAGGAAACTTAGAACAAGGAGTTGGTTTGCTCAATAGCTTAGTTCAATAAGGTGAGAAAAAGTCATAGCAGTTTCTCTTACATCCTCGGTCTGAATGTGACACCGGGGCTCAGCAGCATGTGGTTTCTTGGAATTTTGAATAGCTGACAGGAGCAACATACAAGGATTTAGTGAGGTCATAGGAATAATATTTGATGCATGTTTTCTGCATTCTTTATGTTAGGGCACTATGCAAATAATCAAAGTATCCAGGGCTTGCAAAGCTCCTACTGTGTGTAGTGTCCTATCTGGCATCTCTGTGGTGCTTCTCAAACCTTTACACCAGTGTAGGGCAGGCTTTGTTGAAGGCAGTTCAATTAAATCTTGATCAAGTGTTTATAATTCAGTGTGAGTACATCTTCCTGGTGCTGGTAGATAATCAGGATGCTACTAAAAGATGTAAAGCGAGAACCATAAAAATGAGTGTCCTTAGTAAGGCTCTGATTTCTTGTGCACTTACTCAAGAAACAGGCCAACCTGATCTTTACCTCTAAGAGACAGACAGAACAGACATGAATGAATGAATGTGCCTTGCTGGGTGCGCAGTAGTAAAGAAAGAAGGGAAAATTCTTTCCTGACTCCGGTAAACGATCCTCTTTCACCTGAAGCATAATTTTGTCTATAGCCTCTGAGTGTGTAATGACAGGCTCTATTAAGGTACTTGGGCCAGTTTGATCCTGGAATCAATACAGGTGCCAGCAACTCTTCTGAGCTTTCTTTTGGATCCTTAGTATATTATATAAAATATCTACATTTGTTCCATTTACTCCTAAATTGAGTCCTTCCTATCTGATTCAGTGTGACAGGGAGTGCTTCTTCTTGGCAAATAAATAAATAGTGATTTCACAATTTGTTCTGTTGATTAGTGGCTGCTTATGATGCAGATTAATAATATTTCAAATGGGCCTGGATAATTGGCATTTTCTCAGCTATTGATTTTGTAGTTTGGAGTTTTGTGCAGGAATGGATAATCTTTACTAAAATTTTTAGTAATTTTTTTATTGGAATGGGTCTCCTGATTTCCTTTTTGGGTCTTCTTTAGGATTCTTTTATTTAGGTGCAGGATACTTTACCTGTGTAGCAGCAAGACAAGAAACAAAGTGATGAAAATCACGAAGGGTCAATTCCATGCTCAATGCCCGAGTCCCTGCCTCATGCAGGGCCAGGGTTCCACTGGTCTCAGGTTTAGTGAGAGTGTAGACCATGGCCTCAGGGTATGTGACAGTGCAGTGGGGGTTTCAGGAACACGCATCCTTGTAAGGTCAGTGCTACCGAAGGTAAGCACTGTCCCGTGGAACTTCCCAGGCTGACAAACAGGCAGGACAGTAACTGTTAGCCACACGGAGCTATTGAGCAATTAAAATGTGGCTAGTACACTGAGGAACTGAAGGTACATTTTGTTCAGTTTTGATGAATTCAAATTTAAGTAGCCACGTATGAAGTTGTACATACTCAAAAGAAATAAAACCAACCCCAAAAGAACACATCACGGTACAGTGTTGCAGGTCTTATGAAGACTGTATTAAACCCTAACCCCACTCAAGGCACCGTTTCAGTGTTCAGTACTGGCCCTTCTTGGTAAGCATGAACAGGTCAGCTAGGTGGGGGCTTCAGATGCCATGGGCAGTGGCAGTTTCATGTGTTCATCCCTGTTGGCCATCAGCTTCTCTGCGTGTTACCATGTGAAGCAGAGTTGAGAAGCAGTACTCTTTGGGTTCTCACCCCTATTCTGTGACCTAGATATTATAAATAACCACCCTCCCACACCTGCATTCTGCAGATAAAGAAACTGCGTCCCAGAGAAGTCAATCAAGTTTACAAAAGGTACATGAACAGTTTCAGATTTGCCTACTGTTCTGCTGCTTACTCAAACTAAGAGACCTGGTACAAGTCCTTCCCAGTGTGCTCTGCTGCCTCTCAGAACGAACTGTTCAGTCTAAACCATTTGATCAAGTTCTGTTTGTTTTAACATGAGGGGTTGCACTTTCCCAAAGTTGTGCAGTGAAAACAGTAACATGGGAGCCACCCATGTGTTCAGAATCACAGAAACCTGGAAGAGGCAGAGACAGGAGGATCACAAGCTTGAGCCCATCCCAGGGAACTTAGAAACTTAGCAAGATCCTGTCTCAAAATCAAAACTGAAAAAATGACCTGGGCATGTAGCTCCGTGCCAAGTCCCTCGTTCCCCAGTACACACAAAGTTTTATCAGCCAAGAACATGCTGTATAATGAACAATGTCATGTCTAGTCTGAAAACAGGCTGGTAATAAAAAAAGACCTGTGTAGATTTGGAGTGGAGAAGCCTACCAGCCAGTAGCCTTGACTGTCTCGTTTGTGAGACCTAAAAGTAATACTTACCAGTTCCAGCCACATACAAGTTCCACAGTGGAGATTGGTGTCATATATACAGGCTTTTGGTAAACAGAGGTTACATTTAATCATGCATGTCTGACATTCTCTTTTGGGTCAGTGGTGGTAGTGGGAAGGGACCTGCCTGGAGGTTCTATGAAACAAAGCTTCCTCCCTAAAGCAAAGCTACTTCCACTGTTCAACTTTGTGGTTTTTCTCTCCTGAAATGTGAACACGACTTCTTGTCGACAACAAGAGTGGGTTCAAATGCGTGTGATCCAGATTAAAGAGCCCCCAGTGTCGGCCACTGAACAATGATTCATGCCATGATTAGCCAATCAATCATTAATTGCTGTAAATTAAGTGATATACAATTAATGTGATATTTTACCACCAATAATTAGAGGGAAAAAATTGAACTCTTGGCAAAGAATCATGGCAAGATGGTTATTTAAATGCCATCCCGCCCTAGTTTGTAGCCGCAGAGCACCGCGCTGGGTCTGGTTAAGGTAATTTGAGACACGATGACCAGAGAGTATTGGTGCTTTAAAAAAAAATAGATAAGAATCAGATGGAGAACTAGCTTGGCTTAAAATGACACCATGATAAGGCTTCAAAAATCTCTAACTGATGTTCAGGTATATATTTCTGTATATTTTTCATTTAGAATTGTGCTTTGAGTGTTTCCTTTCTTTAGAGGAAAGGCCTGCAGGGATTTTATTTTATTTTATTTTTTTAAATCCATGATGCTCACCTAACACAGAGCAATTAGTGCAGTGGAGCGTCCCTGATTTGAATCTATAGAAGATTGCTATTAAGGGAGGTATTAATGGTCTGGCAGGGCCTGGGCGACTGCTAGGGAAGAGTGTGTTTATGGAATATGGTGCTGGCAGGCATGACTTCAATCGGATTTGACATGTTTAACATAAATGTATAGTGTACGGCTCTTGCTGCATATGAATAATTCCTACAGACCCGCTGCCTTTCTAATTACTGAGGTTGAAAAAAAGCAGGTCAGGCACATCCTGGTGGAAATCTATTACCAGCCCTCCCCGACTCTCTGTGTTGTTTACAACTTTGTATAAATAGAGATGCGGTTGTGTGGAGAACTTAGTGCCTGAAATGTAACTTGTGACCGAGAATAGAAAGGGACTGGAAAAAAAAATACTACTACCTCTTCTTAAATCAGGCCCATAAACACAAAAGAAGGTGCATACTAACGTGGAAACTTTCTTGTGTTAGGAAAATCACTGGGCTGGTGGGAGTCAGAAGCCTTGCATTCAAGGCCAGATTCTGCCACTAGGTTACTTGCATGATCTGAGGTCTCTAGACCTCAGTTTTCAAGTATGTAGAATGGCAAGTTAGCTAAATAGGTTCTTAGAATTCTGGAATTCCATAAACATGTAAGTGGAAGACATACGACTGGAGAATAGTACAAGTGGCAAAGAATATTACTAAAGTCACAGTACCAGTAACTTTCAAAAATTTCCCTAGTCTGTGATTAACATTTATAATGTAGATCCAAACCCTGGAGAGAGGGTTCAAAGTGACTTTCTCTGTGAGTTCGGACAGTAAACGCCAGGCCAGTATTTCTTGGTATGGGATCACAGCACGAATGCTGTTGGCTCATTCTGTGTTATCGTCAACAATCACACTGAGGCAGACATCACTGGAGAAGTCCTTGGAGTCTCGTGTGGGTGCTTTTGCTTGGCTGCCAGTACACAGTGCCGTGAGTCTGGAAACCAGGCCACTCACAGCAACCGTTTTGATCTAACTCTGTATCTCTTACGCGTAGGAGTCCATTTCTCTGCCCCACCCGAAAGGAAGTTTGTCTTTGCATTGAGGGGCTTGTGAGGTAATACAGGAGGGCAGCTTACACAGCTCCTCTGTGGTTCACATTCCCACCAGTGGAAACCATCTTTGGTCTCACATTTTCACACACATGGGAATCGCGTGGCTATATCAGCTTTTCCACTTGTTACCCTTCCCTTATCTTTCCAGACCACTTTCAGTGTAACTTGGCTGCGTAAAGTCATGGCAGGCAGAATTCTGTCTTACAATCAAAAGCAAACCATGTGCTATTTTTATGTTGGGAAGTAAAAATAGATAATGGGTGTGGTGTGTGTCTGGGCCTGCCTAAAATCCGGTAATTCAGAGGCCTTGGCATTAAGGCTTTATATTGCTAAGCCAGGGAAGGCAGGGACCAGATCAACTAACAAATATTTTTGTGTGTATATGTGCAGATTTGCAAAAAAATATATATACTGAGCTGACTTTCTAGACGTGTCATGTGTAACCACATAATTATGGCATACTGTGATGAGAAATACCATCAAGGTACAGATAGGGGGCAGTAAAAATGTAAATTAAGGAGGAAATCATTGTGCATCATTATGAAAATACTACCCATAGGGATGTACATATGACTCTTAAGAGCAGCCATGTTAATTTTCCCAGCTTTGTTCCAGTTTTAGCTTTTGGGCTGATGGGGAAGCCCTTGTGATATTAGAAATGTTATATATAATATTATACAATATGTGTATATACCGGTGTGCTTTTTCTCACAGGATACCAGACCTCCCCCGCCCTCAGGCTCTCTTGTTCTTCTTAGGTCCTGTATTTATTTTGCAGGCAACAAAACTGAGAGAACTAGTGGAACCCGTAAACAAGGAACATCTGGGTGTCAGCACTGTATTCAGACCCACTCCGTGCATTATACAGCTGTTGCTTTTTCATTTGTAAAGACTGGAGGAGGAGGAGTGGAAGGTACTTCACTTCTCTTGCCATGCACAACTGCCAGCTGTTCATGGTCAGGGGCTCTGTGGGGCTGGCACCCGGCACCCGACAAGGGCTGACTACTACCATTTGGATCTCATTAGCAACCAGTTGGCAGACCCGCATGACCTCAGCCAGCAATACTTCCATGTCCGGGCTATTCTGTCTTCTACCCATAGGTTGGCAGGATTGGTCCTGGAAAGTTTGGATTATTTATATTTATAAAACAGACCTCTCCCCTTCCTTTATAAGTTTATGTCTCCACATAGTACCATAATATTTCCCCCAACACTTCTCAAAATGAAACCATAGCTGCGACTGTTCGAGCTGTCACGGCACGCTAGACTCAGTGGTAGGCTGTGTGTACTCGTGCCAGCGTCACAGAAACCCTGAGAGCAGACGCTGCCGTCTCACCGACAGGTGAGCACACTGGAGGTGCAGTTTCGTCAAATGAAATACTTGAGCTCACACAGCCAGCATCTGAACCAAGGTGCGATCTGCACTGCAAACCACTGGGTTTAGCTACTTGTTGGGGAGGACCAGCACCTTCCAGTTAGTGGAACTCAGCTACAGAGAAGAGAGTGTGGAGAAACATCCCATCCTGAGAAGTACCAAAAGGTGTGCAGAACTGTCCCCTCACCCCTCCCACAGATTACTCTCCTAGGCTTGCGGAGCACCATGAGTGAGCTGAGCGCAAGGCCTCTGGGGACACTGAGAGGACCATTGGGGTAAATATTACTCTGCTCACAAATGTTTCCATCTTGGTGCCTTAAATATATCGGAGGAAGTAGAGATTTATTCTTTCCACTTTCCAGCTTTGAAAGGGTTTAATGATATCTTTCTTTCCTAAGCACAGACCCCCAACACTGTCTTGTTTCACCTGGACTAGCCTAGACAGCCCCTTGGCGGGTCATTGAGAAAGGTGACTCGTCAAGATAATGAAAAGTTAGGTGCAGCATTTCTTTCTGGCTGCTGCCATGCTAGATGCACACCCAGATTTTATGTGTTTATTTTCACAAGTTTGGTTTCAGTCTTAAAATGTAGTAATTTGGGAGGATAAGCTTATAATGGAGATAAAGTAAGAGCATTATTATATTCCACTCAGGGTGTTTCTGCTGTGCTCGTGCCCAGGTAGCCTGACTAACCCAATTAATGTTTGAGCTTTTGCTAGTTGATTTTGGTTGGTCCCAGGACTAGTGACACCACTGTTTTGACCTGTCTCACACCTCTGGGTCTTTTCCTCTTGGTTCACTCAAAAGGTCTCTGAGGTTCCCCCCTGCTTTAGCTATCTGCTGCAAGACTGGAGTCACTTCAGACTAGAGGGCAGCACGGTAAGTCCAGTCTCAGTGTGTCCTCTGACTGTGGCCATCACTGTACATGGCGTCTGTGCACAGCTCAGGAGGCTTTGCCAGAGGAAGACAGACAACTTTGGGAGAACTGACAAGAAGGCAGGGCAGGCAGGCTAACTGACTATAGCAGACTCAGGATTCAGGAACACTTTCCAGTCCCCACCTCCTGACATGAGCTGGGCTTGTAGTGGCAGCCAGTGTCTAGAAGTTATTAAACAGACCGACAGCTGATGCTGGCCTCAATGAGGTGGTGGCTCTGTTTTGACTGGTGGTTCATTCACAAATGTGACACAGAGGGAGCAAGGTATCTTGAAACTGCAATGCAAGATGTCCTTTTGGGAGCTCAAATCAGTGTAGTTAAGAAGCCTTATGCATATTTCAACAAGGAATTAGTGCAACAGATTGATGGCTCTGATGTAGGGCTTAGTACTATATTCTCCCCAAAGATGTAGAGCAAGCAGCAGCATCCGGAAGTCAGCATGGGCTCACATTCCACCTTCGGGCTTCCAGAGCCCACCATAGAGGCCACTGAGCGGGAGAGCAGTAGCCCCACCGGGGGAGTCCTGGGCTCCCTCTTCCAGAGTGCTGACTTGTGCACGATGGGGCTGTTGTGAACCAGTGCATCCTTCTAGGGCCAAAACAGGCACAGCACTAACTGAAACCGGGGTGGCCAGCACTAAAAGATGCTTTCTATTTGTGCAAGGTGGGAAGAGGCTACAGGTATTTGCCCTTTTTCCTAGCGGTTCTCCAGGATGAGTGGAAGGAATGAGATCACCCCACAAACAAGGTAGTGTTTGTCATTATTCTGTATTACACCACTAATAGAACACCTGGAGATGATTTGGTATGAATTTCTGTCTGTGAAGATGTGCCTGTATTTGTTTTTTTGTGTGTGTGTGTGTTTGTTTGTTTTGTTTTGTATTTTTAGAGTGAGGGAGTTACCTAACAGCCAGCCTTGTTTAAGCCTTCACCTTTGGCCTGAGGGGGACAAACATACTGGCTTTGAGACCTGGCCTGACTTGCCTCCCTGAGTGTATATAAAAGTGTCATGTCAGCAGAATCCTCTGAAAGTGGACTGCAGATCTTCCTGCACTTGCTGGGCCCTCACGTGTAATTCCAGTCATACCACAAGGTGATGTGGTTCCCATCCATTACAAAAAGCTTTGTCTCTGCCAGCTGCTCTCAAGGTGCGGTCCCTGGAAATTAGCGTTACCTGGGAGCTGCTGGAAGTGCACAATCTGTGAGTCAGACCCACCGAATCAGAAACCCAGAGGTGGGGCCTCTGGTCAGTGTTTTACTGAGCCCTGCAGAGCTTTCATTCTGAGGCACTGTGGAGTTGGAAAACTTAGGGCTGCAATCTCAGTGACAGGAATGAGGTTTTGAGACCTGTTCCTCCTTCAGCAAGACAGGTCCTGAGCCTCCTGCTGGGTGAGGGTTACTGAGCTTCTAAAAAAGACAGGCTAAGCAGGGGTCCTGCGTTCGGGCATGTGTCATCACTGATGGCAGGATGGAGGTAGGAGAGGGACCGATAATTAACATGGAGGTGAAGGGTACGTGGGCCAACTCTACATCTGTACCATTCTTGCCAAATTCTTGTGCAACTTATTTCCAAACAAAAAGTAGAAAAATGGTAACACGTAGGAGGTGTTGGATTTTCAAAGCACTAGTTTACATTTGAGTTAGAGGAGAGAAAGTTCAGTCACATCCACATGTGGTATCAATTTTCTTAAAATCTTTCTTAGAAACACCTAAGGTAATGAAACCTGGGTATCATGTAATCCATGAATAGGCAAATTCTCCTACTTTTAGGGTAGGTGGCTGTACTTCTCTAAAATGCTTTTCTAGAAATGTACAGATTGATGTAGCTTGCAGTTCCAAGAAAGTATTTAATCTCACTAGGCTGGACTTTGGGCAGGGTAAAGAAACCCAAAGTTCTTTCCAGCCAAAGCGTGTAGACCAGCCCCTGCTGGGCATTTATGTGCGTGCCCCAGCTGCACACAAGGTCCTTTCGGTTCTTTGAAATATCTTGAAGTGCCTTGTTGGAGGCAAAATGAGACCATGCATGTTTAAAGGCCAAGTTGGCAGCAAAGAAGACTCCTTAAAGGACCCGTTGTATTCTGCATTAGGGGAGAAAGAAACTTTAGCCAGATCTCTGGCCACTTACCAAGTGCAGTAGCTCCACAGAAGGTGGAAGTAAGAAAGCCCAGCCTACCCTCTAGGACAGGAGTTGCCACCACATGCCAAGATTTACTCCTGTTCCACTGGCAGTAGGAAGATCTCAAAGTCTAGAAGTGCAGGTGACCTTCCAGGAATACAATGTTTCTGCCTTCGAGAGGGCACACAAGTTCTGCAAGACAGTGAAGAAGGACTATCGAAGAAACACACTCACCCTTCCATTTAATCATAATTAGCTGACTGATCATTTTCCTATCAAGTAAAATGCCTGTGTCTAGTGTTCTGGAGTATCCATCTCAACTGAAACACTGAATATAGAGTTATGTGAAAAAACTTCCCCCTTAGTCAATGGAGATAGATAAAACATTGCTGTAAATTTCTAGGGCAGGTGGCAAGCTGGTTTACGGAATGCAAGGCGATGAGAACTTCTGGCTTACGGAAAGTAGCATGAATTAATAATCATTTAATTGGCTCCTCCATTATGTTGCTGGTTTGGGAGATGGAAGTTTAGATGGAGGGGCTGTCAGTGGTACTTTAGCTAAGAGTCTGATGGTTGAGAGGTGGGGGTGGTGACTGCCTTTGGACACTCGACAAAGATCAGACATCAGGCAGCATCCTAGGCCCTCAGTGGGCTCACCTCAGGATCCCCTCAAAGGAAGAGGGTCTGCACTTTGGTGAACCCCACCTCCAAATGCCTTTCTACCAGAAGGAGAGGAAATGCAGAAGAAATGTCCCAGCATTGAGGACAGCTCAGTGACTGCCCCAGATCTTCCCAAGAGAGGCCTTTGGTCAGAGGGAGGCTGGTCTGCAGCACAGATGGATGTCCATCATGCCAAGAGCCCCACTGGTAGGTAGAGTGATGAAAAGAGAGAATTTGCTTAGGAAACAGAACTTATTCTACCAGTATTGGCTTCTTGGAGGGCAAGTAAGGTATCTTGGCTAATGATTAGAGGAAGCTGAAACCTGGGTACCTTAAGGTTCCTTTTTAAATTTTATTCCAATTTCTCTTCAAGTTTTTTATGAGGCGGCAGTTTCTGTGCCTTACCTGACTTCAGAACTCAAGTCTCCATTTAAGAAATGAGGTGTATGTTGGCCTGAAGTAGACTGGGATTGCATATACAACACTTCTAAATTTTCTGTTGCCAGAACTTCAGCAATTCGGATTTGGAGTTTGTTAGTGAAGATTGAGATTGGGTGAGAGTTCTGGGAAGAAGATTTTATATCAGGTGACCTTGTAGGGTGGATGACGAGTTTAAATACTTGTGCTTCTACTCAAGTTGTCCTCTTTTAGGCTCACCTAGTGGCACTATATTTACCTATTCTTTAAAGCAAGTCACTCCTAAATGAAGTTTTGCCAGCTTTGTTTTAATTATTCAATGTGCCGAGGACATCATAAAGCCGTTTCATAAAAATTGTAAACAAGACTTACATGATTTCAGATGTTTTCTTCTTCCTACTCCTTCTAATTAGGATGAGAAGAGGAATGACTTTAACATTTTTAGAGATAAAATACTTCAGAAACAAATTATCATAAAAATCAAAGGGTGTGTGCAAGTTCCCATCTCTCCATGCATAAATGATTCCCATCCCTAAGGAATCTGTGCATTGAGGCCTATGTTTTGCTTTGAAACAATTTTTTTTTTCTTGCCTAAAATGTAGGAACCTGAGAGAATAAAATAGCGGGTCATGAGATAGGTCTACCTCTTTCAGCATTTGCCATTGTCAGTTTTGGTGACCAATCCATCACAGTTTTAAAGGGAAATGATGGATCTGGGTCCAGAAAGCTGAATTTGAGCCTTCTGAATAGGGACATACTAGACTTCCCTATGCAAGGGAACCGTAATTCTGGACAAGTTGAGCAAGTACTTTACTCCTTCCAAAGTCTGTGGCTAGGGACCCACAGTTCACGTCCTGCTGGGTTTCAGTTGGGGTTTGACCCAGCATTTCGTTGTCACCGTGTCCCATTCACGTTGCTTTCTAGAGTGTGCTCACTATGACAGTTGTGATTCCTTGCCATATTCTGATCCCCTTTGAAATGCCAGGAGCCCAGCATGTTGCCTATGAAAACTCATTGAGATTTAGCACATATTTTTGATGACATAACTGCCAAAGTGAGAAAAATTTCTTCAGATGTCAGAGTAAAAATATACCACCTGATATTTTATGCAGGGCAGCTCCAGATCTCAACTTTTTCGTGGACAGCAGAATTTAAATGCTAACCCATTTAATTATAATATTAATATAACTGCATTACAAACTAAGAAAATGACTTGTGATTCTATCGCCTAAATACAAAATTTTTATTCTAGTTTTTTTTTCCCTAGTGTTTATTTTTTATGTGGCTGTGATATGGCATAATGCACATTTTACCTTTTTTTCTGATTTACATTTGCCATGATCTTTCCCTATTGCTTCACCATTATTATCTTTAACGTCTTCTAATGTGCAATAAAATGGCCAAACCATCATTTACTTACACTGGGCCCAGTTGTGTGATAAACGACACTGTTTTCAGTTCACTTTACCATTATGAAAATCACTGCCGATAGTGACCCTTTGAGTTGTTTAGTTTTTCTTGTTGCCAGTATAAACCAAAGATTCCAGGCACTGATTGTTTAAACTATGTTTTGTCTCTGAAGCACATCTATTTCCTTTTCACTAATGTGACATCATAGCAGACTTAGAGTGACCAGTAATTGATTTTTTAATGGTGTTTTCTATGTTGTGACATCTCCTCTAGAGTTTAAGCTAAAGTTTAGAAAAGTCTTCAGAGCAGAAAACCATAGTGCTTTCTTTGTTGGCATTCATACAACCTCATTTGCTTATGCGTACATTGTATGCTAGCGACAGATGTAATGTAGAAATTGATTTTGAGACTCTGACCCTTCCCTTGTTCAGAGAGATGCTGGAGAAACCTCTGGTTGTCTGTGGCCAGTAATCAACCCTCACCTGCTGTGTTGTTGGGGAGCTTGTACAAAGCTTTGTCTCTCTACTGAAATTGCACAAAGATATCCTTACCAGGTCTTGGTAGGGATTGATGTTTCAATGTCTAAGGTCAAACTAGGAAGAGGCTCGTGTCAACTATATTTAACCTAACCCTTAGGAACAATTTCCTCTTTTCCTCTTCCTCTGTCCAGTGTCCTCTTACAACAAAATTGTAACTGGGTGTTGTTTATAGACCCTAAGAATTGTATTATGTTATCTATAGAGAGGGAGCTAGTGAGCTTGCAGGTGGCTGGTGTCTACTTCTGGACAGATAGACAGATGTGATCTAATAAAAATGCAGTTTGTCTTCTATGAAAGGGAGTTGAACCCTGGAGTTTGTGCGCTCGTGGATACAGTATTTCATATTATAGCAGGACTGTTATGTTACCGGGAAGAAAGGAATGTGTGAGTACTGATTTTATTTTTTAAAAATAACTTTATATAATGGCTCCTTAGCTCAAGCTCACAAAAGAAGCTTTAGAATTCCAGAGCAGTTTGATTTGGGGGGAGAGAAAGGTAATATAAAGGTTCCCCTCTCCACACAGGGGGAAAGAATAGTGGCTTCTAACACTAGAATTCTATCACCTCTGCAACCTCACCACAATTCATACATTCGGCGTCAAAGAAAGAGGATGGACTCTGGTTCTATAAGGAAACTAACGCGGTGCTGGGTTGCTGTGTTTGCTTTTCAGCTCTGAGAGAGAGAGAGAGAGATGAGTTGGGTGGTCCCAGCCCCAGTGCCCATTCAGTCAGCACTGAGCCAGCTGTACAACTGTCTCTCCACAGTGGGTGGCGGCCAGGTAGAAACTTTCATAAGGTGGTGTCATAGTCCTATAAAAGCAGGTGTCCTTTTGGGCCATAGAGTCTGACAGAAACACAGGGGTTGCGGGGTTGGAATAAAGCCTGTACCTTGGCTAGCTTCTACTGGGAGGAGGAGCAAATAGTGTTTCCCAGCTACAAGCATAGAGCCCAACCTAATGCCTACCACTTAGTGGTGGACATAGGGAAGGTGGAGGAGAATTGTGCCAAATGAGCATCTACGTAAGAATCACTTGGTGCCTTTACTCACCCCATCTTTAGAACATATTTAATATTTGACATATTGAAGATGACCACTAAAAAAAAAAAAAAGATGGTGAACCTTCTAGAGGCAGAGGGAACATAAGTCTTTGAAACATTAAAGATTGCATTAAAGGAATGTTCAGGCCGGAACCTGACACACAGCAAGGTCTTAAAATCTTCAGTCGGAGCTTCTATAGGATCAGGTTTGAGGAAGTCAGGAGATGGGAAGTGGGCCGTGAGGGAACTGGTCTAGAATGTTGCAGCACCTAGTTAATTGGCAGCCAGACTGTCACATTAGATATCCCGCCGTCATGTATTACCGTTCAAGTGAAAATGAATAACTCCCATTAAGAGCAAAATGGGTTTGAAGTCGATTCAAGACAGATTAAAGTACTGTTATGAATCTGTGTGTTGGGAGGAGGAGGATCCTGTGTGTAATATGCCTGTTCTTGTACTTTCTAAATAATAGATGTTGTCCAAACTTATGTAGACCAGGTTATCAAGATACTGGGGGTAAAAGGTCACAAGATGTGCATTCTGAGAAGAGCATCAGCCTCCTGGAACATTTCCTGGATTTGGAAATTTTTAAAAAATTATTTTGTGGCCTTATGATTTTAATGAATAAATTGATTTTCTAAAATTGTTTATTGAAGTGCACATCTGTGACGACAGCGTCGTGCTGTCCAAAGGAGAAAAAAATTTTGAAATTGAACCTAAGTGAAAAAAGCATGCTAGATAACCCAGACAGGGTGAGTCAGAAAGGAGTTTTACCCTAGAGCAAGAATTGGGCCTTTTAAACCTGTGACACAAATGCTTAATCATACTATTTTTTGATGACAGGATTGAGATATATATATATTTTGAACCCCCAGCCTGTTGTTTTCTCATCAGAATCTTCCCAGCTCCTTTCTGTGTGTCGCAGGCCTCCAGCCACCCACCCCGTCCGCACTCACTGTTTATTATTTAGGCCTCATGTGACTCTCATTAATTGACATTCTTTTTTTTTTTTTTTGATGGCGTGGGCAAGAAGGGTACAGAGGTGTGTTCACGCCAGCAGATGATAGGAAACTTTCCTTCTTACCACCCACTCTCTGAAAAAACTTGTGTGTAAAACATTGGCTCAATGTGCACCTGGATTCATGCCCCACCTACTTCCACTCCTCAGTTACTTCTCCCAAAAAATGAATTACAGAATACTAGCTAGATTTCCTTTTTTGTGTGTGTATTGGTACCCAAATGGCCCTTGGCCCCTTCTTGTATTTGTCAGGCTGCTTATTTTGTGCTGTGTGGTGATTCCAAGAGGTGGGGCAAATAAGTCATGAGCCATATAGTTTCTTAGTATCTGAAGCAGAGTGTCTCATACCCAGATGGACAAAACAGTTGGTGAGGTTTTTGCATAACCCAACTCCGGAGCCTTTTATTCCTTTTTTAAAATCCACCTTTTCCCAGTTTTCAGTTGTTAAGGTAGTGCTAGAATTTCATGAAGGAAAAAGAAAGGCCTGATAAGTCAGGCTGGATGTTCACCCTTTCTGAATTTTGGTGTTGTAAGAAAATCCTGTGCTACAAACGGATGTTGATTTTCACCCAGAACAAACCCTCTGGGAGCTGGCCTGGTCTGGCTACTAGTACATTGCTTCTTCCACTTTTTCTCCTAGCTTCGTCCAGCCAAGCAGAGAAGGAGCTGACAGATTCTCCTGCCACCTCCAAACGCATCTCCTTCCCAGGAAGCTCTGAGTCTCCACTCTCTTCGAAGCGACCAAAAACATCCGAGGAGGTCAAACCGGAGCAGGTGAGGCCAAAAGAGTCTCTGCTGATAAAGGGGTGTGTTTCTACAACAGGAGGGGAGTGTGAACTTTAGGGTGGGTGGGCTTGGGGCAGACACAGCTGGTGATGGAAATGGAAGATTGAGCCGAACGGTGGTGTGTCCCCCACAGATGTACCAGTGCCCCTACTGCAAGTACAGCAATGCCGACGTGAACCGACTGCGGGTGCACGCTATGACACAGCACTCAGTACAGCCCATGCTTCGCTGCCCCCTGTGCCAGGACATGCTCAACAACAAGATCCACCTCCAGCTGCACCTCACCCACCTCCACAGTGTGGCACCTGACTGTGTGGAGAAACTCATCATGACGGTAAGGCAGCCAGGAGTAAGACCCTGTGCTTTTCTTCTTCCAAAGATCAAAGGTGTTGCAGTAACATGAACGGTGTCCATGATTTTGGTACAGAAAGCTAGTGTAAAGTTGACAGTGTCAGAAAATCGTCCTAGTTGTATGATCTTTGTTCTGCCGTACCTGCCTTAGACCTGCATGACTATGGCCAGAAGTGCTCTATATGTGCTTCTTCATCTCCCGTTTTGGTATGCAGAGACATGGATTAGCTACCCATTTACATGAGGAAATCAGTACTTGGGTTCCTCAAAATTTTGTTGAACGTTCACTATGCCTCATTTCATCTACATAACAAACCCTATTCTAGAAAAAGTCTGACATGTTCCTTTGACAGATAAGGAAGCTGAGGCTCAAGCAAGTTAAATGACTTGATACCATTTGTAAGTGGTAAAGTTGAAATCTGAACCTCCATTTCCTGATTCTAGTATAGCCCTGTAATGTAGAAGTTTCTCAAGTGAACACTTTTCAAAGCAGGACAGCTGTATGGTGATGTAACACATTGACTCATGATCGTAGGCTTTGCATTTGAGCACAATGCTGCCACACCCGCAGGTTTTAAAAGAATGACTCCTAAGTGGCTACTATAAACATGGCCCCAAAGGGTAGTATAAAGATTTAATTCTAATCATAACATGAAAACTTGTCAGAGTACAATAAGTAGTGATAATGCCCTGGTTTTGACTACCAGGGCTACTGTAACAGTTCTTTCCTGATCACTAGAGGAAAAACTGCCAAAGAGAATTTTTCTCACCTCTTATTTCAGCAGTGGGGTACTAAGAAGTTAATTTGATTGCCTTTTTATGTGACGATTCCCAGAGAGGTAGTCGGTTCACAATTCCATGTATATCGTGCGGGTCATGGACATGTCACCTCTAGGCATTTTCTAACCCATTTGGTTACATAAAAATTAATGAATAAAGTTGTGATGTTTAGTCACGAGGAACAGAGAATTGATGATGCACTAAGAGAACTTCACTGGCCATTAGGAAAGACAAGATCTTATCACTGTGTTTGCTAGGGTACCAGTCTCATTTCTGAGAACTTCCCACTAACCAGCACCTTTGTAAGCAGCGATTCTCAGCCATTTTGGAGACTGAAGGAAACACCAGCCATCCGGGGTTGTTCTATGCTCCTGAAGCGTAGCCACTGTTACAGACCCTCTGTCAAATATTCTGCAATTACAGAATTGTGTGTGCAGTGCCAGGAAGCATAATGACATACTGAGGGAACAGATTAATAAACCCTGTTCTTAAACCCTAGCAACATAATTCTGTAGAAGAAACTGCTCCCAGATGGGGCTGTGCTTGGCATATTGTATAGAAACCACAGTGTGCCTCATCTTCCCACAGCAGACAATGCAGATGTTTTCTAGACGTTTCTGTGAGGTGGGAAGTATGCTAGTTACAGGAAATCAGTTTGCCAGCTATTAATGTGGGAAAGTTAATGGATTCTTAAAGTGGGGCGAAAAGTGGGGAATAGAACTATGTTAAGTGTTTCGCTTTTTACCTGAAAGTGAAGGATGATTTTGCATGCCTTCTTTGCATGGGAAGATAGGGTCATGGCATGGCCCTCAGTGGTGAATTGGTTATGCTAGTCATGAGGATGGTCTGCACTGAGCCAAACAATGCAACTCCCCATCAGTCCTTCAATCGGAAGGAAAAGACCAACGACTAGGGGTAGCGGAATTTGTAGCCATACCGCAGAGTGAGCCCGACTCCCATTCAAGGACTGGAATCCTGGTCTTGGTCAGGTGCCATTGTCTTCTTCTGAAAAGTTTGGTGTTAAAATGGAATTTGCAGTTGTTTTACAACTAACCAGTTATAATGAACATGTGGTTGAAGTCATGCCCCTGCTGGGTATTTTACAGTAATTTCCTTAGGAAATTGTCCCTTGGAAAGTATCAGTTAGGCTTTCAGATAGAGTGTCCGTCTGTTCCCGACCACCTGGAGCAGGAAACCGCAAACAGTCAAGGAGAACTGCTCTCAAGTCAGAGCTCCATTTTCTCTACTACAACAGTAAGGAGCAGCCGGCTTCTGGTCATTATCTTCCATTGGCTAGGGTGAATGGAGGCGGGAGGAACCAGTCTTCTTTCCTCTGCAGGGAGTTGGCTGAGTTAGGTGAATTTGGCTGCGAAATTGGAAAAGCTGGCAAAAATCTCCCTGTAGGTGATTTCCTGGCATACATGGGCTGTATCCAGGGTATCTGAAGCCATGAAGTCTGGTAAATATTTTTTTTTTGTTGTCTGGGCCCATGGTCTTAGGATCAAGCCTGGATTGGGTTTCACTCGCTCTAAAAGTAAATTCCACCCTGATAAATGGAAATAGATTACTTTCCACACAATGTCTTCCCATTCCGTTGGAAATGGAGAGCATTTTGAGGAGGCTTCATTTAATAATACCTTATCAGACAGCTTTCAGGAACCTGCAGTGTCTAATATGTCTGTTGCTATGGTAACAGCTGCTGGCTTATGCTCTGCATCTCATATCTATGTCTTCCACGGGCCCCCTTCTTTTCACTGATGAGGGCGCTTGAGAAACATAATCCACTAGGAACAATTCCAGTACCGGCCCTCCACTGCGGAAGCCGCACCCACAGCCCTTCCTTTGCTTGGCCTATTGGAACCTGAGCTCCAAATGGTGTCTTTGCATACGTCATATGAAAGAAGGAAATCTATAAAGCTTAAGAGAGATGAGACAAGTGTAAGCTTCACACCTGACTAAGTCGCACCTCCCTCACCACCCACTCATATCATTTTCCATAACTGTCACTTGTTTACAGAGAAGATGGAGATTTCAAATTGGTGGATTGGTTGTAAGAGCTTTTATTCTGTGCTTGAGTTCTCTCAGTCTGTGGGGGAAAGAGGTTTGAGGGAATGGGGCACATTCCTGGCCCCTCCATGAGAATGGGAAAGGCCACCTACCATGCATCTCAATACTCTTAAATTACTCTAATTGATCACTGTCTTTCTAAGTGACAGGACATACCACTGGGGTCCTGGATCATTAATATGAGGAAATTTTCTTTGTTCCTTAATCCCTTAGCAAAATAGAACTGCACAGTGGAGATGAGGATTGGTTCCAAAGCCCATGAACACCTTTCTTTCCCTTTGTAGGTCTTAATTATTTATTCTTTTGTACATGCACAAATTTCCTTGCTGTGCTTCTGGCCCTGCCTTGCCTGCTGTTTTTTTCAGTCTCTCTCTTCTGGGAGCAGTAGTTTGTCTCCTGTGATCTTAAGTCAGTGTGTGTGACTCTTTGCTCCACATGTGTCTGTGCCTCTGTGAAACTCTGGGACAGGCTGTCTATCTGCCCCTCCCCACCCCACACCCTACAGGGACTCTCGGGTGGCCCTGGCCCTGGGGCTGTCACACCCACCTGGGTATCAGCTCTTTCACTTTGTCTCCATCTCAGAGGAACGTAATGAAAATAATCGGGCTTCATTAATTCCAAGCCCTGTGAGATGATAGCCATTTGGAGCCTGTTTGCCAATTAGATGGTCTAAATTAGAAGTGACCTTGGTATGCTGCCACTGCTTGCCTCTCGGAGTCTAACGAAGCTTTTCTCTCCAATTCATTCTCTTAGCTCTCTTCTCTGTGTGCACACACACGCATGTATATAATAACTATTAATGTGTTCCCTGTCTACCCTTCCCCTCCCTTTTCAATCTTCCTCAGTTTTTAAAGTCTAGCTCTGGTCTCCGTATTCTTCTGGCCGCATGAATGTTAACACAGCTCCCATTTTTTTTTTTGTTTTTGTTTTTGTTTTTGTTTTTCTTGTTTTATGTGTGAAAGAGAACAACTGCATAAACAATCACACCAAAGCTATTTTAGAAAGGAAACTGGAGAGATGGGAGAGCTTAGCCAGTGGGTACAAAGCTGCAGTTAGATAGAAAATATTCTGGTGGTCTTTTGCCCAGTATGACTGTAGTAGGGAGACTGTAGCTTACTATATAGTGCATTTCAAAATAAGTAAAAGAGAATACTTAATGTTTCACTAAGATGAAACGATAAATGAGGCCAAGCACGTGCCAGTTAAAGGAAGTGTACATATGTTGAATCTTCACATCACACCTCACAAAGCTGTACTACTATTTGTCAATTTAAAAATACAAAAGTTAGTGTTTACAAAGGAGATGAAACAAAGGGAAAAAGTAGGCCTCCCAGACCTGGTGGCCCAATGCTTAGCCTGCACACGCCAAAGGCAGGAACGCGGTCAAATCTCTGCAGCTCTGCTGCCGAGACACGTCCTGGTTTTCTGGCTGCAGAAGTACAGAAACCAGCTGTGGGGGAGGCCACTATCTAGGTACAAGGGAGCTTCAGATACACCACTGGCTTGACTGATTAGCTCTTGAGGGAAGTGAGTAATAAAGTTCGCGCTTAAGTTTGTGCCAAAGCAGCACCTCATCGACAAGGACATGGTGTCTGACCAGGTCTTTCTGTCTGAGGTGCTTCATTCTGTTGATATTCACTAGAAAGTGAAGGACTGCAAGTGTTCTTGGAAGAGTAGGCTGTAGAGAATGTAGGTTCAACATTTTTCCAAAAACTGTGCTTTCCAGCAATTAGAATGTGTTGGTTACATTGATCTAACCTTAGCCAGCCTGCCTGAGGTTACCCTAGAGTGGCGAATTTGCATGAATAATCCTGTAAGAATTTAGCACATCTGTGACATGGAGGCAGGGAAGTGGGCTAGTATTCTTTATAATTCTGAAAAGAATAAAACACGGAAGGCCAGCTACATGTCAAAGCAGGTACTAGAACTACATCGAAAACTTGGGCGAAGGTGGGCCCTTGGGAATTTGAGGTCTACTCACCACATACAATTTTTTTTAACATCCTCTCAACTGCCACCCCTCCACATATCCTTTCCCTCTCCACAAATTCTTTTTTTTTTTCTGTCTCTTTCACTTGTTTCATGGTTTGGTTTTCTCATATTAGATAAACCTTGAGATATTCAGTTTTATGGGTCTGATTCATTTCGCTGAGTATAATGGTCTCAAAGGACACCCATTTTCCTATAAATGACTTGAATTTCTCTCTTTGTGGAGGAGTAGTACTCCATTGTGTATATATACCACCTCTTTATTCTTTCATCATCTGTTTTTGGACATACTGGCTTCTTTCATGATTTGGCTATCATAAACTGGGCTGCTGTAAACATGGGTATGTATGTCTCACTGATGACTTTAACTCTTTTGGGAAGATACCCAGAAGAGGTATAGCTGGGTCAAATGGGATATCGAATTTTAGTTGTTTGAGGAATCTCCATACTGCTTTCTGCAGTGGTTGTACCAGTTTATACTTCCATCAGCAAAGTAGGAGGGTTCCTTTTTCCCCAAAAAACTCATCAGCCTTTATTGTTTTTGAGTTCTTAATTCCAGCCATTCTTAATGGAGTCAGATGGAACCTCAGTGTTGTTTTGACTGTTTTGATTTGCATTTCCCTGATGAGTAAAAAGGCTGAACATTTTTTCATGTGTTTATTGGCCATTAGGACTACTACTTCTGAGAACTATTTTTTCATCTCAGATGCCCACTTTTTGATTGGATCTTTTATTTTGGAAGGTCTGATTTTTTTTCAGTTCTTTGTATATTCTTAATAATAATCCTGAGAAGTAGCTGGCAAGTTTTTTCCCATTCTGTTGGTTCCCTCTTCACTCTGATGATTCCTTTGCTGTACAGAAGCTTTTTAATTTGAAACAATCACATTTTTTGGTTTCTGGTGTTATCTCGTGAGCTTTGGATATTTTATTGAGAAAGTCCTTGTCTATACCTGTGTCTTCAAGGATTTTCCCTGTTTTTTCTTCCATCAATTTCAGTGTTTCCATTTTAATGTCTAGGTCTTTGATCCATTTTGATTTGAATTTGGTATATTCATCTCATAGAAAGTAAAATCTTGAAAGGATTACCTTATAAGCCAAAATAATGATGAATCAAACAAGAAGAAAGTTGGACCTAGATATTTCTAAACCTATGATTACCTCATAATAGATCAAGGATAATTCTCTGGAGTTCATGGATTTTCCTTTGGGGATCTGTTATTTCCTGAAAATATCAGCAGTGTTCTATGCATAAAAGTATTTTTTTTTTTCCGTAAGAATCTGCAAATTTCACTAGATTTTCTAATGGCTTTATAACATCCAAAAGTTATTCTGGGTTGCGAGCTTCTTGGCAGCGTGGACCTTGTCTTGTTTTCTGTATCTGTCATTGTGCAGCACAGAAACTCTCTCCATTGGTTAGCACACAGAGGTCAAAGCGGTGGATGAATAGAGTTACGCAGGGCTTTTCTCAATAACTGAATTATTTTAGAATTACTTAAGCTTAAAGACTTTTAGCATCAATGTGAGACTCTTCCACTCCTATTATTATATAAAGACTTGCTTAAACTGGAAGAACTTCATCACTTGGGTGAAACTCACATTTCTGTTATTATTCACAAGTCTTGTTTCTGACTTAGGATTTTAGAGTCACAGATTGTTTCCAAGCTTTCAGCACCCCTGCTCAGTTCATGGTTTCTTCTTGTGTTTCCATCACCTCTACGTACTCTGGGAGGAACATAACTGACTTGGTCAGAAAGGGTTGCAGGAAAACACGTGGTTTACAGGCCATCCTTTGCATGGCTGAGGCCTCTCTTGAGAGAACCATATGCTGAAGAAATAATAATGCTAGTCATGTGAATTTTGTTCTATTTTCTTTTTCTTTTTGCCAGTAGGGTTTGGTTTACTTGTTATCAAAAATTTCTTTTACCATATCAGGTCCTTTAGTGAGTGGAGTATGTGAGCAATAATTTAATAAGGTCACTGTTTATGGATGTACTGATTTTTGGAATTCTGTACTGTGTATAGTACTCAGTGCCAAAGCGCAGGCATTTGAGCTGATTGTACGCTGCACAAACCTTAGTACAAATTTATTCAGCAATGTTGAGAAAACTGGCTTTGAGTTCACAGATAGGTGGAGGCACAGGCAGGGCAAAAGTTGGGCAAATGGAGAGAGTAAGTCAGGGAAGAGAGCAGAGATGGCATGTGCTTATGTTGTCTATACAGCGACATTGGTATTGGAATCCACTTATCTGAAGACTTCTGAAGTCTGGGCACACTTAGAATTGTCTTGGTTTTGCTGTTATGATGCTGGGTTCTCTCATAAACCTATGTGCTTACTTCTTCATAAAGACAGGGAAAGTCCTCTGCAGAATTCACTCGGCACATTTGAGTAGTTGACTTTCCCACTTCTGACTGGCCATGAGATAGTCCAAACCTTCCGTGCGGTGTAGCAACCACACACAATTAGAAAACAAAGGTGGAACCAAAGCCAGTGAAGGCAATTCAGTGGCCACCACAATGAGGCGCTCCCACTGTCAGTCCCTGTCAGACACACATGTACATAGACCCGTCGAGAATTCCTGGATCCTTGGGATTCCCTTTAGAGACTCTTCCTCTTTGCCTCCGCAGGATTTCTTACCTGTTAAAATAATATCATATACTGATTTTTTGAAATTTTTTCTTCGGGTAGAGGTTGGCTATACCATAGATGAGAGGAGGCAGGTAGATAGCAGTAACTTAAACCCATGAGGGGAAAGACTTCCAGGTTTGGAGGCCCAGATTAAGATGCAGAGGAGCATCTGAGGTTGATGATTATATTTCGGGGAGAGTTAATTGATGGAAGGTGAAGGCAGACAAAGAACCGCTGCTTACTGCCTCCTTGAATCCCAATCAGGAATTATGATTAAAGTCGCAGCGAGACAACAGAGGGCTGATGAATTGGTGTCTTTTTTTTTTTCTTTTTTGCCGTCATTCACACTTGATTGACTTCAACCTTTCAAGTGCAAAAGTCTCTCTTTTCCATTATTATTCATAGCCATCTGAGTTTTTCTAATTAAAGTGTATGAAAACAATTACTGATCCGTCGTACTGAGTCTGTTAGAGGGGATGTCTGCCTTACTGTAATGCGTATAAAAAGCCCAGTTTTCTATAATGATGTGCAGCTGAGGTGTTAGATAATTTTATTCTTTTTTACTCTGTAGTTCTTTTTTACTCTGTAGGGCTTTTCTTTATTTCTCATGATTCATTTTTCATAATTCCTGAGGATCCCAGGAAAGGACTGATCCTGCAGCTACAACTGCCAAAGGAGGTTGGGGGGAGTCTTTCTTCCTTCCCCCTCTCGCCCCCAACCTCACGCTCCCCCTCAGCTGAGGACTATAAATTAATCGGTGACCTTTCACTTGGATTCCCGCTGGACTCCCCAACCACCCTGGTCAGAAACGCTTTCTATTAAAAAGAAAATAAGTGGAATGCGTTTGGCAATCTCCACTTCATTCCTGACGAATCATCAACAGCGAGCCCTAACCAGCTGCCAGCCAGCTTTGTGTGAAGATGCAGATGTCTGTAGGAGCAGGAATGCCATGTCACTCACATTCACCTGCAACGCACCTGCTCTTCATAACCATGGTGTTCCTCAAAACCCTTCTCTGGAGTGCCTGTTGCTTAATTTTTGTACCTCTTGTCATCGGGGTTGCCAAAAATATCATTCGTAGCCATCTAAGTTTTTACCCCTTACTGTGATGGGGAGGCACGCTTTTATCTCAAAGCCCGTATGTGTTGCTGCTAGTTGTTGGCCTGTTGCTGCCACTAAAAACTCAGTTTTGAGAAACATTGCTTAATTTTGAACAAAAGTCTAGACGCTGCAGTCTTTGCAACAGAAAATGAAGATGTTATAGTAGTAAAACCATGTTTGAGAAAACAGGGCCTTCTAGCAAGGCTGGCCGCCATACAGAAAAGTGAGTGGCAACTGCAGTTTCTGTTCCTTCAGCCTCTGAGTCAGCCTGTTATTCAGTCTGTCATCAAGTTAGAGGCAGTTTCTAAAATCTTGACTGCCACTGAGACTCTTGCTGAATTTCCCAGATGGACTCACACTTGCGGTCCTCCTGCCTCAACCTTCCTCAGTTCTGGGATTACAATAACAGGTGCATGCTACCACACTTGGTTAGTATTGCTCCTTTTTAAAAAAAAAAAAGAAACATTTATCCTTATATTCGATACTGAGAGGTGTGCATCACCTTAACAAAGGGCAAGTGATAAGCTTCTGTCCATGCAGCAGGAAATCGTAGAGAAAAGTAGGAAGATCTGATGTAAAATTTTAATTATTTGGATCCAGGCTAATTGTGGAACTACTGTATTAGGAAATAATAGCTGTGGTCAAGGTGGAGCTGCCCTGTCCTCAGATGCTCGACAGGCCACCCGCTTCACGACCAGACACTGGGCCAGTGTGCCCTCTCCTGCTGTATTCCACGGGCGAAGATGCCAGAAGAATTCTTGGCTTAAAGGAGTCACAGAAAAATGCTTGTTTGCACTTGATATCAGCTTGTAAAGGGTTACAAAGCGTTGTTTCCTGGAAAACCTGCCAGTGTGTCTGCGTGTCCTTAGCCTTCCCTTTGTTCTCCTCGCTCCTCCTTACCCTTCTTTCACTCTTACTCCCCTCCTCTTCGTGTCTGAATACATTTTGAAAACAGTACTACAATGCTCCTTGCTTCAAGATTACAGTGTACTTTACTAGGTATGATTTAATTAGGGCCCTTATTATGTTTTCAGCAGCTTAAGGTGGGCCTTTCAACTTATCTACCTAATTGGTTGCACAAGAAGTTTCACAGCCCATGACAAAACATTGTCAGTGATCAAAGTCAAAATTCTGCATAAAGGAAAAATATTAATAATAAGATTATTCTTCAAGTGTGCACTGCTAATTATGTCCAGAATGTAACCGTAGAAACACTTTTGACTGATGTGAGCTTTGTCTAATAAACATGAATCTTCTGTGAGCTATGAAAAGTGACACTGCCAGCTTTACACTGGCGAAGGCTGATTTTGCTTATTAAATAATTTTTAAGCCTTTCTTATTTGGTGTCTCTTTCCTCCCCATTTGATTTTGCTTATTTCTGTGCTTCCTGCACCACAGGTGACCACCCCCGAGATGGTGATGCCCAGCAGCATGTTCCTCCCAGCAGCTGTTCCAGACCGAGATGGGAATTCCAATTTGGAAGAGGCAGGAAAACAGCCTGGTTAGTACCATTAATTTTCAATGTTCTGCAAATTGAGATAATGTGAAGTTCTAGGGCAAATTTTTCATGGGACAGGAATTCAGTACTTCTAACATGAACATAACTGATGAAACAGTAAGAGTCATTGCTGTCAACCCTTTTCGACTCTAGTTCTTGGCATGGCTTTCTATATTTTTATAGTTTAAAGTGAGAGAAATCTGAGACCCACTGGGATTTTGATATAGATTCATGCTCCTTTAAGACTGTACAGTTCGGGAGTGACTAATCACAGACTCAGTCATTAGGCCCATATATCCACTTAGGTTAGCTATTAAACACTGCACCTCTGAGGTCTTAGTTATGGATTTATGGAACGTGTAGGTTAATTTTGGGGCACTGGATTCGCTGCCTTTGTAGGGATTCTTCTGTACGTTCTGGTATTGTCTTCTGATGGGGCACGGAAGTGCATTTGCAAAGCCCTCACAACTACTCAGTCTTATCCCTTATGATTTTTTTCCTTATTAGGCAGAGGACAGATGACCTGATAAAGCCCAGAATATGTACGGGTGTGATGATCTTATTGCAGAAAAAGATTTTTTTTTAATAATTGGCCACATGAATATTCATTGCTGATTAAGCTGAGATGACAGTTACATTTAACATGAGATTGCATGCTTAAAAACTATGATCTAAAAGTTCTTATGTAACAGTAGACAATAGTTCTTCATAAATTAATTCTTCACAACTAAGAGCAGCGGTAAACTTCAGATCTGCTATGCCAAATGCTTCTCACTGAAAGACGGAGAATCCCATCTCAGATCAGTAATATCCAAACTAGTTCTCAAGAAACCTAAGATTCTGAGCCAAGGAAGTAAATACTATTTTAAAAAGTATATACTACTTAAAAGACTTTTTCATTCGGTATGACATAGGCCTATTGTGAATTGGAACTTTCTGTATACTCTTATTCTCCTCTGATCATGTGCACCCTTTTCATAATAGGTACTCTGTTGGCTGTGTGGAGAGACTCTGATGGTCAGGTTGAGTACTTCCTGTGTCCTCAAAGCCAGGCTAGGTAGCCAGCTCTGGGTGCCATCCCGGAAACAAAACCTTCATTATCTTTGGACTTGATTTTTTGTTTTTTTTTTTCTTAACAGAAACCTCCGAGGATCTAGGAAAGAACATCTTGCCGTCTGTGAGCACGGAGCACAGCGGAGATTTGAAACCCTCTCCTGCTGACCCAAGCTCTGTGAGAGAAGACTCGGGCTTCCTGTGCTGGAAGAAGGGCTGCAACCAGGTTTTCAAAACTTCCGCTGCCCTTCAGACACATTTCAATGAGGTGCATGCCAAGAGACCTCAGCTGCCCGTGTCAGATCGCCATGTGTACAAGTACCGCTGTAATCAGTGCAGCCTGGCATTCAAGACAATTGAGAAATTGCAGCTCCATTCTCAGTACCATGTGATCAGAGCTGCTACCATGTGCTGCCTTTGCCAGCGCAGTTTCCGAACTTTCCAGGCTCTGAAAAAACATCTTGAGACAAGCCACCTGGAGTTGAGCGAGGCTGACATCCAGCAACTTTATGGTGGCCTTCTGGCCAATGGGGACCTTTTAGCAATGGGAGACCCTACCCTAGCTGAAGATCACACCATAATTGTGGAAGAAGACAAGGAAGAGGAAAGTGACTTGGAAGACAAACAAAGTCCAACAGGCAGTGACTCTGGATCAGTACAAGAAGATTCAGGTGCAGAGCCAAAGAGAGCCCTACCTTTCAGAAAAGGCCCCAACTTTACCATGGAAAAATTCCTAGACCCTTCCCGCCCTTACAAATGTACTGTCTGTAAGGAATCTTTCACTCAGAAGAATATTCTGCTAGTGCACTACAATTCTGTCTCTCACCTGCATAAGTTAAAAAGAGCCCTACAAGAATCTGCAACTGGCCAGCCAGAACCCACCAGCAGCCCAGACAACAAACCTTTTAAGTGTAATACTTGTAATGTGGCCTATAGCCAGAGTTCCACTCTGGAGATCCATATGAGGTCTGTATTGCATCAAACCAAAGCCCGGGCAGCCAAGCTGGAGGCTGCCAGCGGCAGTGGTGGTGGCAGCAGTGGTGGTGGCGGTGGCAGCAGCAATGGGACTGGGAACAGCAGCATCTCTCTGAACTCCTCCACTCCAAGTCCTGTGAGCACCAGTGGCAGCAGCACCTTCACTACCGCCAATCCAAGTAGTGCTGGCATGATGCCGAGCTCCAACTTACTGAGCCAAGTGCCCACTGACAGTGTTGGGATGCCACCCATTGGGAATCCTATCAGTGCCAACATTGCTTCCCCTTCAGAGCCCAAGGAGGCCAATCGAAAGAAGCTGGCAGATATGATTGCATCCAGGCAGCAGCAGCAGCAGCAACAGCAGCAGCAAGCACAGACCCTGGCCCAGGCCCAGGCCCAGGTTCAGGCACACTTACAGCAAGAGCTACAGCAGCAGGCTGCCTTGATCCAGTCTCAGCTGTTTAACCCCACCCTCCTTCCTCACTTCCCCATGACCACAGAGACTCTGCTGCAGCTGCAGCAGCAGCAGCATCTCCTCTTCCCTTTCTACATCCCCAGCGCCGAGTTCCAGCTCAGCCCCGAAGTGAGCCTGCCCGTGACCAGTGGGGCGCTGACGCTGACGGGGACTGGCCCTGGCCTGCTGGAAGACCTGAAGGCTCAGGTTCAGATCCCACAGCAGAGCCACCAGCAGATCCTGCAGCAGCAGCAGCAGCAGCAGCAGCAGCAAAGCCAGCTCCCTGTGCCCCAGAGTCACTCTGCCCTCCTTCAGCCAAGCCAGCACCCTGAAAAGAAAAATAAACTGGTCATCAAAGAAAAGGAAAAAGAAAGCCAGAGAGATAGGGAGGGCACTGAGGGGGGAGAGGGCAACGCAGGTCCGAAGGAACTGTTGCCAGATGCCGTGAAGGCCAAAGAGAAGAAAGAGTTGGCACCGGGAGGCAGTTCCGAGCCTTCCATGCTGCCACCGCGCATTGCCTCGGATGCCAGAGGGAATGCCACCAAGGCTCTGCTGGAGAACTTTGGCTTTGAGCTGGTCATTCAGTACAATGAGAACAAGCAGAAAGTGCAGAAGAAGAATGGGAAGACGGAGCAGGGAGAGAACCTGGAAAAGCTCGAGTGTGAATCCTGTGGCAAGTTATTCTCCAACATCTTGATTTTAAAGAGTCATCAAGAGCATGTTCATCAGAACTACTTTCCCTTTAAACAGCTCGAGAGGTTTGCCAAACAGTATAGGGAACACTATGACAAACTGTACCCCCTGAGGCCCCAGACCCCAGAGCCACCACCCCCACCTCCTCCACCCCCCCTCCCAGCAGCACCGCCTCAGCCAGCTTCCACGCCAGCCATCCCGGCGTCAGCCCCGCCCATTACTTCGCCAACAATCGCACCAGCCCAGCCATCGGTGCCGCTCACCCAGCTCTCTATGCCAATGGAGTTGCCCATTTTCTCACCACTGATGATGCAGACAATGCCACTGCAGACCTTGCCAGCTCAGCTGCCCCCTCAGCTTGGCCCTGTGGAGCCACTGCCTGCAGACCTGGCCCAGCTGTACCAGCATCAGCTCAATCCCACCCTGCTTCAGCAGCAGAACAAGAGGCCCCGCACCCGGATCACAGACGACCAGCTCCGAGTGCTCCGGCAATACTTTGACATTAACAACTCCCCCAGTGAAGAGCAAATCAAAGAAATGGCAGACAAGTCTGGGTTGCCTCAGAAGGTGATTAAGCACTGGTTCAGGAATACTCTCTTCAAAGAGCGGCAACGCAACAAGGACTCCCCTTACAACTTTAGCAATCCTCCGATCACTAGCCTGGAGGAACTCAAGATTGACTCCCGGCCCCCTTCACCGGAACCTCAGAAGCAGGAGTACTGGGGAAGCAAGAGGTCTTCAAGGACGAGGTTTACGGACTACCAGCTCAGAGTCCTGCAGGATTTCTTCGATGCCAACGCTTACCCAAAGGATGATGAGTTTGAGCAACTCTCTAATTTGCTGAACCTTCCGACCCGAGTCATAGTGGTATGGTTTCAGAATGCCCGACAGAAGGCCAGGAAGAACTACGAGAATCAGGGAGAGGGCAAAGATGGGGAGCGGCGCGAGCTTACAAATGATAGATACATTCGAACAAGCAACTTGAATTACCAGTGCAAAAAATGCAGTCTGGTGTTTCAGCGCATCTTTGATCTCATCAAGCACCAGAAGAAGCTGTGTTACAAGGATGAGGATGAGGAGGGGCAGGATGACAGCCAAAATGAGGATTCCATGGATGCCATGGAAATCCTCACACCTACCAGCTCCTCTTGCAGCACCCCGATGCCCTCCCAGGCTTACAGTGCCCCAGCACCATCGGCCAATCCAGCTCCCTCTGCCTTCCTGCAGCTCACAGCAGAGGCCGATGAACTGGCTACCTTCAATTCAAAACCCGAGGCAAGCGATGAGAAACCAAAGCAGGCTGAACCTCCCAGTGCGCAGCCAAACCTAACCCAAGAAAAGCAAGGACAACCAAAGCCGGAGCCCCAGCTGCCAGACCAGCCCGAGCAGAAGACAAGTGCACCGCAGCAGAAGCTCCCACAGCTGGCTGCACCGCCTTCCATACCACAGCCACCTCCACAGGTGCCCCCTCCTCAGTGCCCTTTACCCCAGTCAAGCCCCAGTCCCTCTCAGCTCTCCCACTTGCCCCTCAAGCCTCTCCACACATCAACGCCGCAACAGCTGGCCAGCCTACCTCCTCAGCTCATCCCCTACCAGTGTGACCAGTGTAAGCTAGCATTCCCATCATTTGAGCACTGGCAGGAGCATCAGCAGCTCCACTTCCTAAGTGCACAGAACCAGTTCATCCACCCTCAATTCCTGGACAGGTCCCTGGACATGCCTTTCATGCTGTTCGATCCCAGTAACCCACTCCTGGCTAGCCAGCTGCTCTCTGGGGCCATACCTCAGATTCCAGCCAGCTCAGCCACTTCTCCCTCCACACCAGCCTCCACAATGAATACTCTGAAGAGAAAACTGGAGGAAAAGGCTAGTGTGAGCCCTGGCGAAAATGACAGTGGGACAGGAGGAGAAGAGCCTCAGAGGGACAAGCGTCTAAGGACAACCATCACACCGGAGCAGCTAGAAATTCTCTACCAAAAGTATCTGCTGGACTCCAATCCAACTCGAAAGATGTTGGATCACATTGCACATGAAGTGGGTTTGAAGAAACGTGTGGTACAAGTCTGGTTTCAGAACACCAGAGCTCGGGAACGGAAAGGACAGTTCCGGGCTGTGGGCCCAGCTCAGGCCCACAGGAGGTGCCCTTTTTGCAGAGCACTCTTCAAAGCCAAGACTGCCCTTGAGGCTCACATCCGGTCTCGTCACTGGCATGAAGCCAAGAGAGCCGGATACAACCTCACTCTCTCTGCAATGCTCTTAGACTGTGACGGGGGACTCCAGATGAAAGGAGATATTTTTGATGGAACTAGCTTTTCCCACCTACCCCCAAGCAGTAATGACGGTCAGGGTGTCCCCCTCTCACCTGTGAGTAAAACCATGGAGTTGTCCCCTAGAACTCTCCTCAGCCCTTCCTCCATCAAGGTAGAAGGGATTGAAGACTTTGAAAGCCCCTCCATGTCCTCGGTTAATTTAAACTTTGACCAAACCAAGCTGGACAATGATGACTGTTCCTCTGTCAACACGGCGATCACAGACACCACGACAGGGGATGAGGGCAACGCAGATAACGACAGTGCTACGGGGATAGCGACTGAAACCAAATCGTCCGTGCCCAGCGAGGGGTTGACCAAAGCTGCCATGATGGCCATGTCCGAGTATGAAGATCGGTTGTCGTCCGGTCTGGTCAGCCCAGCCCCGAGCTTTTACAGCAAGGAATATGACAACGAAGGTACAGTGGACTACAGTGAGACCTCAAGCCTCGCAGACCCTTGCTCTCCAAGTCCTGGTGCCAGTGGGTCTGCAAGCAAATCTGGTGACAGCGGAGATCGGCCCGGGCAGAAAAGGTTTCGCACTCAGATGACCAATCTGCAGCTGAAGGTCCTCAAGTCATGCTTCAATGACTACAGGACACCCACTATGTTAGAGTGTGAGGTCCTGGGCAACGACATTGGACTGCCAAAGAGAGTTGTTCAGGTCTGGTTCCAGAATGCCCGGGCAAAAGAGAAAAAGTCCAAGTTAAGCATGGCCAAGCATTTTGGTATAAACCAAACGAGTTACGAGGGACCCAAAACAGAGTGCACTTTGTGTGGCATCAAGTACAGTGCTCGGCTGTCTGTACGTGACCATATCTTTTCTCAACAGCATATCTCCAAAGTTAAAGACACCATCGGAAGCCAATTGGACAAGGAAAAAGAATACTTTGACCCAGCCACTGTACGTCAGTTGATGGCTCAGCAAGAGCTAGACCGGATTAAAAAGGCCAATGAGGTCCTTGGACTGGCAGCTCAGCAGCAAGGGATGTTTGATAACGCCCCGCTGCAGGCTCTGAACCTTCCTACCGCATACCCCGGGCTCCAGGGCATCCCTCCTGTGTTGCTCCCGGGCCTCAACAGCCCCTCCTTGCCAGGCTTTACTCCATCCAACACAGGTGGGTTCTGTACTAACTGATTCTCCTCAGGCATCAAATAGCTTCTCGGTGTTTTAATGTGTGGTTACCACCTAAACCCTGAGTGGTGGGCAGGTAGGAAGTTCTCTCTAACCAGTAAGACTGTGTGTGTCCTTCGTGTTGAGCTTTTCCAGTGCCAGTGCCTATATGGTTTGGTTTGGGTTTTTTGCCTTTGTAGCAGTCCAGAGATGGGAACTCCTGGTTGGAACAATCTCTTCCAAAAATCACTCTTATGCCCTACATTCAGTAGCATAATCACTATAGGTGTTACAGGGGAAGAACTTGACAAGTTTCCATTGTGGACACAGCCTTTTAGTTCCTGTAGGAATGTCAGTCCTCTTATATTTGTTGTAAATATAAGATAATTGAAAGTTCTAGCTAATTCTAGATTTTACCCTCTAGAAAGTGGTCCAAGAGAATTTAAGTCATCTCTGTGCCCTTACCTGGGGTCCCTGCACTCTTTTTTTAGAGACCTAGTCAATCAGATCTGGCATCAGGAAGAAACTCGTACACTTCCAGGGTTCTAGTCTAGCCACAATGACAGAAACTATGTTAGTTTCAAAGGCAAATGCCTCTCCACGTGAATGCACCGAACAGGAGTCTTACATTGGGCAATGTGGTTCTTAGTTTGGACTTAAGGGGTCCTCAGTAACCTCTTTGGTTTTCTTTGCCCATCTTCTTTTCCATCCTTCCTCCACATTTATAGTCATAAATACTTGCTACTTTTGCATTCCTTCTTAATACGGAGTATTGCAGCTCTTCCTCCATACCTCTCTTTTTCACCTGTCCTCATCCATCTCTGATCCAGCTGTCTTTGCTAAATTTCCCATTCCCCATCAGGGACCTGTAAGGATTAGGCACAAGTCAGCAAGTACTCCCCACCCTCAGCACCCACACACATACACTCAAAACAGCTGGCAGTACATGCTCACAGAGTGCCACATAACCTTCAAAATGTGTCCCTGTTCCCAAGGGCTGAAGCTTCTCTGCCACTCTCAAGAGAAGTCCTAGTTTCTTCTTGAATTAATTCCAAGTTTTACAAATTTTGGCAATGTTTAACAGAATGTAAGGCTACTGAATTCCTGGTCCCAGACTCTCATCCAAAGAGAACAAGAAAAGGAAGCATTGAGACATAGAAGTTGTTGCATGTACGTGTTGGCAAGTAGCGCTACAGAATGATGCTAAAGTAAGCTAGAGGAGAAGCCAAGACTCACACCATGGAAAGTGGCCAGGCATAATATAATTATGTGCTTATCCTTGCAGCCCGGGGGCTTGGGAAGGCCCAGCATAATATAATAATGTGGAAAAAAAATAGAAGCAGAATGTCTGATCTATTCCCCTTGTTTTACAGATGAGAAAACTGAGGCCCAGAGAGGTCAAGACCATTCAGCAAGCTAGGGTAGGAGCCAGAGCTCCACCCAGGCCTCGGGGCTCCCAGTGCTATGTGTCCTTCCACAACACCAAATATGAGCCAGTCAGTCAACAGGTATATGTTTAGTGCGACTCAGGTTCTGACCACTTAGAGTGGACTCTACTTGTTCCAGGCAGCCAGGCGTACCCCAGTTACCATCACTTTATTGCAGTGAAGCTTCCAAGAACACTGCATCCGGAATGGGAGGGAAGGAACTTGTGTCTATTAAGCATCTATTATATGGCAGGCCCATGTTAAGGTCTTTCCATACAGCCTTTGGGTTAATCTCTACAAATATCTGTTGGAAAAAGCTGAGATTCTCAGCGAGCAACTTGTGGACTCACAGTCACACATCTGGTGTGCGTCGGCCATAATCCACACAAGGCCAGTTTGACTCCAGAGGTATCTGACTTGAGTCTCAGAAGGATGAAGTACCTTGTTCATTTCTAATCAGAAAACCAGAATTACTGGGAAAGTGTATTGTGCTACTGTATCTGGTGTGACTAGGGCAACACTTGGTAAACAGTGAAGGGTTTAGTAAATGTTTTTTTTAAAATTTGAATCCTTTCATAAACCATCAGTTGGATGTGCACCAAGTCCATTAAAGGCCACCTGGCCTGAATTGTTTTCTTTGAAGCCCAAAGCCATGGGATGGAGAATTTTTTTTTTTTTTTTTTTTTTGCCCAGCAGGTCAGGTCTTTGGCTCTGCCCCCAAACCTAAAATGTTGAGCAGCTGTATTGCCTAGTGATAGAGGCATGCCAGGTTTAGGACTCATCATCTAATCTGCCTCTGGCTCATTTGTGACAGTTTAACCTTCAAGCCTTTGTTTTTGTTTTGGTGAGAATAGTTACATCCTTTCTGGTTTTGATCTCTTATGTACATTGAGAAAATTGGCCGAGCCCCTTCCTGCTGTTTTGGAAGAGTGCATTATATGATGCTGCGTGAAGCTTTGTTTGCTCTCCAGTGTTGATGAATGTTTTCCTGGGATGGGCGCTTTGAAACAACCTTGTTCTTTCATCTCCAGTGGGAGGGTTTTGATAATCCCATGAATATAGTACCAGTCTAGTGGACACTCAACACAGCCTGCACCCAAGTCTGAGCTTCAGAGTGGTTCGTTGTTTTCTTGTTTGTTTCCATATCATGCTGTGGAATCCCTAGCCCAGCTTTCGGGCAGAAAATGGTCCCAGTGAGATACTGAGGGGCTGTGAGTCCTCTTCTTTTTTACATTTTAGTGTCCTCTTAAGTGGATTGCCTAGTTTCTCAAATGTGCTGAGTGTGGGAGTGTTCCAACAGCTCTTGCCTGTGCGTTCTCAGACTCCTCTTTTCTCTGCATTTCATCCTCCCCCGTGCTGTGTTTCCTCACACTGCTGCCGGTCTTCACACAACTGGAGCCTGGTGTGACCATCAGCAGCGGCATTGTCTTCTGTCACCTGGAAACCGAGGAGTTGATCCAGGAGACAGCTGTGTGCCAGGGAGGATGTCAGGCTCAGGAATGGCTGAGGCTTTGCATCTGATGGTAGATTAGGGCGGAGTATGACTGAGAATAGGCTGTACTCTGTGTGGCCCTGGTGATGTTGTCAGAAACCTGGTACCCACGTACAGTAGTGCTTAGGGTAGGCATAGATAACTTGGGAACTGGTAGTTTCAGCATCCGTGGCTATTGTATACTACATTTCTCTTCTTCCCATGGCTGGTGTCTCAAGCATCTGTGGCCCCACTCACCCTCCTGGGGTCACTCATTCACATGGGGCAGGAGGAGCTGGTGGTCTTGTTGTTCGGTAGACTTGTTGGAACAGATCAGCTAAGCCAAGGCACTGCAGCAGTCTTCTGAGTAAGTGGTCTGTTTCTTCCGACCCGTGCTCCCCACTTCCCTTCCATCCTTTTCTTTCCGCCCACCCGAAGCATCTGCTCAGCTACAGCAGCTGGAAGATGCAGGCAAGAGTGAGCTTAGAGCCCCTCTTGTTGCTCCATAGGGCTTTGGCAGGTTTCTTGCTTTGACTTTCTTCTCCAGACAACCTCTGGTGGGACCTCATGGCTGGACTCTTTCTGTGGCACTTTAATGAAGGCTTTTGGTCCAAAGGAGTCCCAGCTGGAAGCAGCCCGTTTTGGGGCCCCCAGACTAGCTACCTTCGGCAGAGTGAATGGTATCTGGGGACACATAGTAAAGAAAACGTGAACTAGTGAGTGTGGCATGTTGGACAGGAAGGTGTTTGAAGTTCCTCTGGCTATCAGGGATAGTGAGGGAGCCCTCTCCCGACCGCGTCCTCATATTATGCAGGCCCTGAGCCTGACAGGGTATTTCTGTTGACAACAGTGGTTTTTCATATTTAAACCTTGACACTTGCAACTCACAGGTAAAAGGTCATGATCCTAGACTGACGTGTCATTTCTCTGTCTCTGTTGTTTTTAGCTTTAACGTCTCCTAAGCCGAACTTGATGGGCCTGCCCAGCACAACAGCTCCTTCCCCTGGCCTTCCCACATCTGGATTACCAAATAAACCGTCCTCAGCCTCGCTGAGCTCCCCGACCCCAGCACAAGCCACCATGGCACTGGCCGCTCAGCAGCCCCCCCAGCCCCAGCAGCAGCCCCCGGTGCAGCAGCCTCCCGCTCCGCCGGCGGCCCAGCCGCCACCCACACCCCAGCTGCCGCCACAGCAGCCACAGCGCAAGGACAAGGACAGTGAGAAAGCGAAGGAGAAGGCACACAAAGGGAAAGGTGAACCCCCGCCTGTCCCCAAGAAGGAGAAAGGAGAGGCGCCCACGGCGGCTGCGGCCACGGCCACCATCTCAGCCCCCCTGCCCGCCATGGAGTACGCAGTGGACCCCGCGCAGCTGCAGGCCCTGCAGGCCGCCTTGACTTCAGACCCCACAGCCTTGCTCACGAGCCAGTTCCTTCCCTACTTTGTACCAGGCTTTTCTCCTTATTACGCCCCCCAGATCCCTGGCGCCCTGCAGAGCGGGTACCTGCAGCCCATGTACGGCATGGAAGGCCTGTTCCCCTACAGCCCCGCGCTGTCGCAGGCCCTGATGGGGCTGTCGCCGGGCTCCCTGCTGCAGCAGTACCAGCAATACCAGCAGAGTCTGCAGGAGGCCATCCAGCAGCAGCAGCAGCAGCGGCAACTCCAGCAGCAGCAGCAGCAGCAGAAAGTGCAGCCGCAGCCCAAAGCAAGCCAAACCCCAGTCCCCCCGGGGGCTGCTTCCCCAGACAAAGACCCTGCCAAAGAATCCCCCAAACCAGAAGAGCAGAAAAACGCCCCCCGTGAGGTGTCCCCCCTCCTGCCGAAACCCCCCGAAGAGCCAGAAGCAGAAAGCAAAAGTGCGGACCCCCTCTACGACCCCTTCATTGTTCCAAAGGTGCAGTACAAGTTGGTCTGCCGCAAGTGCCAGGCGGGCTTCGGCGACGAGGAGGCGGCCAGGGGCCACCTGAAGTCCCTCTGCTTCTTCGGCCAGTCTGTGGTGAACCTGCAAGAGATGGTGCTTCGCGTCCCCACCGGCGGCGGCGGCGGCGGCGGCGGCGGCGGCGGCGGCGGCGGCGGCGGCGGCTCGTACCACTGCCTGGCGTGCGAGAGCGCGCTCAGCGGGGAGGAAGCTCTGAGTCAACACCTCGAGTCGGCCTTGCACAAACACAGAACAATCACGAGAGCAGCAAGAAACGCCAAAGAGCACCCTAGTTTATTACCTCACTCCGCCCGCTTCCCCGACCCCGGCACCGCATCTACCTCGCAGTCCGCCGCGCACTCCAGCGACAGTCCCCCGCCCCCGCCGGCCCCCGCGCCCGCGCCCGCGCCCGCCCCCAGGAAGGCCTGGCCGCCCGCGGTCTCCCGGGCCTCGCCCGCGAAGCCCGCGGCTTTCCCCCCTCTCTCCTCATCTTCAACGGTTACCTCAAGTTCATGCAGCACCTCAGGGGTTCAGCCCTCGATGCCAACAGACGACTATTCGGAGGAGTCTGACACGGACCTCAGCCAAAAGTCCGACGGACCGGCGAGCCCGGCGGAGGGTCCCAAAGACCCCAGCTGCCCCAAGGACAGTGGTCTGACCAGTGTAGGGACGGACACCTTCAGATTGTAAGCTTTGAAGATGAACAATACAGACAAATAAATTTAAATAAAAAATTAATAACAAACCAATTTCAAAAATAGACTAACTGCAATTCCAAAGCTTCTAACCAAAAAAAAACAAAAAAAAACAAAAACAAAAAACAAACAAAAAACAAAAAACCAACAAAAAAAGGAAAAAAAAAGGAAAAAGCGTGGGTTGTTTTCCCATATACCTATCTATGCCGGTGATTTTACATTCTTGTCTTTTTTCTTTTTATATTTAAAAACAACAACAACAACAACAACTAAACAAACCCTAACCCTAACATTTTGTCCTTTCGAAGGTACTATTTGGTCTGGGAAACACTAGTCCGCAGGGCCTCCCTCATGTCTTGGTATATTTGCCCCTTTTCGATAAATGCCCCACCGTGAGAGCACAGAGGAGTCCGGCATGCACTTAATGGGAAAGCAGTCCACCTGTCACAGTTAAATTTCTTGCTATCTTAGCATTCAGATACCAATGGCTTGCTAAAAGAAAAAAAGAAATGTAATGTCTTTTTATTCTCAGGTCAATCACTCACACTTCGTTCTGTTTTCAGAATCATTGTTTTATATATATTATTTCTTCAGGTTTTTTTTTTTTTTTTTTTTTTTTTTGGTTCCAGAAAAGATTTGTTAATTTAAAAACGGGCAGAAAGTATTCGAGAAAAACAATGTGAACTGCTTTAGCTTTCTGGGGATTTCTAAGGATAGCTTTTCTGCTGAAGCCAATTTCAAGGGGGAAAAGTTAAACACTCCCACTTTCAAAAAAACCCACATATACAAAGAGTGTTGAGGACTTGTAGCTTAAAAAAAAATAAGTTTTTAAAACTGACTTTCTGTATTTATGATAGATATGACCATTTTTGGTGTTGAGTAGATTGTTGCATTGGGTATGGACTGAAGCAGTATGGTAGATTTAAAAGGAAAAAAAAAAAACCCTTTTGTGTACATTTAGCTTTTTGTATGGTCCAGCTGACAGCGCCTCATTGGATGTCGTCTTGTTCATCCCTAGCAGGTAGATTGCAATCCGTTGATTTGCCCCAGCTTTTCTCCCATTTGCCCTGTAATTCCCACGTTCTCTTCCCTCCTCCCAACTCCCGTCCTGTCCTGTCATCTCCCACTTGAGGTAGCTGCCTTCATTTCTTAGAGGGTGGCTACGAAATTATTTTATAAAACTATAGAAGGAATTTCAAAGGATTCTAGGGGTCATTAGGATCCCCACAGATTATTTTTGGTTGGGGAGTTAAAACTTTTTGAAGGCATAGAATTCTAGTTACCTATGTCTGGTAGCCTTGTGCATTTTTTCTTAATTCCTCCTTCCTTTGGCTTTTCTTTGCACCCACTCTTTTTCCTTCTTGTTTCGTGCATGCTTCAGATATTCTTTTCCTAACCTGAAGCATTTGTTTCAGTTTCATGTAATTGGGCTATGTGCTTTTCTTTCCAAAAACAATTTTTGGTTAGGGAATTTGTATTTTTGGTTTTGAGACTTTTCTTTCCTCTCTCAGAAAATGAAAAAAAAAAGAAATTTCATGCTTTAAATAAAATCCAAAGACACACCCTTTCACTGCTGAATGCAGAAAAAAGGGAAAGGGTTCTTGTTACTTGAGAATTTGTTTCTGATTTAAACAAACAAGACTTAGTTTAATAAAAGAAAGAGTAAAACAAAAGATTCCCAGGTTGTTATGTGCTTCTTCTGCCAGCAGAGAGGCCACCGTTAATGACAATTCCATATACCAAAAGACACATTTTTTTACTTCAAAGTTTTGTCCTTGGGTTAGGCAGTCTGAGCAGCGAGTGATCCAGAGCACAGCCAACAAAGCAGCTAGCAGTGTGCAGACAGCAAAAAGGAAACCGCATGAGAAGCACTTGTATTTATGTTAATATCCATATTCCTCGTAACACACAACACAATGCAACATACACCCTTTTTCATCTTTAAAGAGAAAAATAGTCTGAACTTTGAAAGGAAAACTTTGTGCTGCTAAAATGTAGATTTTGGAGACAAGTAGATGCTTTGCCGTTTCACTTTCATAGCCAAACATCAACAGACACAATCTCCCTTTGCCCCGAAAGTGTGAAGTCTTTCTCCCCTTCATCCTCCTCATGTTTCAAAAGGGAACTCTGAAGTGAATGCAGGTTCCGTTGGTCACCTTTCAGGCTTTCCTCCCCAGGGGCGGAAGCCACTCAACGACTTTTCAAAAGACTGGAGCATTCCAAGATCTGAAAATGGATTTTTTTGCTTTTTTTTTTCTTTTTTAGCCGGGACTATTTTTATGAATTTGTTTTTAGTTAATGAAAGTAGATCCTAAACTGTTGTACATATTTCTAACTAGGCTGATGCACAGTGCAAATCCTTTTTAATTTTTTTAAGTAGAAATACTAAAGAATACCATCTTAACTATTCATATCAGTATCCAGTTGTAGCATAAGGTGTCAGAAACAGATACGCAATTTCAATTAGCTATTTCCTTTTAACAAGAAGTCTTGTATTTCTCCCTGTGTTTGAGATGAACATTTTTAAATTTTAAAGTTGTACAGTTTTTTTTTGTTTTCCATTATTTTATCTTGTTTGTAACTCTATGAAATATATATATATATATTTTTTGCCATTTAACTGTTGTATGTTACTCTGTGTCTGTATCATAGAAGAATTGTTTTTGTTTTTGGTTCTCTATGTGATACCAATTAACAGTTTAACACTAGCTTTATCTGTCAAATTCTGCTAGGTCTTCTCTGAAAACTGATTTTTAAAATGATACTGTGTGGTAATAGTGCAATTTCTGTCCCCTTCCCCCTTCAAGTTCTTTTGTAATTTTGCCACCCTGTCCCTAATTTTTTTTTTTTTTTTTTTTGAGCTACTAGGCCATCCTCCCTCTGAGGCAGAATTACTGTCAACATTTTGTACTACCATGCCTTGACCTGTGGGGCTGCAACAGGGAGGTTCCGAGGATTGGCTCAGCATGCTTCCACCCACTGGTGTTCCTCTCGGAGGGATGTGGCTGTTATCACCCGGAGTGGGTTGCACACAATGCTTTCCTCTGCAACAACACCACCCACATATGTGTTCATTCAAAAAAAGAAAAAGCAATTCTCAGCACTAACCCAGAAGTAGCAAAGCAGTCAGTGATGGTGAAAATTAGAAGTCAGACATGAGCCAGTCACATGTTTGTGGGCTGCCATCCCCAGTGGCTGTGCCTATATCATTTACAAAGCATGCATTCACTACAACACTCAACTGTTTAGATGGACCTTATTTGGGGAATTGACTCCTGTCTGCTGTATAGTAGGTAGCTGAGTAGGAGATCTCAACTCACTTCTTAAATTAGTTAACCTCCATTGGCACTTCACTTTTTGGTTGTTGTTGGGTTTTTTGTTTTGCTTTGTTTTTCTCAAATACCCCATGGTGTGGGTTGACTGGGCACTCCAGTCAGCACCAGAGTGACCCACAGAATTGGGGTTATTTCATTTGTCCTTTCAAAAAGATAAAGGACACAGAGAAACATTTAATTCATCTAGGAAGGTTTTTTAGTAATTAAAAGCTATTTAAAGAGATGAATGTGGCCAAAGTTTTACACAATTGAAAATATAGTAAAACAGACGGCATGAGTCTAAACCTGAGTGTATCAGGCATGGCAGGAAGTTGCAGGAGAGCGAGGCAGTGACCCAAGCCAGTGCACTTGATGTTCATGGACATATATTTTTTTTAAATAATAAATTAAATTAAAACATTTTAAATAGAAGCATAAATTGAGTTGGTTGTTTGTTGGCGCTGAGATACTGCCCACTGTGAAACAAAGCTTTGACTAATTTTTTGTTTGTTTACTTTCTTCGGGGGGAGGGGGGCAAGTTTGGGTAGGAAAGAAGCATAAATGAACGTGACCCTGAGGTGAAGAGGTATATGAACAGCCTTTGCAATGTATAAAAAAACAAAACAACAAAAAACACAAAAAAACAAAAAACAAAAAAAAACAAAAAAAATAGAGCAAGTGAAACCAAAAATGATGTTCTTGGTGTTTTTCTATAATGTAGTCTTGTTAGCTTTTTTGTTACTGTAACAATGCTGATCTCGAACTGTACCAAAATACATGGAGACTAACAGACAGAACCACAAGGAACTTTCAAACTGAAAAAAAGAAATTTGTCACAAAAACTTTGTTGTCATAGTTAAGTTGATTGTAGATGGTAATTGAATATACTCCTTTGAAAATATTTCATCAAGTATGTTTCCTGCTCATTGTGATACATTAAAAAAATATGAGCAAAATTTTTTGTCTCTGTTACCAGATTTTGTGTGCATGAAAGATGGCTGGCTGGTAAGTTGTGTGAACCAACAAGCCCTGGAGGTTGCGTGTGCAGGGAGTACTTATATATCAAGGCTTATTGGGATGTACATGAGCTCTGGTTTTGAAGCAGCCCTGTGTGTCTCACCTCCTAGCACTCTGTTCAAATAAGTGCCACAAATTTGGGCCATAGTGCAATTGACTGACTACCTTACGTTATTGGGAGGTGTAAGTCCAACCTCTTAGAGAATTCTTGACTCAATAGAGCCCTAATAGCTACTAGAATTTCAATTCAAATGTTTATATGAAAATTTTACACACATGGCCTAACTACAGAAAAGAAAGTTTTATTTCTGCCAGGAGAGAGGTAGTCTCAACTTTTCCAAATGGAATTTATAGCAGGAGGATATAAATGGGAAGTTAAGTGGCTGACTGCATTTACCTGTCCCAGGAAATGTCTCTTCTCAACTAATGGTAGCGAAGAATTTGAGATAGACATGATGTATACAATAGCAGTAGCATTAGTAATTCCTGTATGCAAAGGATTATTCTTCTGTCAAAACCCTCCCTTAGAATGGGAAATGTCTGAAATTCATTAATAAGGAGCACATCCATGAATGAGGCCCAAAGGCCTTTCATTCATACCTAATTTATAGCTGTGGCTAATAAATAATTTACAAAATTCTAGCAGCTGGGCTTCAATGGCATTGCTGGCTGGCTGTGTTCTTGCAAGGTCTGCAGTATCTGCCATTGGTCAATAGGAATCTTTCCCGGTAGTAAGCTATGTGTCTTCTTCCATTGGCTCATTCAGCCACTGTCAACCCATGTGCCATGGTTCCTGAAGCAGGCATTCAAGAAACAACAGTGACCCTATGCACAAAAGGCTCATACAATTCTCTAACTGGCATAGGTACTAACTAGAGTCAAAGAGGAAAGCTGGATCTCTGGCCAGTGCTTGAATCTCTACCAAACAAGTGCTGTACTGTCCCTCACAACACCCAGATTTTCCCCCAGGCACTGCACCTTTATTCTGGGAGTTCCTGAAAAAGCAGATGGCATGTCCTCATGGTGTTACAACCCAACGGTCTTTCTGTTTGATGGAAAGGCTTTATTAAGGGAAAAGAAGGCTTCCAGTCTGGTTTCAACGTCACACTCATGTGAATACTAATCTCCTTGGAATTAACAGTACCTGCTCCCCCTGAAAAAAGTGAAACAGCATCATCTATAAAATGGTTGATAAACATTAGGTAGCTGTTTTTAATTCTGCCTTCAAGAAATGTGTGTAGAACCTAGCACATGTATTAGACTAATGACCTTCCAAATCTTACTTTTAACAAGTTAGACTTTAAGTTACAAGCAATTTAAGAGTCAAGTTCAAGGCGTTTAAGTTTGCACCTGCTTTTCGGTTCTGTGGCCTTAATTACAGCAGGACAGATGTGCTCACTCAGGCTCTACATTCAAAACGTGCAAAGAAATTAGTGCTCTCAGGGCCCCTGTGGAGGCCATTTTCCATTGTTTTTTACTTCATGATGAAGATGTATATTCCTTCCTCTTTCTCTTTTTTTCTTAAATGAAGCATCTCTTTTTAAGATGTTACACCCAGTTAATTTGGGTTTCTGTGAATCTCTTGAGTTCTTAAATTATGGGCAACAAAAATAAAATGTTTTGATCCATATAACTATTTACGGCTTAGGTGAAAGACACAGACAAAGAGACTAACTTTTGAGTGCCATAACTCAAGAATGAAAGCTTTCCGATGAACTGCTTTAACCTTAGGCCAAGATGAGTGCTGAAAAGCAACTAGGGAAAGTACCAAGTGACAAAGGCAGCGGTGACTCTGTTCTGCCTCCCTGTAATGGCCAAGGCTTTGTCATATTGTCTTCTTACTGTCATCAAAAAACTCATCTTTAAGCTTCCTGACACATTGACCACCTCCTCTGTTTGTGTGACTCTTGCAAAAATACTCAGTAGGACTACATACTTAATTTGATTCTTCCTCATATGACCTATGGGATAAGCCAAGTGGGAGACATTTTTCTCTAGCATTCAGGATGGTAAGAGAGCATCTTCTCCCCATCCTGTTTCCTAGGAGTTACAAACCAGGGTGGGTACCAGATTTACTGTGGGGTTCAGCTTCTGGCTGTAACCACTGTGATCTTGATTATATTTCCACCATAAAATGGGACAAAATACCTCTGTCACTGGGCTGTTGTGACAGCACTGTCTGGTGTACACTAAATGCTACATATCTGCTGCTGTTATTAATTATCAGTATTAATTTTCCATTTCTCCTTTCTTGGGCCCCTTGGGACCACAGTCCTCTAGGTTTTGCTGTACTTCGCAGAGGATCTGGGAAAGGCAGTTACATAATTAAATCTCATCAAGCCTCTGCTGCATATTTATTTGTTCCTGGTGCTTCCCTACCTGTACATACCACAGATTTTTACAGCCATCTTTTAATATGTTTCTTCTCATAAGTTCATACCAGAGTTCAGTACAGCATTTGGATTTCAGTATTTCACATCATGTCTTTGGCTCTAAGTTTTGATACTGTTTGAATAGTTACAAAAGTATGACTTGCATTCAGCTGAATTTTTTCTTTTAATACTTTAAAATAGGGCTCCACTGTAGCCTTCCATTACTACCAATAATATATTTGGTATCATCCTTATGTTTTTATGTATTGAAAGTAGTGGGTTTTAAGATTTTTCCCCTTTGTCAGGAGTTTTATCACATTGTTATAATGTGCCTTACTATAGTTTTATGCATGTACCTTGTGCTTGTTGGTTTCCTGGATCTATGGGACATGACTTTTAAATAAAATAGGCCTTTTTTTTTTTCTGCGGCCCAGTACTATAGGCCTGTAATCCCAGCACTAGGGGAGAATAAGGCAAGAAGATCACAAGTTTGAGCCCCACTGGGCAATTTAAGGACTTGGTAAGACTTTAACTCAAACTAAAAAAAAATTAAAAAGGTGCTGGTGATGTAGCTTGGTGTGAAGGCCCTGGGCTGTATCTTCACTACCACAATAAAGGGGCAATTCTCAGCCATTATTTCCTCAAATATATTTTTTCTGTCCCTTCTTTTCCCTCACTTCTCTCAACCCCAGGATTTTCAATTATACAGATATTAGTGCCCCACAAGTTAACTCGTAGCTCACTGATAACTCTGGATTTTCTCAGCTTTGCTTAGCTTTCTTTCTGCATTTTATTACAGACTGTTTTCTATGTGTTCAATTCTGCTAATGTTTTCTAATTTGTCACTAAGCCTATCTTTTTCATGTCAGACTTTGAAATTTTCACCTCTGGAATCTTTGTTTGGGTCTTTTTTTTTTTTTTTTTTTTTTTTTTTTTTTTTTTTTTTTTTTTTTTTTTTTTTTTTTTTTTTTTTTTTTTTTTTTTTTTTTTTTTTTTTTTTTTTTTTTTTTTTTTTTTTTTTTTTTTTTTTTTTTTTTTTTTTTTTTTTTTTTTTTTTTTTTTTTTTTTTTTTTTTTTTTTTTTTTTTTCCTGAAACAGGGTCTTGAGTGCTCTGTAGCCCAGGCTGGTCCTAAAGTCACTATGGAGCCCAGGTGCTGGCCTTCAACTCACAGCAATCCTCCTGCCTCAGCCACCGAGTGCTAGGATTACAGATTACAGGTGTGGGCCACCCTGCTTGGCTTATGTGGTGCTGGGGAATTGAACTCAGGTACTTAGCATTTGCCTAAGCACTTACTAGGCAAGCACTTTAAATGCTAAGCCATTCCCTCAGCCCCATTTGGGTCTTTTATTTTTTTAAATACATCTTCCATATCTCTAACTTGGACAAATGAAAAAGTTAAAGCTTTTACTGTAATCCTCTGCAAGTTCTAATCTGTGTATAAATTTTGAGTTGATTTCAGTCAAGTGTTTATTCTACTTATGGATAAATATTTTCTCTATTTGTATCTGGGAATTTTTGATTCGGTATCAGACACTGAATTTTACCTTGTTCATGCTAGATATTTTTGTATTCCTATGTATTTCCTCAGGTCCTTTTATTTATTTTTTTCTTTTTTTCCTAAGATGCACTTAAGCTAATTGGAAATAGTTTTATTTTTTTGGGTCTTTTAAAGTGTTGTGGGGCAAGACCAATGAATTTATTCTACAGCTAAGTACTACCTGCTACTGAATGAATAATAGTTCTCCTGAGAACTCTGTTCAAATGTCCCATGAACTGTTCCCTACTCTATGTGAATGTCTGGTACTGTAACCACGTATTCTCCGGGCAGATTCTTTCTTGGGCCTACAATGTTTTTCTCGTGCATGCACTTACCAGTACTTTTCTGAATACTTTCATGGAGCTCCATGAAAAATCTCCAGATTTCTGTCTCTTATCTGGTACTACAAAACCCAGCTGTTTTAGTCTGTCAGGCTCAGCTTTGCTTCCTCCAATATGGGAATCTACTGGGCTTCTCTTAAGGCTCACTAGGAGCTGAGGGTTTGGGAACTCAGGGCAATAAAGTGGGACAGTCAGAGGATTCACTTTATTTCTCATCTCTCATTGTTATGCTCTGTTCTTCACTATATGGTACCTAGAGCCTTAAAAATAATTTCATATATATAATATATATGATATATATTATATAACATGACATATATGATGTATATATCATACATGATGTATACTATATAGTATATAATATATAATGTAATATATATTGTATATAATATTTATATATATATATATATAAAATGCAGTTTTAGTTGCTTCTGCTAGGAGGCAATATCTGATTTTTACTATGCTAGCTCATCTTTAAGCAGAAGTCAAATTTATTTGTTTTAAATCTATGTGGTAAGAATCCTGCATACCTTTTCAAAGTACTGCCAACACCCAGGAAGATTTCAATTAGCACAGGAGAGAGATTCCCCCACAGAATTCTCTCAATGTGATGTGGTGTTGAAGGATGTCTGAAGATTAATGGGGCAACTAATGCATCCTTGTGCTTATTCACACTGAACAGAGGCAATACAAAGTATATGAGTTCATGAATTCCTCTAGCTACTTTTCTGTTTTGTGCAGCCACCAATGCTGTATAGAATGTGGGGAAAAATATTAAGTTTTTAAGTTGTAAGCCAGCCTATGGAAGCAGAAGTATGACTAAGCTAAATTAAATCTTTTTCTAAACACTCTTTGGCTTTTTTACCTTAACTACAAGAATTTTCACTTCATAAAGTTATTCAACTTGTTTATTTAATCCATTTTATTTCATAGCCTTCCTTCATGCAGATGATTTTTCAAGCTAAGTACATATGGCTCAAGGAAATCCATGGATTTGAAAGTGCAACTCTCATTCTGAGATGAATTCATGCACTGAGTAATAAAGGGGAATGCTCCTAAAATATAGGCCCCAGGCCCAAAAGAGACCATATTTTGCTCAACCTAAACCATGTCTTTTGCTTGCATGTTTATTTTGGCAAAACTCAGTTTCTATTATATTCATCAAGAAGAGAGGTCAAATGAGTTAGAGAACAGGGAACTAGTCAACAGGTACTCACAAAAGCTGAGGCAACTTTCATGGAACAATGAATGGGGAAAGGATCTGCATGTTTTGATTGGAGGGCTAGAAGCTTGGAGAGCGAGGCAAAGGAATTGTAGTAAGATCTGTCTCAGTCACTGTCTTGTTACTGTGGGGCAATACCTGACATCCACAACTTGAGGGAGGAAAGATTGATTTTGGCTCACAGATCAGAGATCTCAGTCCATTCATGGTTGGCCAACAATGGCAGAAAGGCACGGAGGAAGGTTTTGCTTGTAAACTGCTGTTTGTGGCATCACAACAGGAAGCAGAGCAGGTGGAGGGCAGAACTATTTAGGAAGATATATTCTTTCAGATCACACCCTTTCCCACCACAACCCACCCCTCCAATCAAGTCCTCCCCTAACAGAACAGGGAATCTCCAGGCATTAGTGCTCTCAAACCAACTAACTTCCTTCGTCCACTCTCCTGCCAAATATGGGAGGCTCTGAGGGGACATTCCATATCCAAGCCATATCAATTTGAAAGGGTCAGAACTGACATTTCCATCTAAGACAAAACCCCACCCCCCCAAAAAAAATGGCAATAGGAGAATTCAAACTGAACAAGACAGGGACAAGAGGAACCAAAGAAGCCAGAGCACATGCATGCGCCCATGTAAAACTGAGGAAAGCACTCAGACCAAGAATTCTGTGATAGAGGGCCCTGTTTCTGAACACTTCATGAAAACAACTTGTAGCCAGAGGAGTCGTTTAATTTGAAGTTAAGAAAAGAAAAAGAAAGTTGTTCCAGGGAGAAGGAGGAAAATGGTGGCAGAGCAGGTATTATAAGAAACAGTGATCCAAATGAAAGCAGGCAACCAGGTAAACACCTGGAGTAAAGCACATTATTTCTCCAGAATACAACAAAATCCAGCCATGAGGTAAAACCTGAGCAGCTGCAGCACGGTATTCCAGGCCTGAAACTGCTATGCCTGGCCCAAACTTCCACCCAGGTCTGGGGAATCCTGAGCTGAAACACCCCATCGGGCCACAGGGGCCTAAAATTTCCCACTGAGTCCACGGGCAGCAACTTAGAATTCTGGGTACAGGTTCCTCTAATAAGCCTGTGGCAGTGTGAAATTCTAGACTCAAACTTTTCACCGGCCCAAAATTTTCTGTGGGACCCAAACTTGTCTGCTGACCCCACAGGAGGCATCACAGAATTTTGGGCCCAAACTCTACCACTGTCCACAGTGTGAAATCCCAGGCCCAACATTTCCCACAGAGCCCACTGGCTGCAATGCAGAATGCCAAGCACAGGCTCTGCCGCTGAGCCCACCAGGCACAGGGCAGTATTCCTGGGCCAAACGTTCCGCACGGCCCAAACTTTTCCACTGAGCCCACAGGTTGCACTGTAGACTCCTGGACCCAAATTCTCTCACTGGCCACAGTATAAAATCTGACGCTTAAAATCTCCTAGGGGCTGCAACACAGAATCACAGGTATAGGCTCTCCCCCTGAGTCCACCAGAGGGCCGCCATGCAACCCATCAGCTGCACCACTAGATTCGGCTGGAAGCTCTCCTACCCTAGCCCATTACCACATCAGACATAATGGATCTCCGGCCTGAGGAATAACTCACCGACATACGGACAACCTACATACTCAAAGTATACAGGGTGGGGGTCACTGTTTATTCTGTGTTTTGTTAGTGGTTTTTTTTTTTTTGTCTTCTTTTCCTGCAATTAATAATTTTCTCTTCCTCTTCCTCTCCTCCCCCCGCCCTGCTACGTTTTTAATATACTTTTTTTTTTGAGGCAAGGTCTTGCTCTGTAGCCCAGGCTGGTATGAATTCTAGTGCATCCCAGTTCTGCCTTGGACTCAGGACAATCTGCCTGCCTCAGTTTCCTGAGTGCTGAGTGCTGGGATTACAGGTGTGCACTGCCACACCCAGAATAATGTGGTGCTGAGGAAGCGAATTTGGGGCCTTGTGCTTGTAAGACAAGTGCTTAAGCTGCTGTACTATTCCTTTTCTTAGTCTCCTTTCCTTTTTTTTTCCTATTTTCCTCTTGGTTAAATTCCCTCTCCTCTCTCCAGTTCTTCCACCTCCTTCTGTCTCTTCATTTGATAGTTTCTGAAGCCATCCCTCTCTTGATTAACCCCATAAGCCCTGTACAATACATGTCTCTGCAGAGCTGGAAGCTATACCCTTTCCGTATCACTTACAACTATCCATAACTCATCTGAATCCTGCTTATGGTGTTCATCTGTTTCTCTCTGACTGGGGTAGGAGAACTGACCAGTAATTCTAGCATATGCATACTTCTCTGCTTTCTTATACCTAAAGATAACCTCTCATCACAGTTTGTTCTCCCCCACTCCAGTTTCCCTTAGAAGTAGAACTGTTAAGTATCAATAATTTACAACCATATAGTATAGTTGAGTCATTATCTGTATACCATTTAGCAAGTAATAAATTCGTGACACAGATTGATATATATATGTATATATGTATTTATAGGAGCTTGGAGTGTGTGTGTGTGACATAGATTGACATATACATTTATGTGTGTATATATATGTATACACACATATATATGTGTACGTATGTGTGTGTGTGTGTGTGTGTGTGTGTATATATATATATATATATATATATATATATATATATATATATGTCATTAAACCTGTGCAATCTCTCTGGGCACCCAATACCCCTGCCCTATACTTCCCTTCCATGCCACCCCCACCCCAGCACAACCCACCTGACAGCAAGAGAGTGCCATTACTGGCAGCTTCACCCACAGCAGAAAAGCCTTTCTAAGATGGAACAAGTAATAACTGTCAGGACTGAAAATACAAAGCGGGTGAGCTGTAATGAGGAACCCCACCTCAATGTATCAGTCAGCATATTGCACAGCCAAAGACCAATGAGTCCCACTACCAGAATACAGAGATTGCTTAAAGGGCTACCACAGCAAGTGAAAGGAACACTAAACAGCAGGAAGAGAAAACATGGGGCAAGTTGCTTCAGAGAGCTCCCAGCTCACCAAGGGAAACCCAGATAGAACCAGAAGAAGATCCAAAATTTCTAAACTTCCAAAAAAAAGAAAGAAACTTCCTGGAAGAATACAAGATAGACTCACATAACAAACTAACAAGATACTTAAAGAATTTAAAAAAGATTTAGCCAAAGAAATAAGGAGGAAACAAATGCAAAACTACCAGTGCTATAGAAGTCAATATAGAAAATGAATGACAAATTCACTAAAAAAATTCTGAAAATGCAAAATGATAAAGAAGAGCAAAACCTCCATGGAAGATTCAGGGAACAGAAAGACCTAAAGGGGGAGAGAACTTAGATTTAGAAGACACAACCGAAATGATGGTCCAGACTGTTAACAACCATCAAATAATTCAGATGCAACAAGAAAATGGAATACAACAGATTATAGAAGAATCAAAGAAACTGAATCTCAGAACAGCAGGAATACAAGAAAAAAAGAAAATCCATACTAAAGAACAAAGAAACCTATTTGCTGAAGTCATAAGAGAAAACTTCCCATACACAGGAAAAGATACACAAATGATGGAGGCATACTGTCCACCCTCTAGATGTGACCAAAACAGAAGCTCCTCTAGACATAACAAAATTCACTGATAAACAAGGCAAAGAGAGAATTTCAAAAGCTATTTAAAATAAAGCAAATTACATATCAAGGCAAACCTACTAGAGTAACAGCAGACTTCTCAACACAAATCCTAAGGGGCCAAAGAGCCTGGAGTAAAGTCCTCAAAGCCCTGGTAGTAACTGTCAATAAAGACTCCTGTACCTAGCAAAAAATATCACTTAAAATTGACAATGAAATAAAAAAATCTTCCACAACAAAGAACCCTTGAAGAAATTTATGACAACCAAACTAGGACTACAATAAATTCTCAAGGGACTGCTGGATAGGGAAACAGACAACAACAACCACTGAAACTCACACATCAATTATAACCCTAAATATTAATGACTTCAACTCACCAATCAAAAAACACAGATTGGCTAACTGGATTAAAAAATACAATCCAACAATATGTTGCTTGCAAGAGACACATTTCAAACATGGACATAAACACAGACTCAAAGTGAAAGGTGAGAGTTTTATATTCCATTAAGGTAGAGGACCAAATATATATATATATATATATATACACACACACACACACACACACACACACACACACACACACACATATATATGGGTAATGATACTCTTTGCTGACAAAGCGGACTTTAAGCCAAAACTAGTCAAAAAAGAAAAGGTCACTTTACTCTTGTAAAGGGAATAATCTAGCATGAAGAGCTGACAATCATAAGCATTTATGTCCAAACAATGGTGTACCCAACTACATAAAGCAAAGGCTACTGGACTTCAAAAACCAGATAAACTCCAATTTTATAAGAGCAGGGGACTTTAATACCCTCTCCCCCAAGAAAGCAGGTCAACCAGACACAAAATCAATCAAGACATAGCAGATCTGTACTATATCATGGAAGAAATGGATTTGACAGATATATACCAAGTGTTTAACCTAACAACAATACAATACACATTCTTTTCAGCTGCCCACAGAACGCTCTCCAAAGTAGGCCACATTATTGGCCACAAAACAATCTTAAATAGATGCAAGAAAATTGACATTATCCCATGTACCCTGTCAGATCATAAAACTAGGAATCAACTACAACACAAACAAAAAATATTATTGAAACAAATGGAGACTGAAAACTACTCTTTTAAATAATAGATTACAGAAAAAATTAAAAAGTTCACATGGTACTTGCTTTGATAGCACACATACTAAAATTGGAATAATATAGATCATATTAACATGGCCCCTGGGCAAGGATGACACATAAATTTGTGAAGTGTTTCATATTTTTACCAGAAAAAATGGGAACTAAATGGGAACAAGAAAAAAGTGTGGACTAAGAGTGTAAGAAATCTGTTCACTGAAGTCGTAAGAGAAAACTTCCCATACATAGAAAATGAAATAGACATGCAAGTTATGGAGGCATACCATACACCCACTACCTATGACCAAAACAGAAGCTCTCCTAGACATATTATAATAAAACTTGCTGAAATACAAAGCAGAGAGAGAATTCTAAAAGCTGTAAGAGAAAAAAAAGCAAGTGACATATCAAGGCAAACATATCAGGGTAACAGCCGACTTCTTAACACAAATTCTAAAAGCCAGAAGAGCCTGGAGTGAAGTCCCTAAAGCCTTCAAAGATAGTAACCATGAACCAAGATTCCCGAATCCAGCAAAAACGGCATTTAGAGTCGACAATGAAATAAAAACCTTCCATGGCAAAGGGACCTTGAAGAAATTTATGACAATCAAACCATCACTGTAAAGAATTCTCAAAGGTCTGCTGGATAAGAAAAAGGAAACAACTACAACAAAGAACACAAAGGCAGGTTTATTCTTAATAGAGGGAACATCTAAAAAATAAGTAAACAAAAGAGTTGAATATTCACAGGGTTACAAAATGTCAGGAAGTAAGATACATATATTAATCATAACCCTAAACGCTAACAGTCTCAACTCACCAATCAAAAGACATAGAATGGCTAACTGGATTAGAAAATACCATCCAACCGTATGTTGTTTGCAAGAGACACATTTCAAGCATGAAGATAAACACAGACTCAAAACTAAAAGCTGGAGTTCTATATTCCACTCAACTGGGGGACGAAAGAAGCAAGGGTAGCAACACTCTTTGCTGACAGAGTGGACTTTAAGCCAAAACTGGTTAAAAAAAAAAAAAAAGGCAAAGTTCACATCATTCTTGTAAAGGGAACAATCCTGCATGAAGAGTTGACAATCATAAACATCCCCCAAACAACAGTGCACCCAACTACTGGACTTCAAAAACACATAAACTCCAATGCTGTAATAGTGGAGGACTTTAATACTCCTCTATCGCAAGAACACAGGTCAACTAGACACAAAATCAACAAAGACAGCAGATCTGAACTACATCATAAAAGACATGAATCTGACAGACATACACAGAAGTTTCAATCCAAAAAACACAGAATAGACTTTTTCTCAGCCACTCATGGAACATTCTCCAAAGCAGGCATTCTAGGCCACAAAAGAAGCTTAATAGATACAAGAAAACTGATATAATCCCATGTACCCTGTCAGATCATAATGGAATAAAAATAGAAATCCACTACAACACAATCAAAAGACAAAACTCAAATGAAGATTGAACAATACTCTTCTAAATAAATATTGGATTACAGAAGAAATCAAGGAAGAAATAAAGTTCACAGAGACAAACGACAAATAGAAATCCACTACAACACAATCAAAAGACAAAACTCAAATGAAGATTGAACAATACTCTTCTAAATAAATATTGGATTACAGAAGAAATCAAGGAAGAAATAAAGTTCACAGAGACAAACGACAATATATATCAGTAAAATTGGGGGGGGGGGGGAGGTGCAAGCATTCCCAGAAGAGGAAGCTGTAACAATCTTCCTTCTTCCTTTTATACTGTTGGAGTACCAGTTCGACCTCCCATATCTGGGTGGGTGCTCTTCCCTCACTGACCAGCCCACAAGTCACTCACATTCTAATCCAGGCTAGTTCTCGATTCCCCATCTAGGCATGGTTCCCAAACCCTAACCTAGGTGTGGTTCCTGATTCCCTCAAGTTAATGGTCACAACAGCAAATCATAAGGAAGATTATACACCATGACCAAGTGGGCTTCATCCCAAACGTGCAGGGATGGTTTGACATATGCAAATCAATAAATGTAATGCACAACATTAACAGATGAAAAGATAAAAATCATATGATTATTTTAATAGATACAAAAAAGGCACTTGACAAAATCCAGCACCCATTTATGATAAAGACACTGAAGAAAATAGGAAAAGAATGATCCCACTTCAATATGATTCAAGCTATTTACAATAAGCCCTCAGCCAATATAATCCTAAATGGATAAAGAATGGAAGCACTCACACTAAATTCAGAAGAAAAATGAGGATGCCCACCCACTGCCATCCTTACTATGTAATATAGTACTTGGAATTTTGGCAAGAGCCGTCAGACCAGAGAAAGGAATAAAAGGAATATGCATCGAGAGGGAAGAAGTAAAGATTTCCCTATTTGCAGATGACATGATACTCTACATAGAAGACTCAAAAATTCAACCCAAAGACTCTTAGAATTAATGAATAAATTCGGTGAAATAGATTATAAAATCAATACAAATCAATAGCATTATTATACACCAGTAACATACTCCAAAGAGAAATCAAGAACAAAACCCCCTTCACAATAGCAGCAAAAGAAATAAAATACTCAGGAATAAACCTCACCAAAGAGATGAAAGATCTACACAACGAAAACTACAAACCTCTATAAAGAAAAAGATTAAAGAGGACTTTAGAAAATGGAAAGACATCCCATGTTTATGGATAGAAAGAACTAGCATTGTTAAAATGGTCATACTTCCAAAACTACTATATGATTCAACACAATACAAATCAAAATACCAACTACAGTCTTCACAGAACTAGAAAAAAACCTTAAAATTTATATGGAGCCAGAAAATATCCAGAATCTCTAAAGTTATCCTGAGTAATAATGGCAAAGCCAGACTTCAAAAAAAGCAACAGTAATTAAATCTACATGGTACTGGTATAAGAACAGAGAAGAGGACCAGGGGAGAAGAATTGAGGATACCGAAACAAACCCAAATACCCTTAGTCAACTGATCTTTGACAAAGGGGCCAAACAATCCAGCATCTTCAACATATGGTGCTGGGAAAACTGGATCTCCACATGCAAGAGAATGAAATTAGACCCATAACTCTCATCACATACTAAAATCATATAAAAATAGATCAAAGAACTGGACATCAAAACAGAAACTCTGCGCTTACTGGAAAACAAAATAGGTAAAACCCTAGAAGACATAGGAATAGGAAAGGATTTTCTGAACAGATTGCCAGCTGCACAAGAAACCTCAGAAAGAATCAACAAATGGGACTACATTAAATGGAAAAGCTTTTGCACAGCAAAAGAAACGAACAACAAGGTGAAGTAACAACCCACAGAGTGGGAAAAGATCTTCCCCAGTAATAGTTCAAAGGATTAATATCTAGAATATACAAAGAACTCAAAAACACAAAATGCCCTCAAATAAATGATCCATCAAGAAGTGGGCAGTTGAGATGAAAATATGCTTCTCAGAAGACGAAGTACAAATGGCCAAAAAGCATTTGAAAAAGTGTTCTCCATCACTGGCCATCAGAGAAACGCAAATAAAAACAACACTGAGGTCTCACCTCACTGCAGTGAGCATGGCCTACATGAAGAACTCAAAAAACAATTGTTGGTGAGGGTGTGGTAGAAAAAGAACTCTACTCCACTGCCAGTGGGAATGTACACTGGTACAACCACTATGGAAAGCAGTCTGGAGGTTCCTTAGAAAGCTGAGAATGGAAATTCCATTTGATCCAGCTACTTCCCTACTGGGCATGTTCCCAAAAGAAATAAAGTCAACATACCGAAAAGACACATGCATATACATCTTTATAGCAGCACAATTCATAATAGCCAAATCCTGGAAACAACCTACCTGCCCATCCATACAGGAATGGTTAAAGAAGATGTGGGACCTATACAAAATGGAATACTTGGCAGCCATAAAGACAGATATGAAGCATTTGAACGAAAATGGGGCCACCTTGAGTCATAATGCTCAGTGAAATGGATCAAACACAAATAAACTAACTATACAGAGGTGTCCCTCTTAGGAAATTCACAAAAACAATGGCATAAAAAGGCCCTAACTTAAGGGGCAGAGTAAAAAGAGGGGCAACAGTCAGTGAGGAAAGGGCCAAACCTCTGCAAAGAGGGGGAAGGGGGATCACAGACCGTCACTGATTCGCCAAACACTATGTCTCTAATGTGTTATACAATTTGGAATTCATGTATAGATAAATTAAAAATAAAGCGGTAGAATATTAGTCACCTAGAAAAAATTAAAATAAAAACTGGAGCGGGAAGGTCAAGAAGGGAAAAGTATTGTAATGCTAATGTGATATATATGTGCACAGATAGCCCAGCTCAGCATAACCACTGTATATTTCATATATATATATATATATATATATATATATATATATATATATACTAGTATAATGAAGAAGAAAAGTTGCCCCAATTCATTCATTCCTCCTAAAAGTTCAGGAAAACTAATTTTACATGAAAATGATCAATAGGAAATAATTGTGGTCAAATTCTGTAAAATGACATTGTGAAAACATGGTAAAGTGCCAAGTAATATTCCTATAAATAATAAAAAATGCCCATAAAATTAATACGTTGTGCAGTCATATTTCAAAATAAACCAAAATAATGTTTAGAAAAGCAGCAGAACCACAGAAAATTGTAGAAAAGTCATTTTTTTCTCAAATCATTAAAGAGTTGAATATTGAATACTAAAAGCAGCAAGCCCTTCAAAGAAGAAAAGGGACTTGTGTCTATCTTACCTTTAGCAGAACACAGGAGAAAAAGGTAATGGCTACTATCTAAGCCTTTAAAAAACCAATTACAGATTTAACAAAATGTTAGTGACCAGACAAGGGCTAATGTATCCACCAGAATTCCTGGGCCAGAGATAGGGACCAGATACTTGTAAACAGATACTTGTTACAAATCACACATGTAACTTTTCCCCATGGAAAGAGACCAGGTACTGCCGAAAGAAGGGCACAGGCCTGTTGGAGGCGAACAGCTGGGACAAAGGTATTAAGTACTACCCACTTTTCTGGATCCTTTTCCACTAAACCGTCAGAGAAAGAGACTAAATCCTATTGCTCCTGAGTTACAGACAAAAGACACTTTGTGGTTTGGGGACAGGTTAGAAGAAAAAATAAAAACTTATAACCCTGGGGAAGGAGCAGGAAGAGATCTTGGGCCCATGACCCTATACCAACATCCAGCAGGTATCTTACAGCCTCTGAGAGAGGGGAGTAGAAAACTGCCTGTGACCAACCACCCAGAGGAAGAAGAGCTTACTGAGGAGATGCGTAGGAAACTGGAAAAGCCTTTGTCCAAGATCAAGCCCAGGGCTGGACCTAGCCAACGAGAACCTTTGTCTACTTCCACCCTGAGCCTAGCACCAAGGAGAAAGCCTTCTGAGTCTCAAGCTTCTTCAATAAACAGAGCAATGGCACTCACAGTCAAAGGAACATGAAATCTGTGGTATAAATCAAGTCAACTTTTGGGGCCAGTTGAGGCTCCTGGAGCCTTCACATTGAGCTACACCCCAGACCACTGAAAAAAAAAAAAAAAAACTTTTTATAGATAAAGTCTCACTAAGTTGCCCAGACTGGGCTAAAACTTGGATCCTCCTGCAAGTACTTGCCTCCGCAAGTACTGGGGTTACAAGTGTATGCCACTACTCCTTGCTAACTGATTCCCAATGGTGCCAATTTCAAGATGCATATATTATTTCCCTTATATTCTACTGCTCACTATACAAAAGGTTACAAAAAGGCAACCAAATATAAAGTCATTACTTTTGGTAGACTACAACATCATTTATGAAGCTGCCTTAGCCTCAACTTAACTAACCAAATCTCTAGATGCAACTATCAATTTCCAAGATAATATCAGCTGAACTGTTCCTCCCAAATTCATAGGTTGAAGTCCCAATTCCTAGTACCACGGAATGTGGCTGTATTTGGAGCTAGGTTTATTGAAGTGGTAAAATTTGGACATCGTGGGGGAGGGGGTAGGTCCAATCCAATGTGGTTTATAAGGAGAAATTAGGATACAGACACACACAGAGGTAAAAAAAGACCTTGTGAAGATAGAAAGTGACAGCCATTTACAAACCAAGGAGTCATGTCCTCAGGAAATAAAAGGAAAAAAAAAAAAAGCTGCCAACATCTTGATCTTAGACTCTGGCTTCCAAAACAGCGAAGAAATCAATTTCTTTATCTAAGCTCTCCATTCTAACGTATATGTCTCAGCAGCCCTGGCAAATTAATACAGAAGGTATATAGAGAAAGAAACTAGAAAAATGTATTAACTACATCACAGGGATGCAGTAAACAAAAAAGTAGACTGCAGGAAATTCTACGTTAATCAGATTTCTGCACCAAATAAGCTGTAAGGAGTGAAAAAGATGAAGGAAAACCATTAAACATAACCTAAACAGTCATGCTACAGCTACAACGTAGACGTATTTGGATCTCGATTTAAGCTCTAAATTATTACAAGTTATGAAATCTGAGACAGTTTTAATTTGATGACTTGGAGTTTCAAAACATTAAGAAATCATCATTGTACACTTAAAAACATTTTTTAAAGAAATTACAATTAAGGGAAAAGGAGTATAGAAATTAAAGCCCATATCCATCTACAAATAGGAATTTTAAAAGAAAACACCCCATGCAATAAACTAGGACCACAGGATGCTATGACCTTGAGACTGGGGTTGTCCATGGTAGCAACAGGCCTCTCACAGGGTAAGGCTCAAATTCACTTAGAGTCTTAAACTTTTAACTTGGTTTTCTGGCCTGACTGTAAGTCACAGTCACCTGACAAAACAAATGTAAAGTTTCTCTAGAAGAAATGCATTTTTCCATACACGTAAAATTACCTCTACACATGATTTACAAATATGCTCACAAGGGATGCAAGAAAATTAGATTCTATGAGTGAAAAACAGCAGATAGCAGAAATATAGCCTCAATGACTTGAGAATAAATTGGTCAAGTTCAAGCTCCAAAACAAGTATGCCAAGTATGTTTGAAGACATAAAGCTGGAAGATACTTTCATTGGAGAAAATAAAGTAAAATAAATGTGATAAAATACGTTCACTGAAATAAACAACCCAACAGTAGATGGGGCAGACTTAAATAATTAGATTATTGGAAAATACACCAGTTTACCCAGAATGCAGAATGAAGAGAGAAAATGCAAGAGAGAGTGGAAGAGGTCCAAAGCTGGTGGTGAGAAGGCACTGCAGATGCATTTGCTTCCCCTATAGCTTTGCCTTTTATGAAATATAACATAAACAAAATGATACAGTATACAACCTTTGTGTCTGGCTCCCCCCCCCCCCCACACACACACACACCTCATTAAACCTAAGACTTGGGAGATTCATCCATGTTGTTACATGTATTAGTCGTTGTCTTTTAATTGTCAATAGTGTTTCATTGTGAGCTCTAACATAAGTTACCTATCCATTCATAAGATCACAGACTTGGGGTATTTTCTGGTTTAGGGAAATGTTAATAAAGTAGTTTTAAACATTCATGTATAGACCTTGTGTGTGTGGCGGAGGAAGTATCTTTCCATTTTTCTTAAAATGTAGGCATATGATTGCTGGAGTCATATATAGCAAATGAAACTCATTAACTGTATAAGAATTACCTGTGGTGGGCATACTCTAAGGTAGCTCCAAATTGTCCCAGCCTCTAGGTATATATGCCCTTATGGGATGTCCCTCCCCTTGAGTACATGTGGGACCTGAACCTGGCTTCTGACCAATAAAATACAGCAAAGGAATACGATGTCTCTTCCATGGTTATTCCCCATACTTGGCAACTACTCTCTTCCCCCCTGGCTCTGATGATGTGAGCTCTTATATGGGGTGGTCCACTGGCAGGAAACTGAGGGCCATCATCAGGCAGCAAAGATCAGCGGCTTTCAATCCAACAACTGCAAGGAACTGAATCTTGTTATATTAGTTTGGGTTTTGACAGAAATTATAAGAAAAAGGGATCTATTTGGAGGGCCTACAAGTCTGAGGAGAGAGAGAGTCCAAGATGGCGGCCTTCACATGAGGGAGCTGGAGGGTCTGATGGCTGCTCAGTCGCAAGGTAGAACATTTATCCGGAACTGCAGGACAGCCAGAGAGAGTCTGCTGCAGATCTCAGTTGTTCAAAGAACAGTGGTGAAGACTGGAGATTGAAGATTGGTAACAGACAAGTGCAAGTCAAGATTGCAGCAAAGCTGTGCTGAGGATCTGCGGCATGCAGCAAGTGAGCTGGCATCTGTCCGTAACAATTGTGAAAGTGAGAGCTTTCCCAGAAGAAAAAGCTGTAACAATCTTTCCTCTTCCTTTCTTTTAGACAGTTTGAGTTCCCAGTTGGGCCCCCCCACATCCAGGTGGTGGTCTTCCCTCACTGGCTGGCCCACAAATCACTCACACACACCTAAAAAGCCCTACTCTGGGTGTGTTTCCTATTTGCCTTAAGTGGACATAATCACTTTAACGGTTACACCTGTCAATAACCATGTAACTGTGGAAGAGGGTCCTCCCCATTTGTGCCTCAAGCAAGACTCCAAGTGTAACAGACACTGATTACAGTCTTGTTAGAGGCTCTGAGGCAGAGGACCTAATAAAAGTTCCACCAAGAGTCCTAACATAAAAACTGGGAGATAATAAACCTGTGTCAAGCTGCTAAGGGTATATAATTTATTATGCAACAATTGATAATTAATACATTGCCTAATTTTTTCTGAAATGACTATGCTATTTTACACTCCCCACTAACAATGCCTGAGAATGCTAGTTTTACACTCTACTCAAGCTTAGTATTGTCAGTTTTGTAAATTACAACAATGCTAAGGTTTGTACTGGTAATTCAGTGTGTCTTTGTTTTCCTTGTGACTAATAACTTTGAGTATTTATTCATGCTTATTTACTATCTATCTTTCCAATTTATTAACATTGCATTTTGAAGAACAGAAGCTTTAAATTTCAAGTCCAATTTGTCAACTTTTCTTCTGTGCTAGTTACTTCTTGTGACTGAGCCAAGAAATCAATGCTAACCCAGAGACCCAAAGATTTTCTACTTTTTCTTCTAGGTGTCTTATAGTTTTAGCTTTTACTTTTGGGTCTATAATTCATTTTGACTCTTTTTTTTTTTTGTTTTGTTTTGTTTTGCTTTCATATATGATGTGAAAAGTGGGTTGCCTGGCCACATTTGCTCCTTTTTCTCCCTCTGTTTAAAGTACAAATAAGTGTTCAATTGCCCCAGCACTATTTGTGAAAAAGCTTATAAATCCTACATTTAATGACCTTAGCATCTTTGTTGCAAGTCAGTTGGTCACACTATACCACTGATCTCTAAATGGTCATTCCAATCAAGACTGCGCTGTCTCATTTTCAGTAAGTTCTGAGATTAGGCACTATAAATCCTCTAATTTGGTTCTTTTCCAAAATTACGGACTCCTCTTCACTTGATGTTTACGTTTCAATAGCCTATCAATCAAAATATCAATAAGCTACTTCTAAAATGTATATGGACATGCAGAAAAACTCAGGAAGAATCATACTAGTCTTGAAAAAGATGGAAGGTGGCCTATCTTGTCTTACCACATATAAAGATTTGTTGTAGAAGTGAAAGAAAGTCAGCAAGAGCATACATAGAGAAAGAGCCACACTGGATAGCCCAAAAACAGGCCCACCTAAGTAAAGACACTTAATTTGTGACAAAATTTGCAGTTCAGAATGGTGGGAAAATAATGATCCTTTCAATAAAAATATACTGGAAAAACTGAATATCTGTGTGTGAAAAATATAAAACGGGGCCCATTCGGGAGCACCAGTCTGAGGCGGTTCTGAGACATCAAATTTCTTAGAAAATGATAAAATCTTTAGAAGATAACTTAGAACACTATTTACACAACCTTGAAGTAGAGGGGATTTCCTTTTAGAAAATCATTTATTAGAAAAGGCAATGCTGATAAATTTAATTATACTAAGAATTTCTTCAGAGCTGGGATGTAGCTCAGTGTTAAGAGTTCTTGCCTAGCATGTGTGTGGCCCTGGGTTTGATCTTCAGATTAAGGAGTAGAGGGAGGACAGCAAACTTCTTTGGCACATCAAGAGACATTATAAATAACAGGAAGCACAAGTCACAGAAGAGGAGAAAGCACTTGCCACATATGTAACAACAAAGTAGTGGTATGTCTGCAAGAAAACCCATAGCTGTGTAAAGTATGTGCATGTGGAAGCCCTTGATTTAATCCCTAGCGTGCGTGTGCGCACACACACACACACACACACACACACACTCCCAAACCAGAAAGTATATAAATAGACAAAAAAAAAAAAAAAAAAGAACAGGTACTACATACCCTTCAAAGGACAATTACCATAGTAATTGGGGAACACAAAAGCACAATAGCGCACTACTACACGTCCACAGATTAACTAAAAATCTGCAAGCACCAAGTTTTGGTATAGGGTTAGAGCAGTAAGCATTCACATAAACTAATGGTGGAAGTGTAAGTTAGACACCAGCATGGCCTTATCAGATGATAAAGATTTGCATGCCCCATGGCCCTGCAATGCCCTCCTGTCTATATACCCTACTGAAATCCATCAGGAGTTACAAAAACATTCTGCCTAGCAACACTTTTTACGAAAGCCCCAAACAGTAACCTATTTTACTTATAAGTCAATACTTATCTAGTAAAACTTTAAAGAAAACAATTTCAATAAAAGCAAGAATGGTTACTTCTACCTTAAAGGAGGGGAAGGCATGATGATCAGTAAAAGAATTACAGAGAAAAGGAAGGTGCTGCTGAGGTGTCTTTCTTAACCTGGGTAATGAAAAGCATTTTGTTTTTATGATTCAGTTTAACCATACAAATTTTAAGTCCTTATCTAGATATGCATGTCTTCCATAATAAAATAATTGTTAATAATACAACACTCAGGTTAGGTTGTATAAATGTGTTAATATTTACATGAAGAGTTACTTTATATAATATAAACACACACACATATGCACACAAAAAACACACGTGTGTGATCTGATGGATTTACAAGTAATGGTGGTTAATCTTAAACTGAGGGTCAGAATGGGGAAAAAAACCTTAATTTTCATGTTATTCCCTTTTTACTATTTGAACTTCATACCAAGTATTTACAAAACATATTTTTAATGTTACTTGCAACATAACAAAACAAAAATACATTTTATTCCAGATAAACCTAACAACACAATGGACCAAGAAAACTTCCATCACAGGTTTATTGGAATGAAGAGGAGACGTAGATCAAAACGGTGCTTCTTGAAGGCAAATGTAATATGAAGCATGACCATGGATTAAACTTTGTGCCAGGTCAAAGCTCAAGATGTGAATGTTTTAACGAAGCGATGCCATAGTAAATATTCACATACTAGTGATGAAAAGTTACTATATTTCTAGAGGCACTAGAACTCAATAGGAGACTTGGCAAGTCTTAAAACTATGTCACTAACTGACTTTTAGTTTGGCCTTGACTGGAAATAAGCCATTTATCTCCCATAAACCTTGAGATTCATTCTTGTTCATATTACTTAAACATAATATACAAAACAAATCCAGAAAAAAATGTTTAGAATCATGAGATGGCTGGCAATCCTTAACTGTGTATCTGTGCTGAGGTCCCACTTCCAACGACTGACTACACAGATGCCCTTCCTTATCATATACTGAGAGGAATCAAGGACATCTTTTCTTCCTCTATAAATATTTGTATACAAAAGCTCAAGTAGGGGTGGACTGCTGCTCAAGCTTCATCTTCCTTAATCTTGCTGAAATGTTCTTTGTGTAAAACACATCATAACACTGCAATCCCAGTAAGTGCTGGGAGGGCTAAGACAGGAAGCTTGCTGTGAGCTGAAGGCCAGCCTGGGCTACACAATTAAGTTTAGGACTAGCATGGACTACAGAGAAGGGCCCTGTCTCAGAAGAAGGAAGAAGGAGAAGAAGGAGAAGGAGAAGAAGGAGAAGAAGGAGAAGAAGGAGAAGAAGGAGACGATGACGACGATGACGACAGAGGAGGAGGAGGAGAGAAAGAAAGACATCATGACATAGTATCACCAAGATAAATGAAATAAATTTACTGAAGGAAAAGAAACATTCTTTTTAAAGAATGATTTGATTTTAATACTTTAAAGGTTTACTAGGTGTAAAGGCTGGTTTTAACTATGGAAAGCAGTATAGAGAGTTCCTCAAGGGGCTAAAAATAAATTTTCCATTTGATTCAGCAATAGCTCTTCTGTGTATCTTTCTAAAAAGGTTAAGAGCAACACAGAGATACACATGTACCCATATTTACAGCAGCACAACTAACAATAGCTAAATTGTTGAAGATGGTGAACTATCAAGAGACCAATGCACACAAAAATGTGGTATATGTACACAATGGAGTATCCTCCTCCTAAAAGACAGATTGGAGGCCTTTGCAAGTAAATGGACACAACTTGAGACCATCATGGGCAGTGAAGTGTCTCAAATTCAGGTTAGGTATCGCATGGTTTCCCTAATATGAGAAACCCAGAACATAGGTATTTTATAGAACCAAATGCGATAGTGGAAGTCAGGGGGATAAGGGAAGGTATAGGAGGGCCAGAAAGAGAGGGAAAGGGATTGTCACATTGACGCAACATATACGTGCTCAAAACACTCAGAGCTCAAGTAACCATTGTGTATCATACACATAGACTAATAAAATGGGGGAAAGCTTGGTTGTATTAACATATAAGCAATTTTGATTTCCTAGCAGGAATCTAAAAATTATTTACTATGTTTTATTATCTAACTACAGCTAATATTTATAAAGGTAAGCACTCAGGATCAAAGCATACTAGTTAATTCAATTTTAAGTTTGGACTTTGCACTTTAAAACCATGCTCTTCCTTACTGAATGCCAACAAGGAGTAAGTCATTACAGATTCTTGGCTGATGTGGTTGTGAATTCTATCATTATTCCCTCTCTTGAGAGACAAGCAGGATTCTAGGCCAAGTATATTATTTTAAGCAACCAACTTGAGCTTGATTCTTCTATTACTGTGAAAAATTAGGTACAGCATCAATCCTAAGAGCCGTCTCTGATTGCCCAAGAAGAATATGCTGTTAACTCTGGCAGTAATATGAGATAGTCCAGCCTATAAAGTAACAAGTCTTCCAATATTTAGGACAGTCAGCTAGACAGATGTCACAAGGAATGCCAAATACGGGAGAGTTTGGGGTACCTTGGGCATTTCCTCTGGGTTAGTATGATAGCCCTCTCATAACAGAAGACTTTTTAAAAGAAAAAAAAAATGTCAGATGTACTAAGAATAGAACACCATGCCTAATTATGTGAGATTTTGCTAGCAATACCTACCTAATGACCCCCTTTTGTTCAAAGAAAAACTCCCTCAAGTTTTTAATGTGTTTTGACAGGATACCTGCCTAAGTCTTGCAAGGCATCACTGAATATCTTCCTAGGTCCTTATTAACAAATTACTTTAATTGCAAATCACTTTTTGTTTGCTTGGACCTTTTCTAGGATATATCAACTGCTTGGCACCTTCCAGTTTATGCAGTGATGAAAACTAGTGATCATTTGAAGACTTTTTTTTTTTCTTTTTCAGAGAAGTCTGTTTCTTTGTCTGCAGCCAAAGGAGATTTGAACTTAAGGGACTGTACAACCTTAAAAAAGAGCCTGCAATTTTTGCTTGAGGCTCCCAAAGAAGCCATTTAGCACAGCTGCCTGCCCTCCAACAAGGACTGTCTCGTTCAGCCTCTTCATGAACTGCTCGCTATTTGGGCAACTGCATAATATCTAGATCGTTTAATGTCCTGTCTGGGGACAAAATTTTGTCAGCTGTGCAGGAACCAGGTTATCTTGGGATATAGTGAAATAAAACATGAAACAGTTCTGTTTATCAGGCAGAACAAAATGACACGGCTTCCTTTAAATCTGCCTCTCCTCCCCCCCCCCCCCCCCCAACCTGCTTTTCAACCTGGGGCTGGGACTGATTGGAACTTTAAGATGCTTCATTACTATTTGTTCTTTTCTCCAACAAGCACAAGGGTCTAGTCCCTTTCGAGGCAGGGGCTGCGTAATGAGTCAGTGCTTCTGTTAACTGCAAGAACCCTTAATTATTTTCACCGTTTTCTCCATGTGTTTCATTGGCTGTGTGTGAGTCAGAGGCAAGCTGCTGGTTGTCAGGGACCAGAAAAGTCACCGGCCTTTCTAGTTGGCAGGAGACTGAGTCCTGCAGCATCTGTATTAGTGGATGGTGAGTGCCCTGTCTCAGAGTTTGTGCAGCACCTTCTGTTTTTAGTTTACTGGTGAACAGGGCACATCACAAGAACTTGAAGTACAGCTAAAGCCAAATGGGACTTGACAGAAAATTATTAGCAGGGTACAGAAGGAAAAAAAGATCCCCCTTCCTTTCTGTAATCAGGTTAATATGTGTGTGGAATGCTTCACTTAAAAAGGTAGTGTGTTTTGGCAAAGCTGGTTTCTTAAGTAGAATTTCAGTTCCTATTATGCGAGGCTATCCATTGCTGCTCTGGCAGGGCCTTTGATCAGTGAACTCAGTGGGGGACAAGGGCATAGGCATATTAATAACTTCAACATGTGGCCCTTCGGCCCAGCTGTACCCTTGTCTTGAAAATAAGCCAACTGGAAAGGGTTTTCTTAACATGACCTGTTTATGCATATTTTGGAAAGGGGTAAAGGGAAGGTATGGGTTCAAAGAAGGAAATAAAATTGGATTTTTATGCTATTTTTTTTCTCTTGTCCTGGTTACCTATTTTTGGGCATTCTGCTACTGCATACTGGGATCCTACGGCCTCTGGCTCCATCCTCAACTTTTACTATCTTCATTCCTTCTGCTATGATGTTATAAAGATGAAAGCCGCTGGCTTAATTTACATACCAGCTCAGGACAAGGTTAGGGAAAGACACGAGACACTATAAGAGACTGAAATGGATGAGAGATTAATGGGAACCAGGTGAGTGAAATGAGAGCCCAGGGTCCCTCTGCCAGGACTCTATCTTTTGCCCTTCCCCCCACCTCCCTAGTTCTGGTATTTTTGCCTGTTTTAGTTTAATAATGGGAGACTTTGGGGGTCCTTCCTTTACTGGCTGTACCTAGAGCCTCGCCTGCTCTCTCAGTCTTGTGTTTTCTTGCCTTGCCACACACCACTGTCCACTCTTTCACTGTCTTGTTATGGAATGTTCATTCTCCACATATCACCAGTCCTAAAACATACCTGAGTGAGTCACTATCGTGGAGCATGCTTTCGTTCTCATGACAAGCGGCTTCACAATGGTGACTTCAGCTGACATTTATCTCTCGTTCTTTCCCTGCTACTTCCTTCAGTTTTACGATACTGTTATCCTATTCCTGATCTAGAACTTCCTGGCTGCTTCCAATTCCCTAGCTGCCTGATTCTGACTTGTCATCAAGGATGAGCAGGGAATGGCCTCAGAAAAGGGATATGACATGTAAGTGTACTATATGAGTTAGGGTACAAGTTTAATCTTTGCAACAAAGACCAAAATCACCATGGCTTAAATGCGATAGCAGTTAATTTTTGTCTCATGTAACAGCTGAAGCATTAGCAACAAAGACTGCACAGGTGACCCTGTCATTCCTAGTCCACCCTTCCCCTTTTACTCTCTTTTGCTCAACCACATCTTCCATTTCACAGTCCAGGATTGCTCCTCCAGCTTCTGGGTCCACATTCTCACCTGAGGTGACAAGGGAAGTTATGCTCCTTTATTGTAAAAGTGTAAAGTTGTAGGCCCTGTTTTCATATTCCATTGCCCAGAGCCTAATTACTTGGGCAAACACACACCAGGGACACTGGGATGTGAGTTCTTCAGTTCCTGGTTTTCTTTGCCATTGAATTCTACTTACATTTCGTGTAACCCATGTTGTAGGGTAAGTAAAATGGTAACAGATTTATATTTAAAAATTGAGCTAGCAGAGCTATCTTCTTCGACGAAATCATGAATTGAAGGACCAAAATGCTAACACGGTAATGGTCATATATTCTGTTTTTGAACCACCATTCTCTGATCACTGCACAGATATATTCACTTTAAAAGCTAAGCTTGCCCATTACTGTGTAAGACTCTGGGCCTATAAAAGCACCCCTGACAAGGACACAACCCTCATGTATCATCCACAGGCATGACGAGGAGTCCATCAAGATCTGAGATGTGCAGGGACATGCACACTGAGGAACGGTGAGGCTTCAGTAAAAGTTTTTCAACAGGTAAAAGGAAAACAGCTAAGTAGGGATGAGGTCACAAACGTCTTACATTTTAAGAAACGGAGATTCAAATTTAACCTATCTAAGGCCACAGCAAGACGCCAAAGACAAATGAGCAGGAAATACTAAAGAGATTTTGTTTTTAAGGGTATGATTTCTCCACAAAGGAAATATTTGATCAATTTGACTATATGAAAATTAAAAAAATGTTTTGCTGGCACAAACGGCAAGATCAAAATCAAAAGATGAGTGACAAAGTGAGAAAAATATTAACTACACATGTGACAGGCAATAGGCTAATTTCCTGACATAAAAGAAATCTAAACATCAGCAATACATGAGAAATGAAGTATTCCAAAGACACAATCAGACTCTGCATGTGGAAAAAAATGACTAATGACTTTGAAATAAGCTCAACCTCACTTTAAAAAATAAGATAAGCATATAATAGATTGCATCCAAAAATTGCTAATACATGTTACTGGCAAGATGTTTGTGGGAAACAGGCATTCAAGGCAAAAGGGTTAGTTCAAAGAAGTACTTCCTAATTAAAAAAGAGCTATATATATCCTAATATGGCAAACAGCCTCTAAAAATCACCCCCACACTCCTTTTCCTGATGTCCACACCCTTGTGAAATCCTCTCCCCTTGAATGTGGGCAAGTCTAGTCACTCCCTTCTCACCAAAAGAATATAGCAAAAGGAATAAGTGACCAGTGTTTAGTCCAAGTAAAAAAGAAAGAAAAAAAGAAAGAAAGAAAGAAAGAAAGAAAGAACGAACGAACCCTTCTGTTTCCTCTTTTTTGTTCTGTCTTGCTTTCTTACTCCCTCATTCTGAAGAATGCTAACTCCACTGAAAATACTCTTTGGAGAGGCCCATTTGGAAAATGGTGGCATCTCTAGTCAATAGCCATTGGGACCTGAGGCCTGCTCACAGGCATGGGTGGGCTAGCTGGAGGCCAGTCCTCTTCCAGTAGGGTATTAAGGCAACTAAAGTTGCTGACAGCCTTGCAAAGTTCTGAGCCTGAGGACTCAACCCAGTCATGACCCATAAAAAAATGAGATAATAAACATATTTTTGTTTAAAGCCACTAAACTTTGGGACAATTTGTTATACAAACAACAAATAATATAAATTTTGGTACCTACCAATGAAATGTTGTCTTGGCTTGGAACCAGGAAGCAGACAGAGGCAAGCAGGATTTTGAGAAGCATGTCAGGAAATGTTTGAATTATCTTGAACTATATGTAGCAATCTCACCACTGAGTATGCTGAAAAAGCAAATAAGGAACATGTTACTGGAAAGTGGCTGGAAAAAGACTGTTGTTATATTCTGTGACAGAGGGTTTACCCAACTATTTCCTTCCATAACATGAAAAGTGGGTGGGTTATACATAAAGTAAGCTGTGTAAACTAGCTGAGCTCTTTAAAAAAAAATCACACTGGGTTTGCTGCCAGTTTGTTCTTATTCTGAGAGAGGATCTAATTTCCAGGTTTACCACATTAGAAGATTGAAATGCCTATGTCCTACTGACATATTCGTTGCTGGGACAAAATACCCAACATTCACAATTTTAGAGAGGTAATATTCATTTCAGCTCACAGGTTTAGAAGGTTTCAGCCCATTCATGGCCAGGGGACAGAGTGGAAGCCCATGGCAGAGGCCCAGCAGGAGGAAAAGCTGTTCACAGCATGGTAGACAAAAAGCCAAGTAAGCAAGGAAGGGTGGAGCTAGCATATACCCTTCCGGGTCAAGCCACAGTGATCCAGCTCTTCTGGTCTAGCCCCAGGCATCCTTCCCTTTCCCTTTCAAGTCAAGCCCCAGTAAAAGTCAAGCCAGGCTCCACTTCTTAGCATCACATGGAATCCATAGACACTCCACAACATATAAATACATGAGGCTTTTGGGGGACAATCCAGATGCAAACCATAACAGTCTAGCTTTACACACTTACACACACACACACACTCACACACACACACTCACAAGGCATAGAAAAGAAATGGGACAGTATTCCCTATTCAAAGAAAAAATCAACTGAAAATGGCCCCCAAAACCATCAGATAGAAATACCAAAGACATTAAGATAGTCCTGGTGTATGCCTATAATTGTAACTGCTCAGGAGGCTGAGGTAGGAAAACCTCAAGTTGGAAAACTTAGCAAGACCTGATCTTAAAATAAAAAAGGCTGGGGTTGTAGCTCAGTGGTAGAATACCCTGAGTTCAGCCACCAATGCCACAATACCACTAAAGAAAGAAAGAAGAAAAAAAAACTAAAAGAGATGAAGAAAAAAATATTTAAAAAACTTCTGTAGTACTCAGGATAGAATCCAGGGCCTTCACATTGAGCTACATTCCCAGTATAACACCCACCCATCAATATTTTCATTTCTTATTTTGACAGGGTCTTGCTAAACTGCCCAAGCCAAGTTCCAATTTGCAAACCTCCTGCTTTAGTCTCCAAAGTACTAGGATTGTTAAGAATGCATCACTACACCCAGCCAAGGGGAAGAGTGAGTGAGAGAGGGGGGGAGAGGGGGGGAGAGGGGGGGAGGGG
>PVKB01002386.1:0-44323 GCA_004027205.1 Ctenodactylus gundi | reverse complement strand
AAAAAGGCAACTGTCTCCACTGTTAGAGTTCTAAGAGGGCAGAGTTGATAGAATTTATAGAGAAAAGGGGAATTTGTTTAGAGGGCTTACAAGTTTGAAGAGAGAGGATCTCCCAATCGGCCATGGGGAACGTGGGAGCTCAGGAGGCTCCAGTAGCCGCTCAGGCTCCTGCCGGGACACAAACCCGAGACTGCAGGACAGCCTTCCAAGCCTGCGTGCAGTGGACGGTTGTCCCCAGAGCAAGGCGAAGACGCGAGGCAGACGCGAACGTGCTACGGAGATCCGCGAAGAGGACCTGAGCAAGCCAAAGTGTGTCCGGCGCAAGGCGAGGCCAGAGCTTTCTCAGGAAGAGGCTGCCACGACGTTGCTTCTTCGCTCCTTTTCTCAGCTCAAGCTGCGGCTGTGGGCCCCTCCCCCGCTTCCTGGCCCTCAAGTCCACGACACACACCTGCAAGCTGTTCCCGGGCCATTCCCCAGCTGCAGTAAGTCGACATAATTTCTCCAAGGGCCACTACCTCTATGGTAGAGCACCTGGGGTTTAATCCCTAGTACTACAAAGAAAAAGTGTATTAAAAAGTGGAAACTATCAGTATATTACATTAAAATTATTTTTCAATCACGCATAATACACTCAAAAATTCTGGGTTGACAACTACAACAACTGAAACTTTAAAAATCATTAAAAGGGCTCAAAGGCAGATTGAAGAGTGCAGCAGAAAGAATCAGCAACCCCGAAGACAAGACAAATGAACTATTGACTCCGCCAAAAAGAAAAGATAGGAGAAAAGTGAACGTAGCCTGGGGCGGGTGCGGGGCCGGTCCAGCCTGCAGGCCCTACACAGCCTGGGGAATCATTTGGCTCACCGGCCAAAGCTTCATCAAAGAGAATTTCAGCCATCACATAAGAGATGAGTTAATTAAAGGTTTCGCCAAACATAGCAGGTCAATTTTTAAGTTGATAATTCTGTATGGCCCACAAATAAAGTCATAAATATCCAAATGGCCCTTGGTAGAGAAACGTTTCCCCACCCCTGGCCTTGCGACGTCAGAAAAAGTGGGCAGGGATTATCTGAGGAACAGAGAAATGAAAGCTTCTGAATTTTGAAGAAAGACATGAATCAAGATACACAATAAGCTTCACAAACTGCAAAATGATGAGATCGGAGAGGTCCGTTCCAAGACACTCCAATCAAGTCGTCAAAAGACAGGGGATCCCCAAAACAGCGCGAGAGAAGCAACTCACACACACGTATGATCCTCAAAGTGGCAGCAGACGTACTTGAAACCCTGGAGCTAGCCGGAAGTGGGTTTAGGCATTCAGAGCGCCGAAAGAAGAAAAGCCTATCAACCAGGAATCCTGTATCCAGCCAAACTGTCCATCAAATAAGTGAGGTGGAAAGAAAGACGCTCAGCTGAGGGAGGCTGTTCACTAGACCTGCCCTCCGGGCGAGTCTGGCAGACTGAGGAGAAAGGACACTAGAGTGTAATGCAAATCTCTTCAGAATAAAGATTGTGAGAAAGGCAAATAAGGGCAATTTAAAAACTAGCATTATTGTAAATTGATTTGGAACTACACTTTTTGTTTTCTGGATTATTTGGGACTAACAGGATTTTAAAATATTAACATGAATCCTAGTATTACTGTAATTTAGTGGATTTGTAACTCCACTTTTTTGCTTTCTATGATTTAAGAAATATATATGTGGACATGTAGGGTATAACGATTAATATTGTAATATCAATAAAAAAGTAGGTGGAATCAAAGGTATACAGTAGCAGTGTTTGTAAGTTACTGGTTAACTGGTCTCAATTCAAACTCAAGTATTGTAACTTTGGGATGTTAAATGTAGGTAATGCCCATAGTAATAACACAACAGCTAAGGAGTACATATAAGCTAAAATGAGAGGGTAATTAAAATGTTTTATTGTAAGAAAACAACTAAATACCAAGGAAGGCACTTAAGTCAGGAAATGAAGGACAAATCATCTAGGCAGCATATAGAAAGCATATTGCAAAATGACAAAAATTTCCTTATATAGGCAATTACTGTAAATGATTACAGCCAAACTAGCAAACCCTCTAGTCAAAAACAGGTAGAACAGACTTTTTTTTTAAAAATACCAAAAAAAAAAAAAATACAACTATAAGTTATCTACAGGAGATTTACTTTTGAGCCAAACATACAAATAGGTTGAAAGTCATGGATAAAAAATGATCTGATCTATGTAAACAGTAACCAAAGGAGAGCAGAAGAGCTATGCCAACATCACATAAGCTGGACTTTTAATTTTAAAAGCTTACAAAGAACAAAGGAGAACATTAAATATTAACAAAGGGTTCAATACAAGAAGATATAATAAGTATTTCTATACTTAATCTCAGACTATCAAAACATAGGAAGCAAAAACTAACATAATTGAAAAGATAAATTGATAATTCTAAATACCTGTAGGCCTAAAAAATGCCATTCTTAATAATGATTTTCATAAACTATACAAGATAAGAAAACAAAGAAATTGAACAACACATTAAACCAATATACACTTTTGTTTAAAAAGATCTCAAGTCAACAACCTAACTTTATAATTTAAAGAGCTATGTAGGAGAAGAACAAACTAAATATAAAGCTAGCAGAAGAAATGTGTAAAAGAGGGGATATCACTCTAGTAAAAATGATTTTTTTTTTTGAGACAAAATCTCACTGTGCAGTCCAGGCTGGTACTGAACTCATTATGTAGCCTAGGTTGGTCTCAAGCACACAGCAATCCTTGTGCCTAAGCCTTCTGAGTGCTGGGATAACAAGTATGCACCACCATAAGCAACCTACTTGGTGCTGAGGAATCAAACTCAGGGCCTTGTGCTTGCTAGGCAAGCACTCTAACCGCTCCAGCCCAAGAAAAATAATTATGAAATAGTACTGTGAACAATTACACGCCAACAAATTGGATAACTTAGATGAAATGAACACATTTCTAGAAGCATAAATCCTACCAATACTGACTCAGAGAAATAGAACAAATGTGTCAACAACCTATAACTCATAAGGAGATTTTAACAGTAATTAAAATCTGACTAACCAAGAACAAAAAAGCCCTAGATAATGCTGGCTTCACTAGCAATTTTTCTGGAAATTAAAGAAATAACACAAATCCTTTTCCAAGGAGCTGGAGGGATAGCACAGAGGTTAAAGCATTTGCCTAGTAAGTGCAAGGCCATGGGTTCAATTCCCCAGCACTACATAAAGCTGGGCCTGGTAGCAACTACCTGTAATGCCAGCACTCCGGGGCTGAGGCAGGAAGATTGTGGAGTCCTTGGCTAGCTAGCCTGAGTTACGTAGTGAGTTCAGGACCAACATGGGCTTCAGAGTGAGACCTTTTCTCAAAAAAATTCTTCTTCAAACTCTTCCAAAACATGAAAGGAGCACTTCCTGACTTATTCTAAAGGGCCCCATTGATCTGACAACAAAGGTAGACAAAGATACTACAAGAAAACTGAAAACTGATATCCCGGATAAACACAGAAGCAAAAATTCACAACTAATCACTAACATATTAAATCCAGCTGTACACAAAAGGATTTCTTTCAAGGTGAAAATGAACAGGTGAAAAAAATAATGTAATACACCACACTAACAGAATGAAGCAAAAAGAAAAAAACCCACCTGATCATTTTTATTTCTGCAGAAAAAGAAATTATACAGTGGTTAAAGCACTTACCTAGTAGGGGCAAGGGCCAGAGTTGATTCCTCAGTACCAAATAAGCTGAGCGTAGTGGCGCAGGCCTGCAATCCCAGCTCTGGAAGGCTGAGGCAGGAGGACTGCCGTGAGTTCAGGGCTGCCCTTGGCTACATATTGAGGTCAGGAGCAGCCTGCACTACAGTGCAAGACCCTCTCAAAAAAAGTCATTTGACTTAATTCCACATGCTTCCATGATAAAAATGTTTAGCAGACCAACAAAAGGAAACTATCTGAACACAATGCAATGTATAGAAAAACAACCCATAACCAACATTGTCTTAATTACTACTTTGTCACTGTGACTCAATATCTAACTGTACAAATTAGTAAAGGAAAGTGTATTTTAGCTCAGTTTCAGAAGGTCACAGTCCATTCCCAAGTGGAAGGCTGAAAAATGGTGGAATCACACGGTGGGCAGGAGCCTACCTGCAAAGTGAAAGGTTGAAAACTCCTCCTCTAATAGTAGAAACAAGGCAAGAATTCTTGCTTTTGCAATTCCTATTCAACATGGTTCTGAAAGTTTAAGCCAGAGAGATTAGACAAGAAAATAAAATAAAGCACAACTTGCAAAGGAATATATCTCTAAAGGAGAGAGCAAGCTTAAGTGGAACAGTTATTATAGGAAAAAAATTTTAATGATCAAAGAGCTACCCTTCCCCTCAGAATGGCTATAAGCCTGAGTTGGTTCACAACCCATTATAAAACAGAAATTCTAACATTCTAACCCAGACATTATCAGTAGTTCACTTCTTACCACTGTTATTTAGAACAGTCAGAGAGGGGAGAAGAAGGAACAGAAAAAAAAAAGGAGACCCGCTCTGTTTTGTATCTGAAATGTATTTGTCAGGTGATTGGACTGTGAGGGTTAATTATATCAACTGGATTCATCTGTGGATTTCACGTGCTGTTAAGAGACCGAGGCCTCGTTAAGTGGCACGTTGAAGGTGTGGCCCGGCAGGATACATCCCTCCCCTCAGCTCCTTCCCCACGTCTCGCTGCCTCTGGCCATGGTGGGGTAAGCAACTAGGCTTACCAGGCTGTTCCACCAAGCCCTTCAGCCATGCGCAAACAGACCGAGACCTCGGAACAATGACCTAAAATAAACTTTCTGTCCCTTATGTTGTAGATGTCTGGTACTATGTCCCAGCAACCAGAAAGTAACTAAGACAAGGCCTAAGTCAGAGAGGAAGAGGACATTCTTTCATTGTATATAGGACACACATGCTTATTAGGCCTCTGAGGCTCTAGAAGTCACACATTTCACAACTTGGAACATGGCTCTGGCCCACGTATCAGGTACTGGCTCACACATTCTAGCTGACCCCGTGGTAGTGCAGGGGATCAGTTGTGATGACGGGTGCAGCGTGTATCAGTTGTAATAAAAAGCATGGTATGTTCATGGCAAGTTCTGTAAGAAGAATCTCCATACAGATCATGGGGTCATGGAGTATGGGCAGGGTATCTGTAGCATAAAATTATGTGCTTAAAAAAAAAGTCTGACAAGGAACAGGGAACACACAAAGAAGGAGCATCTGACTATTGAAGACCTGTGTTCAGAACTACTAAACTCAGTAGGCTATAAGCTTGACTTTGTTCACAACCCATCTTAAGACAGAAATACTAAATATGGGATAATTGTGAGCAAGACAAAAGGGCCCGTGTAGGCTGCAGGCTCCCATATCACCCATTGACAGTCCACCAGAGCCCTTCTCCCAGCTCACACCTATGCTCTTTGTATAGCACACTTATAAACAATAAACCTATGTGCAACCATGAGTAGTAGGTGCATAAAGGCTGAGTTTGGAGACATGGGAGACTAAACTCAATCCAAAAGTGGGTGGCAGCTGTGCTATGGTCTCATTCACAGGTAGCCTTGGAATACAGGAAGGTCTTCCTGAGTGACAGAGGTTCAGGTAAAGATCAGCCTCTGTGTGGAGCAAGTAGCTTATCGTAGGATATATGGATTAGTGGGCAATGATAACTGGCCTGTTATACTGGTCAAAGTCTTGGAGACTGAAAGATGAAAGAAGGAGTTCTGGGGTAGAGGCACATGGATAGGCCCATGAGAGCAGGAAGTGTGACAACTTCTGCACCACAGGTGCTCACCAAAGAGAATCTATCCAAGAAAGAGCACTGAACAATTAAGTAAGCAAATGACTTTGGTGAGTTACTATTAGCCAATTTTCATTAATAGCTATCCAAGGACCATGGGCCATGAATGAAGACACAGACGGACAGAGATGGAGGCAATACAAGGGTTTAGTTGCATAGACTCTCAATCAAGGTGGATTTAACTACTGTTGTCTCTGAACGTCCAACCTGCCAGCTTCAGATATTAATGTTGAGCCTTGGACCACCCACTAGACAAAAATTAATTACATTGGGCTCTTTTCATTCAGGAAAGGTCACCAGCTATCATCATCATCATCATCATCATCATCATCATCATCATCATCATCTTCATCATCATCTTCTTCTTCTTCTTCTTCTTCTTCTTCTCTCTCTCTCTCTCTCTCTCTCTCTCTCTCTCTCTCTCTCTCTTTCTCTCTCTCTCTCTCTCTCTCATATTCAACCCAATCTCTAGTCAAGTAGTTTTATGTTTACCTTCACCCTACACCTAATCCCCCAATGCAGAGTGAAGTGTGATGATGGCATGTTAGGATTCCTGTCCCAAGCTAATACTGGGCATAAGCCTGGTGGTGTCACAAAGCTCACAAGGAGTTCAGGTGTGTGCTAGTTATGGAGTTATATATTCCTTAAAAATATCCAGAAAAATTTTTCTGGGGACAGGTCCTGGTCAGGAGAGAGGATGGTTGAGGGTGTGGCAGATCATGGAAGGTGTGCCCTGAAATGACACACGCTTGTCCCAGCTTCTCCCCAAACTCTGATCCTCTTGGGATGCTGTGAGCAGCTGTTCTCCATTGAACCCTTCCTGCCATAGTCAGCTGCCTGTGAATGAACTGAGACCTCTTGAAACAGTGAGCTAAAATAAATCTTTTCTCCCTTAAGTTGTGGGTGTCAGGTATTGTATCCTAACAACAAAAAAATGACTAAGACAAAGGTTAAATGGTTGGTGGGAATGTAAAAAGGTAACCACTTGAGATAACTGGCAGTGTCTACTAAAACTAGCCACAGGCATATTAAAGGTCATGTAGATTACGCTACTGGCCTATCTAAAGTCAAATAAGATGAAAGTAGAATAAATAATGTTTGTCTGATGACAGAGTATTTTTTTTCTTTACCATAGCCCTGATCTTCTACCATGATCTGGGTCCTCTACAAACACACCAGAGCCATAATCCTTTTCAGGTTTGCTGTTACTTGCATTTGTTTAAAATGGAAAACTTTATTATATAAGAAAACCTTTAACTTTATTTAAAGACTGTGGTTGTCCATTGGGGTTGACTGAACCTTGATAGAAAACAAGAACTGAAATACTAAACCATAAAGAGAAGAAGTACCAGATAAACTGCTGGATACCATTTTTTTTTTCTGACTTCAAGTTCAATACAATCCTACTACATTAAAATTATAAACCTGTTTGCCTCGCTAATGTTTCCCATGGTTGAAAATCCCCCGATGTTCAAGAGGTCTTCATTGCCTGTCTGTAATCAAAATTCAAAGCTGTGTTCTTAGTGTTTTTGTTTTCGATGTTGTCAGTCTATCTCCTTAAAACCCTGCCAAACTTCAGGTGTGGGAGCTTCCTACACCTGTAGGTATTTTGTTATTTATGATGTCATCTGAAATGGCTACCTAAAATTCACCACAGGTTTTTCCTCTAGAAATGTTTCTTAGTTCTGTTACTTATGATGATCTAGTGAAACTGCATCATTAAACTAAAACTTATAATCCTTGTGGTTAAAACTTTAAAGAAAATCTTTCCAAACTATCTTTTGGGCAATGCTGAGATTGCTACTGTCACTGCCAGACCATGGGTGCCCAGTCATGCACAAGCACCAAAACCAGGCAACAAAATATGCCTCTGACAGTTAACATGGCCATATTGATCTATTAATAGATCTTACTAGTATTCTTTAGAAGCCTTAAGTATATGCACGCATGCCCCATTAAAAAGCAGCTAAAAACCATATAAGTTTAATTTGTATTATTTAATAATAGTAATAATGTTCATCCTTGAGGTCCCTCAACTAATTAAGAATCCTTTTTATAAAATTGAAACACTTTAGGCAGTACCTAAAAGAATGAGAGAGAAAAAAGGACTCAAATTTCAGGAAAAAAGACCGAATATTTCAAACAGTTTGCTAGACCAAAGTGAAACAAAGAAATCTCCCCAGATGTCAACCTTTTCCCTAGAGATCAAGAGGCTGGGGCACGGACAGGAGCAAGAAGGAGTGTACATCTGAGCTCTGAATCTGCAGGAGAGCTTTTTTCTTGATTGATTAAAGAAGCAAAAAAAGGATCTGAATTAAAGCAATCTGGCTAAACGAGAGAACAAGTTAGTAATGACTTTTCCCTCCTCCTTAAGAAATTCTGTGATGATTCTACACATATGGGAATGTGCAGGCTTCTTCAGCACAATTTTCATTTCAGACTTTGAAAGTGTGAAGAGCTCTTTCATGTGAATGAATGATGAAAACTTAGCATCTTCAAACAGAAGTTAACGTTGTATTCAAACAAATGACAATTTGTTTTAAGTATTTCACAATCTGCATGCTACATGCATAGTGTACATATGACAGGTTGCTTTTTTGTAATCAAAGTGTGATTTCGTATTTGTTATTTGACTCATCACTCAATCTATTAAAATTACGACCCAATTTCTTTTACTGCTGCTGCAGCTGGTGGTCCTTCTTCTCCTTCTTCTCCTTCTTCTCCTTCTCTTCTTCTTCTGTAATTCTCAGGCTTGAACTCAGGGCTTTCACACTGACTGCAGCCCAGCCATTATTTTTTTATTTTTTAAACAAGGGTCTCACAAAGTTGCTAAATTGCCCAGGCTGGGCTTGAACCTGTAATCTTCTTTCCTCAGCCTCCCAGAGTGCTGGGATTATAGGTGTGTGCCACCCTGCCCAGTTTGTTTAATTTTTTTTTTTAATTACCTCGTGGCTTAAGTGTCTAACATTTTCCCATGTCTCTGAGACTACTCTGCCTTACTTGAAGGTTCTGCTTTTATGTTTCCAAACGAGTGTAAGCTTTCACAACAATAAAATTGTGATTCAAGGGCTTTAAGATGCAATGGGACAGAAAAATCAGAGGAAAGGCACTGGATATTGGATCCCAAAGTCCCAAGATAGGGCTGCGGTAGCTTGGGATGCTTTAGAATCTAGAGAACTCTATTTTCAGCCACTTGGAAGGAATTTCCACACTGAACATTATCGATGCTAGTCCTTATTATAACTGGCTTTTCTGTTGCTGGAACACAATACCTGACATCCTTTAAAGTAAGAGAGGTTTAAGTTGATGCCCAGTTTTGGAGGATCCAGTCCTTGGGTGCTGGCCCTTAGGCAGAAATATTGTGATGGCAGGGTATGGCAAGGCAGAGATGTTTAGTTTGTGGTGGCTAGAAGAAGAATAGTAGAATATATGCAAAAACCATATCTAGTACCCAAGGTCGTGCCCCCACGACCCACCTAGACATAGTCAAGCAAATACGCACAAGGTCATAATTCCACCTAACAAATATGCCACAACTATCCCATAGACAAATCAACCACAATAATCTGCTCCCCAAAGTCTCAACAATCTCAGCACTGCTAGGAAAAACAAAACAAAACAAAACAAAACAAGAAAAAGGCAAGCCAATGCATCTGCTGAGACTAAGACAAGCTCTTAGCTGTGAACCTCTGTAAAAATAAAAACCAAGTTACATCATTCCGAGGTACAAAGGCAAAAGCTAAGCATTCCAATTTCAGAAAGGAGGAGTAGGGGAATAAAAAAGAATTTGACCAAAGCAAGACTAAAATCCAGCAGAATAAACATTGAGTTCTATATTCCCATACTCAGAATTGGGAGTACATCCTGTTGAGAACTGATTTCCAAAGTGGCCAGGTGGTCCCACCCCTACAGCCTTATCACTGCAGATCACATGGCCTCTCTCTTGGACTGGCTTTCTCTTGAACATGCCTTGGCTGACATTCCATGTCCCTGGCATCTCTGATTTTCAGGACTTCACATACCACTCACCCAGTGGCTCATTGCCAGATTTCCCAGGCTTTCCTTTGAAATCTTGGCAGAAGCCTCTCTCACCCTACAACTTCCATTCTGCATGCCAGTCTGACTAGCATCACCTGAATATCCCAAGTTATGACAGCAGTGGCAGCAATAGACAGGCCACCTTGGACCATAGGTGGAGAATTCTCTGAGTGCTCCGACATCAGCACAATGAAATGAAATCAGGGCAGTCAGTTCTGCAGGAGGCCTCTCTTCTAGAAATGAGAAACTTTCTAGAATATTCTTCTCAAATGAAATGCTTACACTTTCACACTCATTTGCCTGCCCCATGTGTGGAGTCAGTCTTGCTGATTCCTGAGGTGCAGGTTTCTTTTTGTCCTTGTACAAAGTACTTGGTTACTTTCTAATGGTACTAATCTCTTCTGCAATTATAATTTCTTTGTGTCCAGTTTTATACATAGTTCCTTTAGTGACAAAGTTTAAGTTTTTCAAAAATTTCTGGCCTGCCTTTTGCCCCTAGCAATTCTCCAACCACAGCCTGTCTGTATATTGGATTACTTGGGCATATCTTGCCTGAAATCAATCAGCCCATCATCCTTAATCTTTCTCTTGCAAACTCATAAGACATAGGAAAAATGTAATTTTTTTCTAGGTTTTAATACATATGACCTTTAATCCAGTTGCCAGTTGAGCACTTTTCCCAAATCAAAGCCTTCTTAGCCTGGCCTTTACTTACCACATGCCTATCAGCATTTTGGTCTTCTGAGTTACAACCAGAATCATCCACTAGGCTCTGCTTATGACATTCTAGGGCTCCCATATCCCATATCTCCAAACCTTTCCCAACTTTCTATAAGCCAGATGTAAAGGCCTCAAAACCCACGTGATCAGTTATAGCCACAGCAATGACCTCACTTCTCTGGCACCAATAGTCTGGATTAGTCACTTTCTTGTCACTGTAATATAATCCTTGAAACTTACAATTTAAAGGAGGACAGGTTTAATTTGGCTCACAGTTTTGGAGGATTCAGTAGATAGTTGGCTGACTTCAAGGAGGAAACATCTTTACTGAAGGGAATGGCTGAGCAAAGATGTTTAGTTTCATAGTTGCCAGGAAGCAGAAGAGTTGAACATAGAAGGATGGACCATTAACTTTGCATAGTACCCAAGGCCACACCTCAACGACCGACCCAGACATATCCAGAAGTGTGCTTTACTAACCTTACCAGGTGGCTCTAAGCGAATCAAGTTGGCACAATCAAGCTTAACCTCCATAATCCCATTTCATTGGAACTGAATAATACATACTACACCTGTTTTATAAATTTACATGGGAAAGAAAAGGGACTTTTTTTTTCTTAGAACTGTCACTGCATTTGTATGATTTCCATTTGTTCTTAATTCAGTCAGAATTTGTTTCTAGCCTTTCATAACTGATAAATTTCCTTCAATAGCATTCTCACACCTCCCTGGAATTCTGTTTGTTTCCAAAGCTAATTTGGTCATCTATCTATCTATCTATCTATCTATCTATCTATCTATCTATCTATATAGACAAGTAGAACAGTGAATGCCAACAATTCGTAAGAATCACCAAGGTAAATGTTAAAAACAAAAACACCTGTTTCTGCCTCTGACCTACTAAATTAAAATCCATGGCAGTAATATAGGAATCTTCCCCCATTTTATTGATATGTGTAAGTGCAATACAAAAAGTTTACATTGATCTTGAGTATTTTGTGCATATACATATTGTGGCAAAATTACAAATTCTTCCCTTCTCCCTTTTTGACCCTCCCACTCCCTCTGTCCTCCAGTTCCCATATTGCCCACAATAAGTTCTACAAAATAATTGTGATCTGGGTTTCTCATATCACCTTCTGCTTCTGACTCACTTCGCTAAGCATGACGGTCTCAAGTTGCATCCACTTACCTATAAAAGACTCCACCCTATCTGTTTTTATAGATGAGTAGTATTCCATTGTGTATAAGTAGCACAATTTATGTATCCATTGGTTGTTGATGGGTATTTTGGTGTCTTCCACATTTTAGCTATTGTTAGTTGTGCTGCTATGAACATGGGTATGAGTGTATCTCTGTTATATGTTATTCTGAACTCTTTTGGGAAAATTCCCAGAAGAGGTATTGCTGGATTGAAGGGAATATTTATTTCCAGTCTTTTGAGAAACTTCCATAGTGCTTTCCATAGTGGTTGTACCAGTTTACATTCCCACCAGCAGTGCAGGAGGGTTCCTTTTTCCCCACAGCCTCATCAGCACTGATTGCTGTTTGTGCTCTTGATATACATAATTCTCTCTGGAGTTAGATGATATCTTAGTGATGTTTTCATTTGCATTACTCTAATGGCTAAGGATGTTGAACATCTTTTCATGTAATTATTGGCCATTTGAACTTCATCAGTGAACTGCCTATTCATTTCCTTTGCCCATTTTTAATCCAATCTTTGGTTAGATAAGAATCTTTACTTTTAAAGATCTGCAAGTGATATTTTTGATTAGGAAATATTAAGATATATGACAGATGATTATATATATATATATATATATATATATATATATATATATATATATAGTGACCATCACCCAGCCAGGACTTCTTAAAGTAAAAGTAGCATTATTAGTAATTCATTGGTTCACCTGGAAAAATTTGAAACAATTCTGGGCAATCAGAACATGTGACCATCCTACTAATAGATCGCTATTTTCGTCTTGTCCTACGAGCTTTTTTTTGCAATAGCTTTGGCATAAAATTTCAAAATAAAATTGCTTACTATCTAACTCACCTTAAAATGCCCGATTCAATGGTTTTTAGTATTTGCAGAGTTTTGTAACCATCTCCCAATACTGGAACATTTTCACCATTTCCAAAAGAAAAGCAATAAATGCCCTTTAACAGTCACCCCTCCTCCCTAAAATGTCTGACTCCAAGCTTCATGCAACCACTCATATAGATTTTACTCTGTAGATGTGCACATTTTTGAAATATCCTATAAAAAGAGCCATTCTAGGTAGCTTGAGGGTGGAGTCAGATCAGCAGAGGAGAGGAAACTGGATACTTCTCCCTACCCCTGTCACTTGAGGCTGAACAAGTGTCAAGGCTGGGGTAGGGTGGGGGAAATGTATCCTCCCACCAAGTATAGGGCAAGCCTAGCAGGAAGTCAGCATAAAGAAATTCATTTAATCAATGCTTTATTTTTTAATAACTAGCTTTTTTCTCTCTTAGCACAATGTTCTCAAAGTTCAACCATGTTGTATTATGTGTCAATAGTTCATTTCTTTTTATTGCTGAATAGTATTTCACTGGAAAGACATATAGCATTATGTTTATCCATTCATAAGTTGATAAAAATTTGTGTTGTTTCCACTTTGGAGCTATTATGAATAATGTTGCTCTGAATATTTGTATGAAACCTATTGGGCAGACATCTGTTCTCATTCCCTTTGGGTACATACCTATTTACAGCCCACTTACCTTGAGATACTCTAATAATGGATATTAATAAAACCATTCTGAAGAACAAGAAATTAGTAAGAAGGACCTGAAAGGTAGAACGTTATGCTACTTAGATTTTATGAAAGAGCTATTTTTGTTTCTCAAATACATTTATGCCCTTTCTAGAAATGACCTAAAGGCTTTTTCAGAAATTAGACTAGTTGAGAAAAAGGCATAGGAAAGAAACCAACCTTAAGGATCTGCTGAAATCCCTTCTTGGCTACCAAGGGTTCTTGCTTCAGAGCTTAAAGTCATTTATCTACAAGCTGATGAATGAATATATCGAAGCTAATATAACATTAATAAAAAGCCCCTAGGTCTTTGTTCTTTGAGAAAATATTTGCATCCTGTGTCTTGAATTAAAAGTTTTAATTTCCAGTGTTAATAATTTACTCAATGATGACTTTTTAAAATTTGGTCTTTTTCTTTAAAATGCATGACACGGGCAGGCTATGTTTTCAGGGAATGTGTTTAACCTTAGAAAGACCTACACGAAGGTATAACAGTCTTATGTGAAGAAACATAGTGGAGTTAGGTGAGTTAAAGGAAAATCAATAACCTACAGAAGAGAAAACTAGAAACGGATGATTTTCATTCTTTCTTTCTTTTCCTTGTCACTAGACTATGCAAGTTGGGAACTCTTAGGAGTCATTATGTTATAAAAATCTCCAGATTTTCATTCTAATGGGTTCCAGGTTTTCTTGTTATGAGAATGAAACCAGCAGACTTACTAAATCCTTATTTATTTGTCCCAAAGGCTAGGCAGTATTATTTCTTCTTTAGTGCTGGTTTCTATTCTTTCACTACCTCTTCTCAGGTTCTTTTGCAGGCCATCATTAATCTTTCAAGCTACACCTGGGTGGGTTCAGAACAAAACCATCAGAGGAGCTGAAAAATGAAATATTTACCTGTACCAATGGGAAAAAGAGGCCTATCAGCCTTATCCTTTAAAAAAATCACATTTTAATTTTATTCACTTTCTAGATAGAAGACAGGATAAACACACACACATGCGTATGTTCATTATATATATATATATATAACTATCCTCGTTTGTAATGAGGTATAATATATAGAGCTCAGTTAGTTACCATGGAGACACTGGTCCTCTGTTTCTTATCACAGAGCCACACTATCGTCTGGTGTCAGCCAAGGAAGGATGACAAAGGCCTCCCCAAGAGCCTAGCTCTGCAATTACTGAGCAATCAAGCGCCCCTTTTAATAGAGCACATCCAGGTAGACATGGCTCCCATCTCACCATTGTTTTCTCTTCTTTTTTAGACTTCGACATAGCAGGATGTGTTGGCGGAATGTAGATACAGTCCTCTGGATTTCCTGCTTATTCCAGATTTCCATGATAATTTTTGATTTATATTACAGAGCTCATTAGCTACCATCCTCTTTATTTTTCCAGCTCTCATTTTAAAAAAAAGCAACAAGTACTTTCTTCTGAGGATACAGAGTGATCTTCCTCTTATGCATTAATCTGTTTTTATGGTTTATCATTAACTGACGCTGTGGACTAGAAGATCAATAAAAATCGCAGTCACTAAATTTCCTCTCAGTTCCAACTTCCCCACAATTCCTCTAGCCAAATCACAAAAGCTATCAACAGAAAAAGGAAAAGAAGAAAATGACCACCGATGGCAATATAAATAAGTCTTTTAAAAAATACAATGCATGCCATAAGCGGAACAAAAGGTCTAATTTTTAAAAAAAGCTTTATTTTGAGGGCTGATTTAACTGCTTCCAGATTTGCTTTGGATGCTCCAATGAAGACATTTCAAATTCACTTGGAAATTTGGTGTGAAATGGGATATGGACAGAGGCATTTCAATTAGGCTGCAGCTATTGTTATCCATAGGTTCCTTACAGGAACGGTTGCCTCAAGTTTTGTCTTGTGCATGGTGTGTAATGTTACAAAACACAGAGTTGTTTCTGTTTTAGCTCAAAAGTTCTAGAAATGTGCGCTAAAAAATGCCCTTAACACCAAAGCATAAGGAATGTTTGCATGTTTAAAAACAATTATGATTAGAATTGGGAGAGATGGAGATGGTGAGATATTTAAAACATATATAACATAATCATTGCTCTGAATCAACTTAAAATCTAGTGGGAGAAATAGTTTACAAGCTTACTTAAGTACTGTGCTCAATATTATGAGTTAAATGACAGAAAGTATGCACAGGTGTATCGCGGGCAATCAGACAAGTCCAGAGTTAATGTTACAGTCTGCATACGTCCCCCCAAAGTTCAAGTGTTGGAAACTCAATCCCCAAAGCAACAGTGCGGAGATGCGGGAATTTTAACAGGAAATAAGGTTACCTCTTAGGTGAATGGATTTTTACAGTTATCCTGGAAGTGGGTTAGGTATGCAAGAGCGGGTTCCTTGACAGAAAGATGAGCTTGGGTTCCCCTCCTCTCTCTTGCTCTTCCATCAGAGCACGGTGCAACATGAAGGCCCTCACCAGATGTGGCTCCTCCATCTTGGACTTCCCAGCCTCTAGAAGTATGAGCCAAATAAATGTCTATTTTTTTTAAAAAATTATCCAGTCTGTGATATTGTTATAGCAGCATAAAATGGACTAAGAGAGCTAATAAGATTTAGTGGAAGAGATCAGATTAGTCTTGTAGGAAAAGAAAAGAAGAAAAAGCACTCCAAGCAAGAAAAATAGCAGAAACGAAGTTGCAGCAGTGGGAATGGTCATGGTCTTCTCAGAGACCCATTCTCAAATCAACCCCAAGTGCTTCTCTCTTCCTTTTGTTGGAAAAAGAAAAGAAGGGGTGCAAATGGGGTGGGGGGGGAGAAAAGGGGAGAATAATATTTAAAATGATACAACAATAAAATGAAAGTTAGACTGTTTTTTTTTTTCAGATGGAGAACAAAGAGGGTTTCTGCAGGCAGAGTGTGGACACATTCCATGTTATCTAATCCCTACATGCCAGGACTGTCACTAATTAGAAAGAAATGAATGGCTGGAGATTTGTAGAGGTGGCCTGGGAGATCCAGGGCTAAATGGTTGCATGCTTTCACTTGTGTTCTGGAATCTTTGGTGGAACTCTGTAAGTATGGGCTTTTTCAGGAGCTCTATGGGAACCTGAGTACTGCTAGATTTTTAAGAAACAATTGACTCATAGTGTTTTTGCTACCAAAAGATGGTCTCAGTCAGTGTTTTGTGAGGCATGATGTACACACTTACAATCCTAGAAGGAGGATCTCTGTTTAAGAGTTCAGATTGAGCAACATAATGAGTCCTTATCCCAAAACTTAAAAAATTTAAAAGGGGTGGGGATAAATATACAGTGTCTTTGATTAGTGGCATAAATTGGGGGAAAGCCAGAGTAAAAGTTTTTTGAGCTGCTCAAAAAGTGTGCCAAAAAGATTTGTCAGAGAAACTGAAATGAATGAAGGGCTTCATGTTAACACAACAGGAATTGTTCAAGGAACATTAGTTTGTGTCTGTGCTTAGGACTATGCTCAACACTCCATGTGCCTGATCTCACATGATCCTACAAGATAAATAGTAGAACCTCCATCTAATTCAGAAGGAGAAACTGAGGTTCAAGAGAGGTTTAGTCAGCTGCTTAAATTTATGAGACAAATGATCTCTGCCTAATGGAACACAGTGACTTAAATCTATTATAACAGAGCAGAATCTACCTCAAAATATGTAATTATGGTATTACCTATTTCTTCACTATTTCCCTCTCATTTTTTTCTTCATAAGGCATACAGAAATAAACGTCTTCTTTGTAAATTTTGTCAATAAGAGAACTAAAATTTGGAAGGATTTTCTAAACAAACAGGGATACTTCAGAGTGACATAGTACTCATGGAAAAGGCTTCCTTGGACACACATTCCCCTATTCTATCTAAATATTCTATTGTTTCTCCTCATAGAACTTACCTGAAGTTCTTTGTTTTAGTGTTTTATTTGCAATATATTTTTACCTATGTATTTAAATCATACATAACATTGTAGTTATATGTATACAATCATTACTCTATCTTCAGCACTTAGAGAAACAGTTGGCATGTACTGAGCACCTACTAAACATTTGTTGAATGAATGAATGACCACCACCTCAGCCAATGAGAGTAGGGCAGTCCTAAGACTGGTATATTCAGTGATGCTTCCCAACCTGGAAGCACTTCCACATATGACATATGTAAGAGTCAATGTCCTGACTTCCAGTCAAGATGGTGGCAGAGTAACAGCACTGCACAATGTCTCCTCATCAACTCACTTAAAAAGTCGAGAAGATAGTTAGAAAAAGCGTGTTTGGTGTAGCTAGGAAGGAGAGGCACGTCCCCAGAAACTGAATGGCAACCAGCGGGAGTCCAGAAACTCTGAAGGATCATCGAAACCAGAGGGAAAAAAAAAATTCCCCGCCATCCAGAAAGCCACCACAGCTGGCTGCAAACAGCTCCTGGAGGAAAGCTCGCGGGGACCTGAACATCTGATGGAATGGAGCTGGGAGAGGACAGAGCTGGGAGAGGACGGAGCACACAACAATGGGAGAGGAGGCTGTGGACGGGTCAGAAATCCTGAAGTCACATTGGAAGAGGAAAGAAGCAGCTGACTCGGCATGGCCCCAAGCTGCTGCTGGCACCCACGGATCACAACCAAGGTCTGGAGGCCAGAACCTCAGCCTGAAGTAAGTGCGGATCCGGATAAGTGGGAATGATTGGCAGCGGGCACCTGAGCCTCAGAAACACCAACCTGTGGGTGTGTGTACTACAAACGCGGCGTGCGCTCCCCCTAGAAAAGGCCCTGGCATCCCAGATCAGAAATGGGGCTCAACAGCCGTCGCAGGCAGTGATGTCAGCAGGAGCCATTCTCTTTCCTGCACACCACAGACAGTCAGAGGTAGCAGAACCATGGGGAAACATGGTAATAAATCTTATACAAAAAGATCTGACCCCCCCACCCCCCGGGAGGGTACAAGGGGTGCTGAAATTGCAGAACCCAAAGAACCCAAGGAAGAGATGCGCAAGAAGGATGGTGATTTATGGGCCCAGATAGTCAGTGAATTAAAGCAGGAATTAAACCAGGAGTTAAACCAGGAAGCAAAGCAGGAAATAAAACAGACAGCGCAAGCGCTACAACAACACTTAGCCAAGTAAAAAGTAAGCCTTGAAAAGAAATTAGAGGAGACCAAAAAAGAAATGGGGAAGCGCAGTTACAAATCTCCTACAAAAAGACCTGAAACCCCAGGAGATAAAGTCAGGGTAAATATAGATGAATATGGCAAAAATGATGCAACTTCTGGGCCCAGAAATTCAGTGAATTAAAGCAGGAATTAAAGCAGGAAATAAAACAGACAGCAGAAGAGCTACACCAATACATAGATAAGCAAAAAACAAGCCTTGAAAAGCAACTAGAGGAGACCAGGGAAGAAATATACCAGAAGATAATGAAGACAATGCAAGAAATTAGAGAAGTACACAAGAGAGATATAGAAAAATTGAATGCAGATATTCAGGAAATGAAAAACACACAGGTAATAATAAGCAACCACTTTAAACAACTTCAGAATAGAATGTCAGACCTAGAAAATAAAGTGACCAAGCTGCAACATACAGGCCAAAGTAAATAAAGTAAATAAAGAAAATAAAGAAAGCAAGTCATTACAACAGCTGATAGATGATTCAAGGAGAAATAACCTCAGAATTATGGGAATCGAGGAGAAGACTGAGGACAAAACAAAAGGCTTAAAGGACATGTTTAATGAAATAGTGGAAGAAAATTTCCCAAATCTAAGAAAAGAAATGAACATGGAACTTTTGCAGGCATATAGAACACCAAACAACTTTGATCAGAAGAGATCCTCATCACGACACATCATAATTAAAATTCTAGAAACCCAACACAAAGAGAAAATACTAAAAGCGGTAAGAGAAAAACAGAAGGTGACCTACAAAGATAAGCCCATCAGGATAACGGCAGTTGTTCAATCCAAACTCTAAAAGCAAGGAGATCGTGGAGCAATGTCATCCAAGCACTAAAAGAACATAAATTCCAACCAAGACTGCTATATCCAGCAAAATTATCTTTTAACTTAAATGGAGAACTTAAAACTTTCCATGACAGAGACAGCTTAAAGGAATTTGCAGCCACTGAGCCAGTATTGCAGAAAATACTTAAAGGAAACTTGGACAGTGAAAGGGAGACCAGCGACACCAATGACCCCAGAGAAAAAGTGACAACAGCTAGAGGAGAATGAGCTGAGAAAAAAGTAGGCTAGTAATCAGTGAAATATGAGTAAATAAAATATGAAAGTTAGGAAATTCTGAAATAACTAGATTTGCCTTCATGTCTGTCGCTTTAAGTATATTTATGTGGTATAGATTTAAGTTCATTTACTGTAGCAATGTGATACAGTTTTAACTTTGTTTTGTTGTAGCAATTCACTTATTAGGTCACTAATGAAAGTTTATCTTAAGGAAACTGATTGATGTAAAGATAACCTTGTGAATGTACAAATATGTACCTTCCAGTATTCAGCTAAGGCAATTGAAATTTATTTATTTATTTATTACTTTTTCTTCTTTCCCAAATTAACTATCCTTTTGAACTACATGCTTATAATTATTTTACAGTGTGAACTGGTGGGTAAGGTCAGGTTTAACAATAACAACAAAGATGTAGGAAAATATGGAAAAAAAAACTTTTAGTGAATATCCCAGTGAAGGGATTGGTTGGGTTCAGAGAGGAGATATCAAGATTTGACTACTGCGAACCCATTAGAGGAATAGGAAGCTGGGGTAGAGTGGTGACCTGAATGAAATGACTTAGGTGTGGAATATGTTAATATAATATAATAATATTATAATAATAATATAATATAATATGTTAAACACTGTATGGTTTCTCAGACTAGGAAAACTCAGAACACAGACATTCTTTGGAACCATATGACGTGATAGCTGGAGCCGGAGAAGGGACAGAGAGATGGTGGGAGGGTAGAAGATGGGAAGGAATTGTGAAGTCAATGTGATACATAGATGTACGAAGCACCCAAATTCATTGTAAATATTATGTATTACATTTCTATATTAATAAAAATAGTGGGAAAATGTCAATGTCCTACTTGGAACTAATCTGCCTATATGTGGCATATCAAAACATCTACAAATAAGAAAATTGTATTTGTTCTCAGGAACCTTGTTCATATGAGGCCTCTCATATGTTTTTAAATTCTTGGTATAATTGTGTGCTTGCTTACTGTCCAAACTCCTTTCAAATATTTAGTAAGGAGGACTCAGTAGACTGAGGAAAAGGAACAACATCTAAGTGATTTCCATGAATTATGAAGTTTCTGTTGCCATTTCCAATGAAATTCTTGCTCTGATTTGCCAGAAGTGTCCCTGTAAACACTTGAGGTTTTTAACTCTCTTTTTTCACTAGTACAGTTGTAATGTTCTGCATAGCTTGAAAAAATAAAAGAATACCAAGGTTAGCAAATAAAAAACAGCTGGTCAAAGTAGCTAACTTGTTTATAATCCAGAGTGAGTTTTGACAGTTTTTACAGAAGAGAAGAGATATTTGAGGAGAGAATGACACCAGGATTTGAGAATTTAATCTCATGAATGTTCTAGTGTTTTCTTCACTAATTTATACAGGAATAGGAACTCTCCTTTCGTGGGTTTATCTCATTTCAGTCACTGACCGGATGCTATATTGACCTAGCAGCCTGAATGTGTCTCTCTTCACCTTCCACCTCCTAATGACTGTGGAGCTCTGCAACAATCAACATATTTGAATTTGGTAGAAGGCACTAGGAGCAAGCCATTAACCATAAGCTGAGAAGTCATTACATTTTAAAAGCACGGATTTTTTGCTATCCACATTTCCTAATGACTTCTTGTTGTTATTTGCAGAATGAAGCTTAGATAATATACACAACTTGATTAAGAAAATCTTACGTTGCACTTGAGGAAGAGATCCCAGTTCCTTCCAATATTTCTAACGATAGTTTTGAGATTTCCCCCCACGGAACTGGTGACTGAAGATTTTTTCCTAGTGAATCTTTTCAATAACAGCCAGAGACTAGAGTCCTCAGTGGTACCCATCCAGAGCTCTGCTCCTTGTTCATTAAGGAGTTATATTTTATTTTTAGAACATTAAACTTTTTGCAAACTTCCTTTCTTTATAAAAAAAAGTGAAAACATATAGTTAACTGGTGAAAAAGACAGCTACCTCCCCACCTTGGATCACAAGAGTCCTTTCCGAACACATGGCAAATTACTAATCATTCTTTTTATCAAAAGAATTACGTGCATTATCAATGGCATTACTGTGCAAAATGCATGTGCTGTTACAATGCAACAGCTGAACATTTTTGAAGATTGATGTTTATAAATAGCATGCTTCTGTTGTAGACATTCCTAGTAGTTTCACCTTTAAAACTTGCAATGGAGCTCATCTGCCTGGGGAAAGGGGTAAAACACAATGTTCAATGCATCCTATAAAGTTCTTTTGGGAAAATGCTTTTGGCTTTTTATCATCAGCTAGAGCAGGTGCAAGGTGATAAGAAAAAGTTGATGGGATTAGCACATAGGACAGGACTTAGCGAACTAGGGGCACACTGGCAAACACTATGGTAAGGAGGTTCTTAGTGAATTCAATAATGGTATCAGGAAACTGCAACAGAATATAGAACATGCTAGTGCAGGAGAGCATTCTGGGAAAGCTATGCAAAGCCTTTAAGATTACCCAAATGGAAATGAAGGTCCCTCCCTAGCTTCAATAGTACTGAACATTTAAAAATCCTGAATTTTTCACCCTTCCCTCTGTTGTTTTTTAAACAAGCAGATTTTGAAAAAAAAAAAAAAAGCTAGTAATAGAAAGAAAGAGAACCAAAAAGACATGGCAGCATCCAAAGATGCATACATCTGCAAGACGTGGCAAGTAAGGTGAATAAAGGGCCAAATCTTTTTAATTTCTAAATATATATGTTATGTCCATTTTATAAGCAAGCATTCAAGGAAGGGTCATTATATTTAAGGGCTTATTTCTCAACTTCATTAAGTATTTTCACTAAAAAGATCGTGCAGGACATATACAACATTACTAATGACTAAATAAATAATATGCTAATACTTATCCAATACAGTACAAGCTGGGGAAATTATACACTTATCCCACTGATAAATATAGTACACACTTCGAAATTTTTAAAGCAAATTTCTTTTAGAGTGCCTTTAGTACCCATTTAAGAAAGCATGGAATGAAATTTGACTAATTACATTTTACATCTGTCTCTTTTTTAAAAAAACAAAACTTCCATCAGTAGACTTATTTGCAAATGACATTGTTTTAGAAACAAAGACTCACTCAACTCAAAAAAAGTCTATGTGTCTATCCTGGGGACCTGACACATCTCTTGACTCCACCCTCTCCTGTTCATTCGTGCAGTCAATGCAGTTAATGATGGAGGCACAATTTCTCTTCACAGGATCAGTCTTTTAATGAGTGTCGCTCTGATAATCAATTGCACATAGTACTGCACTCTCATAGGATTGTGCTCTCAAAGTACAGCTCCCCCCTCTTGCTCAAAAGCCTCCAGTATCATTTAATACAACAGCGAATTCCTCCACTCTCACTTTCCAACATTCATATACTGCTAGTGCTGTGGCAGGTATTGCATACTGTTCTCTTACTGAGTCTAGGAGGTGGGTACAAATACTATTCCCATCTTACAGAAGAGAAAAACAAGACACAGAGCTCAAGTCGTTGGTCAAAGAGCACAGTATGTTTCAGCAGTGAGACTGGTAGGCTCTGGCTCAAAGGTTCTACTCCCTGTCCCCTTCCGACCTTGCCTACTGTCTGTCATTCTCTCACGGAGCCAAGTGTTTTGCTGATTTTGTGTTGTTAATGCAAGTTTCTCCCTGCCTGCCACATTGTCTTGTCCCCATATTGTTCTACTCACGTTCACGTAGATCCATTTGAAATGCGGCCTCTTCTGTGAACTCACACAGATATTGTGTCTAATCTACTGTGCACATATTTTTTTTCCTTGCGGTACTAGAGATTGAGCCCAAGACTTTTACATTGAACAGCATCATTAGCCTTTTTAAAAATGTATATTGAGTCAGGGTCTCAGTCACTAGTTGCCCAGACAGGGCTCAAATCTTCTGCCTCAGCTTCCTAGAGTGCCAAGATTACAGGCATGTGCAGCCATGTCCAGCTCCACTGTACACATCTTTTGTAACTAATTTGTATAATTTGTATGCACACACCTGTCTTAGTTACCTATTGTTGCTGGGATATATTACCCAACACATACAGCTGAATGGGAGAAAGATTTATTTTAGCTCACAATTTTAGAAGGTCTGGGTGGTCAGCAATGGCAGGAAGGGTCTAGAAGAAACCTGCTGCTTACAATATCACAAGAGGAAGAATCAGGGGCCTGAGAAGAAGCTGGGGTAGGAGTTTATATCCTTCTAGGCCACGTGCCTGTAACCTAATCTACCACATGCCTGTCCTCCTGTACACATCTATAATCTACCCCTCCTGGCCAGGCGCACCTGGTAACAATACATGAAATCCATAAGATCCAAATACATGAGGTTATTGGGGGACATTATAGAGTCAAACCACAAGTTCCAACTATAATTTTTAGAAGAGTGAAATAATTCATTATATTTCATGTGTCCTTTTTTTTTTAACCAACAAACCAACAGGCAATTGCTACTCTTGAAAAATAAATGAGCTGTTTTTGGATGAAATCATATAATATTAAAAAGTACATACCATAGATGGTTAATAAATATTCACTGATATGAAAAGATGCATACATGTTATGGTTTGGATCTGGAATGTCCCCCAAAGCCTCATGCACTTAGGATATCGTGAACTGTTGGTCGGGAGGGCCTGGGCGGGAGGGGCAGATTCCTGGGCTTGACCTGGAGGCATGTGTGCTGGTTCTGCTCTTCTCTGACTTGGCTGTGCTCTGCCATGCTGTTAGGGGCTCTCTCTCTCCGGCTCCAGCCCCAGTCCACAATAGGATTCCACCATTTTCAGCCGCCCACATGTGAATGGGCTATGACCTTCTGAAACTGTGAGCTAAAATAAATCCTTCCTCCCTAAGTTGTGAATGTTGGGTACTTAGTCACAGAAATGAAAAAGTAACTCAGACAGTAGATTCAAAAGGTTGTATTTCACATTCTGTGGGGAGTCCCAGAGCTGTTTTGGATATACACAGCATCTCAAAAAGAATCATTTTGAAAATGACAACAAAAGTTTCTATACCTTCAATTATTTACTAAGTAACCACTACATTCTAAATATAAAAGAGGTGAAAAACAAAAATAAGAGTTCTAGAACATTTAATAAAAATAATTCATCTAGGCCCCTTCAAATTTTAAAGAAAATAACTGTGAAGAGAAAAGCATAATTTGAAATTCACCTATTGTATAAAAATTTTTAAAAGACACCAATCATGCATCAGTCTCCCTTTGGTGAGGTTAATAAGACAGAATCCAGAGAGAAAAACAGCCTTAAAACCAATGTGGCATGAGCCTGTCATCTCAGCACTTCAGGAGGCTGAGGCAGGAGGATCGCAATTTCAAGCTCAGCCTGGGCAACGTAGCAAGGCTGTGTCTCAAAAACAAAACAATCCAACGAAAAATGGTTGGAACTCAGTGTGAAGGTCCTGGATTCAATCCCCAGTACTAGAAAAAAAAGCAAGATTTGCAGGAAGTAAATATACATGTTGTATATATTTAACAATGTAGTAACTACAACGTATGAAATGTGTGGGAATTTGAGATACCTAGGTAGAAGATGCCATATTAGTTCAAAGTATGAACAGAGATAATAGCTTTCCCTGCTATGATAATGTAGCCTGAATGTACGCATTAAGGGATGTGTTTGAAGTTGTGCTGCTTCCTAGAATTCTATATGATGATTTCCTTTAAAGAAAGTCCAGAGATTTTTTTTTTAGGAACTGCAGATTTGTCTCCTTTATTTTCACAGATAACTGCTTATATCTTCCACCACTCTCCCTCTTCTTTCTATGGAATAAAGCTGCCGTCAAAATGTTCTTTTTCTTTCAGGTTTTGTTTATTTAAGATAATTTCTACATAACCTATTATAAAGACTATTATTACCAAATCCTTGTCAAAGTAACAACTTAATCAATGTCATATGATCCTCATCAGAGTTTGGATCTAAAAAATATAAAAACTCTGTAGGCAGGAGTGAGGTGAATTTATTCAGGCTATTCATTTCCTCTCATATGCAAAAGAAATTTGGGCTACGTTTATTAATTACCATTAGGTACTATTGTAAAGGGAAATCTTTAGAAGTCTGTAAACAGCTAATGCCTGTGTCAAACTAAGACCTTTCCCCCATGATTTTATAAAGGGCACCAGCTACTACGAAACCAGGGCAGAAAATATGGTAATAGAAGAACATGACACAAGCAAGGTCCATTCTAGCAAGTAATGTTTATAGTTAAAATACTTGGGGATAATAGAATCAAAAGCTTGTGAGGCTAGAAGGGACTTCATTAGCTTCTTTTCCCTTTGGCTGGAAGGACATGTGCCTATCCATCCCAAATAAATGAAGAATATTTTTTGATTTTTGCTTCTCAAAAGTCAGAGACTCAGTTACCCTCTTTCAATATCCATGCTGTTTGTGCTCCATTTACGCCTGTTTCTCCCTGAAGACACAGACTGGCAGACCCCATTTTCTCTGGCATCAGCCTCTTGGTACTAGAACACAATGCTTAATTGCACATCAACCTTGTTTGTCTCCTAGATATAAACAAGGAGCCAAATTTAAAAAAAAAAAACTTTAGAGGCATTTATTGGTAATCCACACACATCACACTCAAATCCTTACATGCAGGTGAGGAAAGAGGAAAGAAATACAGGAGCAAAGATGCAGTTGCCATGTTGAATGGTGGGGGGAGGTGGATAGGAAAGGAAAAATAAGAAAAACAGATGATGGTCTTCAAAGCGAGATTTGTGTGTCTAGAATATGCAAGGCATGGCACAGAGTGCTTTGTATAACCGTCCTCATCATCACAGTCCAATTAACTAATGTCCCCTGAATGTGTCCTTGGTGTCAGTCACCATTCTGGGTACATTTCCTTTGTGAACTCATGAATCCTTCAGAACATCCAAAGAACAAGATTAAACCTCTATTTCATAAAAGGAGCTGCTGGGGCTTTTGTTGGCAATGCGCTGTAGCTCATCTGCCACAGGATTCCAGGAGTGCTGCTAATAAAAACCCTGAATATTAATATCTGCCTCAGAGTCTCCTCCTTGATGAAGCCAGTTTGTGAAAACACACTACATAATCTCAGTGAACTCACATGAAACTATGAATGAGGTGCTGTCATGCTTCAATACTTATTTGGCGTGTGGAAACACTAAGGCTTAACTTCCCCAAAGTCAAAGACTTGGTCAGGGTGACATCACTGAAGATTATCCTAGGGAGAGAAGACAGACTGCTAGGTCCTCACCTTGTTTCTCATTCGAAGCATAATTTCTGTTTGCTCCTGAGAAGTCAGGCACCTAGAGCCTAGACTTGCAGACAGCCAGTAGGTAACAAAAATGCAGAACAAAACTTGACATTCATTTTTGTAAAAGTTTGGGATAAATCTCTGTCTCTTCCCTACTCTACTCATAGTCGTATTAGTCATTTAGGGAATGTCTATCCAAAAGCTGGGAAAATGAGGTTGATTAGCCCTAAATTTACCTAACTTATTCCCTTTCATGAATGAAGATACCTAGATAAAAGACTTACGGGTCACTGAGCTGTACCCAAAAGTCTCCATTATGCTAAACCTGCAATCGGCTCGGATTCCAGGAAAAGCAGAGCTTAAGGTCACCTATCCCAAAGCAGGAGCAATTACCTTGAGATGACAGCCTAAGCTGTCCAGCCCTAAGTATAACCTATCATCTTATAGGAACTGAGTTGCTCCTCAAGCCACAAGGATTCTTCCAGAGCCACAAAACAAGTACTAAGGTAATAATCAACAGGCCCCAGCCCACCACAGCACCTCATAAACCTGGTCCCCATTTGTTTGTTGGTGGGTGAGTCTAATTCGCTTCTTTAGATCTGTGCCCCCATTCACTTTCTCAAACTAAAGCCCCTTATGCTGTCTTTTACTTTGCTTATTGGAAGCTGGCTCGATCTTTGTCAGACCTGTGCTCCACCTTCATTTTCTCTTACTTTCCAAATAAAGCTGTTTGCCTGCAAATTCATGCCTCGGTTTTAATTTTCATCGTCACTGAGTCAAGAACCAGTGCTAATTGGTGACAAAGGATGGAGCCAGAATTGAACTGAGCTTGTATAATCCTATTAATAGAACTGTGTCATCCTCTCAACATCTCCATAATTGTATCAAAGGAAATGACTTCAGAAATGGAGACTTATCATCAGTTCAGTATTTATTTAGTACCAAGAAAGAAAACAGGCACTGAAGAACTCTGATCCTGAGGGAAAAGAAAATCTAGCATTTTATGTTGAACACCTGTGTGAGAATAGCAGCAGTAGCTGGAACATCCAGAGACGTAACAAAGGCAGCCTGAAACAATGTTTCCTCTAGCCCTCCTACAAGTTATGTTTTGGGAAGAAAGGACTAAAATGATAGGGACAGGAAATATTCAATTCAGTATATACCCTTGCATATTAAATCACCTTAAATTCAAGGAGAAAAATGCCTCATTCTCCAATATGATATGTTTATCATTAAATACATTTATCTAGCATCTTTTCTCCTATGAGAGAAGTTAAACGTAAAATGCCAGCACATGGTCTGACTCTAATAAGAAGTTACAGGGCACAATATCTGCCTGCAATGTCCTATGAGATATGGAGCAGTATAAAAGATAGGGTGGAGAGAGGGGGTTCTGAAGGTGGCACAAAGCCATCACTGTTGCCTGAGTTGTGGCATATAATCACAGATATTATTCAGTGTTGTAAATTTCCAGGTGCTTTTGTCCATCTTAACTTTATCACTTTTTCCAGGACAGATATAGACAAGTCATAAACATATCTCTGGACTCACATGGAGACTTTAATTGTGAAGAATCTATTTTTAAAATTACTCTTCTTCTCTTTTTTGTAGGCATGGATAATTTTCGATATTTTTAATGAAGGAAAAAGAAAAGTGACAACTAAAAAAATAATCCACATATTAAAAATATCCCCTCTGTACTCGTGTGTCCTGGTTGCATCTTTGATTTTACTTAAAATCCAAAGTAAATCTAACATACATCCAGAATGTGATGAGGGCCTGAAAAACCAAATTCAGAGAAAATGGGATGCAGTTAGCAAAGATTACATGCATCAGTGAACTGTACTAAATTGAACACTTTTAAATGCCAGAGATTTTCTCTGTGAAACTGGAGACTCTGAAAGAAAAATCAATGATGTTAGGGAAGGGAAACCCTCTTCACACATCTCTAATTAGTCAAGCAGAACCTGGTGGATTTCCATATTACAACTGGATCAAACTTGGAAAATTGGTTTTGATCCCAGACTCATTGGTACATCTTCCAGAAGAAACTCCCCTCCAGACAATCAAAGGCCTTTCAACCTCGAATGGTCCGGAAGATCACTGTGAGCCTGCACCCACCCTGCAGTACATTCGGTGTTTGTCTAATGTTGACTACAGCAAATCTCCCTGCAATTACCCTGTAACAGCTCCATCTGTAAGAACAGCCAAAGGCTCTTCAGGCTGGTTGGTTTCAAGTTTAGCTTGAGCCTTCAAAATCTATATTATTAAGTGAAACCAGGCATAAAGAGCGACAGTTCCTTAGATCTTTTATTTTTAATAAATCGAATAAATATTGCCATGTTGTTTATATTAGGGTATAAACCCCTCTGTAAAGTCATTGCTTGTCTAATAATGAAATAGGTAACGGGTTTCTTTATTTCTGAATAATCAATACCAAAGCTGCTGATGCAAATTTATTTGAACTCCAGGGAACATATCCTTTGAAGTTCTGGGAAATTTTTAAATATAGTGAGTAAATCAATAAGTGGACAGAAACATCTTTGTGAATGTGTTCGTTTCGTTCGGACAGAAAATATGCCCTTCAAGGTAGTCTCTCAGCTCTCTCTATGAATCTCTTCCTCCAGTGATTTCTTTTAAGAAAGAAACTGGTGACAATCACTGAACATAAAAGCATTCTTTTTGGCTGTAATTAGAAGTGGTGTAGAGATACCTCTCCCAACAGGATGACTCCTCAAGCCTAAAGAGGTGTCTTTCCACTTCTGTGTAAAGCTCTCACATTATTTTCTTTACTCATCAATTCCCATCCAAGTTTTGGAGGCTGAGCTAATTGGGACAGTTCCAGCGTATGTACCAAAGGGATTTATATTGGCCTAGTTTGTGGTATCTCTTCTTCTGAGTGGGATGCATCTATGAGATTAAAAATATTTTTTATTACTGCCTATTTTCACAGTCCACTAAGCAAATACATGCAGCAATTTTTTTCTTATCCCCATTTTTCCTTTCTCCCTTCCTTCTCTTTCTTCCCCTGCGGAGTTCAAATTAAAGAAAGGTGAAAATTGAAGCTGTTGTATGAGAGGCGATTGCAACATGCATATTTGATTTTTATGATGGATCTAAATTGCTGAATAAGGCCATGGAACAAAGGGAGACTGCGGCTTCCTGCCCATCACACGCAGTCACTGAATGCGGAACAAAAGCTTTGGCCATTAGGGGCTCAGCAGGGAGACACATTATATAAATGACTTTGTCTTCTTGGCCCCCCACCCCCCTACTGGGTGCACTGGACAGAGATGTGTGTGTGTGTGTGTGTGTGTGTGTGTGTGTGTGTGTGTGTGTGTTATGGTTTGCTAAGGCAAGACAAGAAATTCTAGGAGCAGCAGTGGGAACAAAAATGAACAGGAGGTTATGTTTCAAAAGGGCCATGTTTTATTTACTGAACTAGTGTGGGTTTCAGAACTGTGGTTACAGAGCTATCCAAGACTACCCCCACGGAGAAATCCAGTGTGTGTTCAGAGTAATTCATAGCTACATATATACCCTTTTTCTCCATCAATAATGATGAAACAGAAGAATAAATATCTTTAAAAATTATAAAATCCTAGTATTTTTAGAAATAGCCAGACTGGCTTAAAGAATAAATTTACATAGGTTTCACTGTGGTGCTGGTATCCGAGGAAAACACCATCTGATTCCTCCTTCTAGGCTCAAGGATTTTCTTTTGGCAGGAAAAGAGAAGATGTACCATCAAAAATGCAAGCTGTCACATAGTGGAGTCAACCCACTCTCAGAAGACCCCAAAACTGTTTTAACTGGCTTCAAACACCAGCAATGGTGTATACCTGCAACAATCTTCGCATGAAATTTGTTTGTAGAAGGTAATAGTAAGTTTCCCAGAGGTGAATCCTTTTGCTGTTTCTAATATGACTGAAAGGGTTAGAGAATAGAAGAGAATCTCTGTTCAGGTTCACACATAGAGCCATTAACTACATTACAGAAAGTGACTCTGTAAATGGGGTACAGATGAAGATGGAAACCAAGATCACTGGACACCTACTTTAATCTCAATTATTACTGCATGTTATATATCAGGAAACATCTCATTGGTAAGTTCCGACTTCAGAAATTGTGCAAAGATGTTCTGACAGTCTTGTGACCCTCAAACAATGAAGACAGTCCCATTGTGAACCATGGTAATAGAATGACTTTGTCACGTGCTGTTGAAACAGAACTGGGATTCTTGGAAAGATAAAGACCCACACATCCTTATAATAATGAAATTGTGAAGGGCAATGTCATAAGAAAATAGTCCCTTGTCACATACATCAGGACTCCGTCTTAAAATACCAAGTCATTTAAAATAATGTAGAATCTTATGACTTGCAAGTGACCTAACAGATCACAGCAGGTTGTCACTGTAGGGTAATTCTGTTACAGAGGTCACCCAGCTGTCCTCTTACCAGTTCTTTTGGTTCTCACTTGATAGTGGTTAATATCCTTATTTACTGGGTAGGAAAAGATATGTGGGTAAAGACTGCTGAGTGAATTAAGGTTAGGAGAGAGAGATTTACATTTATCAATAGTTTTAAGTTAGTCGAATGCCTAACCCTGCATGGCCACAGGTGAGTAGGTAATAGGCAATACAGATAGAAAAGCACGTGGATGAGTGTAACAGGGAACACTGCTGTAGGCCACTCATTTCACTTTTCATTGATTCAGACACTCACTAAGCACCTACCACAAGTCCATGGGCTGTGGATTTTGTGTGAACTAGACAGAAATCATCCCGGGTCTAAATAATACAATAATGTTATGTATGGCTAGAGGCTGTAGAGAAGACATTAGTTATAAAGCAACTACTTAATGCATAGTGTTAAATGGGAGGCTCTATCTTGCTCCTTAAGGAAGAAGAGACATTATTAAAAAAAAAAAAAGCAGAAAAAGCTCTAATCACCTACCTTTCACATTTTGGTATACATTTTAAGATATCAATGAAAGCCAGGTCCAGTGTCACAGGCCTATAATCTCATCATTCTCTGAGGCTGAGGCAGGAGGACCTCAAGTTTGAGCCCAGCCTGGAGAAAATTAATGACTTACTGACAACTTGTTTCAAAATCAGAAATAATGGGCTGGGGAATATAGCTCAGCATGAATGCCCTAGGCCTGGTACACGGCTCTCTCTCTGACCTCATCTTCTAGTCTCTCCCCGCTTATGGCCATGAGCTGCTCCTTCAAGATATAAGTTAAGCTCCTCTCCTAGGGTCTTTGCATGATTTGGCTCCTACCTTTTCTCTAGACCCTTTGCATACACAGTTCTTAGCTACTTGTTTCTACCTTAGCTGTGCCAGCCTTCTTTTTCTTCTCCTGTCTTCAAATCTTTTTTTCTTTTTATTTTCCCTATCATTTATTATTATGTTATATATTAATATATTGTATCATTATACTATTATTTATTATCTTTGGTGCTGGGAATTGAAATTAAATGGAGGGCCTCACATGGATTATGTATATTCTACCTCTGAGTTGTATCTCCAGCCCCCAGATCTTTCCTGTCCCAGGGCTTTGCATATATTGTCAACTTCCCCCCTTACTTCACGTAGGTTTCAAATACCTGTTCACTTATTACCTCACTAGGAAAGACTCTGCTGGCCAGGCCTGTAATCCCAGCATTCTAGAAGGCCGAGGCAGAAGGATCATTAGTTCAAGCCCAGCCTGGGTGATCTAGCAAGTTCCTATCTCAAAATGAAAAGAGAAGGGGGCGGGGGGGCGGGGCTGGGGACGTAGGTCCTGGGCTCACTCCCCAGTATCACAAAAAGAGAAGAAAAGCAAAGAAAGAAAGGTTTTTCTGTCAAGGTTGAATTCTCCTGTTAACAAACTCACATTCCTTTCTCTGATAGCTTTTGTTACAGTGGCAGGTTTATATATATTTGTGTCATTTTTTATTTATGTCAGAATCTTCAGATCCACTGAGAGCTCTACTAGGGTAGATACCATGTCTGTTTTTGATCAACATTATATTCTCAAAAGGGAACAGAATGAATGAAACAAAGTAAGAATTTAACTTTTACGATTGAATTATGAATGGACACATAGACACATGCAGGAAAAAAATGGCTGATCCTAAATTAAAGATATATGTTGTATCTCATCTTCTCTGTGTGTCAAGTACCTGCATTTCCAAACGCACAGTGAGTGAAGATGAGTAATAGGCACTCTAATGTTTGGGAAGTGTGAAATACTTCCTTCAAGCTGATTTTTTTAAAAGTTATTTTAAGATGATAGAATAATGAATGTTATATGTATCTCTGTGCTTATCTGAATTTCTTAATATTTCCCCCATAATCATGTATTAATATTGTAGGAATGTTACTTTTATTGAAAAATCAAAAAGTATTCTGCTTCAGCACAACAGAAAGCCAAAATACCTAGGACAGACAGTCATTAAAGAAGGTTTTTTCCCCTTCTGGACAAACCAGAATTAAATATTTCATTTTCCCTTTTGCTAATACTGTGACCCTGAGCATGATACCTCCATTCTCTGACCACCCCGTGCCAAATATAACAGTGTACTCTATGAGGTGGTTGAGAAGATTCACTGAGATAGTGGATATAAAATATCTAATAAATGACAGATAAGTACATATGTCTAAATGGTGATAAGTAAAGTTGAGCCAGTTGAACATATATCTCAACAACTCTTCTGATCCTGTGCAGGGCAAAGAGCTTTAAAGATTCCAAGTTCAACTTCCAATAGTGGTTTTTCTCCTGATATGACACTGTCTTTCTTTTGAAACTGACTGGTCCACATACTTTTGGTACTAAAATTAGTTCTGAATAATTAAGTCTGGGGGCTCCAGTGGTACAATCTGTTAGCACTCAGTACTTATATGAATAATTAAGTAAATTGACTTATTCAATAAATATTTTTGTTGAGCATGGGAGGCTGCATATCAAGTACCAAGTTAAGAATAACATGATTAGCGATGTAGATTTTAGTATGTCTCTTTCAGCTTTAGTAACCTAAATAATTCCTGGATGACCATTTAAGACAAAAGTTACCACTATGTACATTATTTGTATCATATTAGTATGACACTATTTTAATAAAATTTTAAATTTTTAAGCTTTTTATTTTTGGGGGGGAGTAGAAGGTGACTTTATTGGGAGAAGTACAAAGTGGAAAGTGAGGTAAAAAGTAGGAACTCCCCTGCAAGCAGGAGGAGGGGCAAGGGCACCCTAATAAATTATTTTAAATAAAAATTGTTAGTAGATATGTGGAAAATTTTTGTAAGAATATTTTCTGGCCTGTAATCCCTGTACTTGGGAGGCTGAAGCCTGAGAATGGCTGGAATTAGAGCTATTTAGTGAATTCAGGTCCATCCTGGACTGCAGTGTGAGCCTCTGTCTCAAAAACAAACACCCAAAAAACCTGCTTTTATGCCATTGTGTTGGGCTGCTGAGAAGTGCAGACAACTCTGCACTCCGAAGAGGCAGTGGATGGGAAAGCACCACTGGTCTCCTCAGTACCTGCCTGAGAGGACAAAGCAGAGCATGCCCCACCTGCCCTGCCTGACCCCTGCTGTGGAGCAGCAGCATGGCCAGGCAGCAGAGCACAGGGTCCAGGCTTTCTAGGCAAAGCCATCAAGTTGGCCACCCCTTCGAAGGCCTGGCCCACTCCTCACACATTTTGTTGCAAACCAACTCAATTATCTCCATGGCACCAAAAATGCAGTCCCAACTTTGAGCTATTCCCCACCCCCCCAATCTGATAGATGACAGGACCCCTGTATCTACCTGGTCCTGGAAGTGAGAAACTAATTTCATTTTATAAAAATGTGAACCTTCAGATTAGTCTCTTAAGACAGGGTCTAGTTCCGTAGTCGTTTTGAGTCAGGGTCTTGCTGAATTGCCCAGGCTGGCTTCAAATTTGGAATCCTTCTGCCTTAGCCTACAGAGTATCTTGGGGTACATGTATGCACTACCACCCCTGACTAACAATGTCATTTGATCTGCATTTCTCTGATGGCCAACGATGTTGAATACTTTTTCAAGTGCTTGATGGTCTTTTCCACTTCCTCTTCTAAGAAGTTTCTTTTTATTTCACTTGCCCATTTCTTGATGGGGTCATTTATTTGGGGTTTTTTTTGAGTTCTTTATACATTCTAGATATTAATTCTCTGTCTGAGGTATCATTGGTAAAAATAACTGTGGGCCTTCTCTTCACTCTGTTGATTGTTTCCTTAGCTGTGCAAGAGCTTTTTAGTTTGATCTAATCCCATCTGTTGATTCTTTCTGTGGTTTCTTCCAATGTTCTACCTATTTTGTCTTCCATCATATTCAGTGTTTCTGTTTTGATATCTAGCTCTTGGATCCATTCTGATTTTATTTTAGCATATAGTGAAAGATACAGGTCTAGTTTTGTTCTCCTACATATGGACATCCAGTTTCCCAACATCATTTGTTGAAGATGTTTTTTTTTTTTTCCAGTGAAATGTTTTGGCCCCTTTATTGAAATCAGATGGCCAAGAGTACTTGAGTTTGTGTCCACATCCTCAGGTTCTGTTCCATTGAATTTCCTGTCTGTTTTTATGCCAGTACGATGTAGATTTAATTATTTTTCCTTTGTAATATACTTTGAATTGTGATTCTTCCAGCTGTGCCCTTGTTGCTTATGATTGCTTTAGAAATTCTGGTTTTTATATGGTTCTGTACAAATTTTAAGAATTGTTTGTTATAGTTCCGTGAAGAATGTTGTTGGTATTTTAATTGGTATTGCACTGAATCTGTATAACAGTTTTGAGCATTATGTTGAACAGTAGGGGTGACAATGAACAACCTTGTCTTTTCCTGATTTTACAGCGAATGCTTTCAGTTTTCCCCCACCTAAATGATGTTGACAAAGGGTTGTCATAGTTGGCTTGGATCAGATTGAGGTAAGTTCCTTCCATTCCTTTTTTTTCAGAGTTTTTATCATAAATGGAGATTTGATTTTGTCAAAGGCCTTTTCTGCATCTTTTGAGATGATCATATGATTTTTTCTTTGCATTTGTTAATGTGGTGAATTACATTTATTGATTTGCATATATTGAGCCCCACATCATTGGGATGAAGCCCAGTTGGTCATGATGTATGACCTTTTTAATGATTTGTTTCACTCTGTTTGGGGGTATCTTGTTGAGTATTTTTGCATCTATGTTCATTAGGGATATTGGCCTGTAGTTTATTGTTGTTCTTGAATCTTTGTTTTGGCTATTAAAGTTATACTGGCTTTGAGGAATGACTTTGGCAACTTACTTCCCTTCATGATTTCTTGAGTCTGCTGAGTGTTGGCATTATATTCTCCTTGAATGTCTAGTAGAATTCTGCTGTAAATCAATCAGGACCTGGGCTCTTCTCAATTGGAAGTTTTTTTTTTATTATATCCTCAATTTCATAGCTGGTTATTGGCCTATTCAGATATATTTCTTAATGCAGTTTTGGAAGTTGATACATATTTATAAAATTGCCCATTTCTTCTAGGTTCTTAAATTTACTGGAGTATAGATTTTCAAAGTAGTTTAATATAATCCCTTGGATTATAGTACTGTCTATTGTAATTTCATCTTCATTTTTATTTATTTATTTATTTATTTGAGACAGAGTCTTGCTCTGCTGCCCAGGCTGGTCCTGAACTCACTATGGAGCCCAGGCTGGCCTTGGACTCACAGCAATCCTCCTGTCTCAGTCTCCCAAGTGCTGGGAGTACAGATGTGTGCCACCATGTTTGGTTTATGGTGCTGGGAAACCAAACTTGGGTACTTAGCATTTGACTTAGTGCTAGTAAGTGCTTTAACCACAGAGCCATTCCTGTAGCTCCATCTTTTTCATTTTTAATTTCATAGGTCTAGGTTAATTTTTCCTTCTTTTTGTGAGTTTAGCTAGAGGTTTATTGAACTTGCTGATCCTTTGGAAGAATCAGATTTTTGTTTCATTGATAATTTGTATTGATTTTTAGTTTCCAATTTGTTAATTTTTGTTCTGATTTTTTCCCATTTTATTGATATGTATAAGTGCAAAATTTAAGGTTTACAATAGAGTAGAGCATTTTATGCACATACATATCTTGCCAAAGTGACAAGGGCTTTCCCACTCTCCTTTTGTCCCTCCCCCTACCCTACCCTCCCTCCTTCCTCCCCTACCCTACCTTCTTGTTTTACTTTGTTTTTTATTTTAAGTTCCATAGGAGTTGTGATCTGGGACTCTCGTATCTGAGAGACCATTCCATGTTTCACCTTCTGCTTCTGACTTACTCCTCTAAGCATGATGTTCTCAAGTTTCTTCCTTTTACCTGTAAAAGCCTCAATGCTGTTGGACTTTATTGATGCACAGTATTCCACTGTGTATAAATACCACAGTTTGTGTATCCATTGGTCTGTTGATGGGTATTTTGGTGACTTCCATATTTTAGATATTGTTAGTTGTGCTGCTATGAACATGGGTATACATGTATCTCTGTTGTGTGTTGTTTTGGCCTCTTTTGGATATATTCCCAGGAGGGGTGTCGCTGGATCGAAGGGGATATTTATTTCTAGTCTTTTGAGAGATCTCCATACTGCTTTCCAAAGTGGTTGTATGTATTTACATTCCCACCAGCAGTGCAGGAAGGTTCCTTTTTCCCCACAACCTCACCAGCACTGATTGCTATTTGACTTGTTGATATAGGCCATTCTTTCTGGGGTGAGATGGTATCTTAACATTTGTTCTGATCTTTATAATTTCTTTCCTTCCATTTATTTTGGGGTTGCATTGTTTTTGCTTTTTTAAAGACTTGAGATGCACCATTAGATTATTAATTTAGACTACTAAGTTCTTTTCTGTGTGCATTTACAGCAATGAATTTCTCTTTCAGCATTGCCTTCATTGTGTTCCAAAGACTGTGGTGTGAGGTACTTCTATTATCATTTGTCTCCAGAAACTTTTTAATCTCTTCACAAGTTTCTTCTGTTACCCAATATTTGTTCAGTATTGTACTATTCTGTTTCCATTTGTTTGAGTAATATTCGTTGTTTTTATTGTTTATTTCCAGTTTCATTCCACTGTGACCTGGCAGCATAAGAACACATGGAATTATTTCAATTTTTGTATTTGTTTAAGCATATTCTGTGTTCCAGGATGTGGTCTATTTTGGAGAATGTTCTGTGAGTAGCCAAGAAGACTGTGTTTTCCACTGCTGTTGGATGAAAAACTCTGGATGTCTGCCAAGTCCATTTTTCCTAAGGTGTTGTTCAGAGTTGATATGTATTTGATATTTTCATTTAGTTGACCTGCCTTTCTGAGAGAGTGGAGTATTAAAGTACCTCACTATAAACGTGTTGGATTCTACTTGTCTTTTTAATTCCAGTGGACTTTGTTTCATAAAGTTGGGTGTGTCACTGTTTGGTGCATGAAAATTTACTATTGTTACTTCCTTCTGTTGAATGGCTGCCTTTATGAACATGAACATCTATTGTCTCTTTTGGCCAGTTTTGACTTAAAGTCCATTTTGTTTACAAATAGGGCCACTACTCTTGCTAGATTTCATCCACCTATTGAATGGAATATGTTTTCACTTTCAGTCTATGTTTAGCTTTATGATAAGGTGGATCTCTTTCAAGCAACATATGGTTAGATTATATTTCTAAATTTGTTTGCCAATTTATGTCTTCTGTTTGGCAAACTGAGATCATTGACATTAGAGTTCTAATTATATGTAAGAGTTATAAGTACATACAATATGTAAGTATTGTAACTATTGAACCCTGCCTTTTTTCTGCCTTTTGGATGTTGATTTCTTTCTGTTTTTCTTGTTCATTTAGATGTTTTCTCTGCTAAATGTGTACTTGCCTGTAGGGGTTTCTTTTTTTTTTTTTTTTTTGCCATACTTATCCTCCCTGTCTCTATTCAATAGATATCTAACATTTTTTTTGTAGTGTTGGTTTAGTTGCCATAAACTTCTTAAAGTTTTCTTTGTTATGGGATGTCTTTACTTCATTGTCATCTTTAAAAGAGGATTTTGCAGAATAACGAAGTGCTGACTGGCTATTGTTTTCTCCAAGGGCGTTGAAGACTTCACTCTCCACTCTTCTGGCTGTCTCCCATTTATTTTCTCGCTCATCTGTCCAGGTATTCTGCTATCTCTATCCTTGAACTCATTAGTCATATCTTTTTAAAACTTACCAAATATTCTGAAAAGGTTATTGCTTGATACTGTCTTATATTCTTCCAATAATCTTAACATGTTATTTTTTGATGTTCTTTTTTAATTCTTCTGCCAGGTTGTGAGGCTGTCATTTTACTCTGATTTATAGCCTTCCAGATGATTGATTATTCTGCTTTTGAAGTTTTGGAGGCTGGCCTGTTTCCTCTTCTGTTCCATTAAGGTCTCCTTTTGGTGGACTAGAAGCTTTTGGGGATATCTTGCCACTGTGTCTTCTCATTCCACTATTTTGTGATTCACTGGCTGCAGTGGTGGCTGTGTAGGCATTCTTCATGCTCCATGGGAGAGACTCCGGGTTACATAGCTATGCACAGCCCTTTGAATGGCCTGTGTGGAAACTGGGAAGTTCTTGGTCATAGCTATCTATCTATGCAGTCTCAGGCCCCTAAGATGCCACGTGGGCTATTCTGAAAAGATATTTTTTTCCACCACAGTGGTTGACGCTGTCAGCACACTGCTCTCTTCTCTGCCCCCCCTTCTTCCTCCTCCTCCTCCTTCTTTGGTTATCCACTGGATGTCCAGTGTGGGGGGTGGTGGCACCTGCTGCTGCCGAAGCCTTCACATTCATCACTGATGTCCTGGCTTTGCCTTTCTCCTACTTCAGTTCTCTCACCTTATTGGCGCTGGGCAGCTTCCAGATGGCTGAGGCGAAATGGTGGTAGTAGCAGCGGGTGTCAGCCTGAGCAGAGTGAGCATACACAGTTAGGCACTGGGAAGTGGTTCACCTCAACTCAAGGACAGCCAGCTGCCCTGGAGATTCCAAAGCAAGAAAGCTGTCAATCCTGGAAGCAGCAGCAAGCCAGCATTTAGGCATCACAGGAGCAATGGCCCACCCCTATTCCTGTTGCCTGTGAGCCAGATGACTTATGCACAGGAGCCCTGGGGCTGCAACCACAAAGCCTGGCCCTTCCTCCTGTACACTGTTCTTGTCAGTCAGTGTTGTGGTGCTGCTAGTTTTCTTGGCCTGTGTTACCAGTTTGCAGTTGTGGGCCAAACTCCTAGACACCCGCAGGTAGGCTTTCAGCAGGGGAGGTGTCCCAGAGCCTTGGTAGGTCTTAGCCTGAGAGGCTGCCAGTTATCAACAGCCTGCGTGGCAGTACTCTCTGACTGCCACAGGCACTGCCCTGTAACTCGAGAACCAGCAAGCAGCCAGGCAGTGGGGGTCCTCCAGATTCAGCTCTAATGCTCCAACATCCTCAAGCAGCCAACTGATGAGATGGTGTGATGATATCCACCCAGGCACTACAGGCCCGGCTCCGTGATTCCAGAACTGCCAAGCAGCCATCTGGTAGAGACTCTGTGCCACCCAAATTCTGCCTGCGTGGCACTGCTCTCTGCCCTGTACCACAAGCTCGGCTGCAGTTAGCTGGTGGGGGAAGGAGGGTGCCAGGCTCTTGGTCTCGCATGTGCACTCACTGAGGAGTGCTGTAGTGAGCACAGCTTGCCAGCCCATCTCCAGCCGGACCTTAGCTCCTGCAGTTCTGCCATAACCCCAAATCAAACCCGTGAGGAGGCTTCTCCTTTTCTCTATGTATCCCATTATATGACTTAATATAGCTTCGCTATGTTGGTTTTGGTTAGGATTTCAGTAGCTCGGTACACTGCATTATAAGCTTCCTCATTCACTCCTATTTGTAACTGCACCCTTTGCCATATGACTGCTCCTACTTTCTCTGAAGGCAGGGGCTCTCACTGCCTTTTGAATTTGGGTTTGAATAAGATCTAATTTTGCTTTGAAAGGTTAGTAGCTAAGCTGCAAATAGAGCCTTGATATATGCCCTTTCAACAACTTGTTCATGCTCTACCTCAATATATGATGAGTATCCTCTGACTAAATTGGTGGTGCATCCCAACAAACATGAGAATTAGAAGTTATTTCTGTTTTAAGCCATAGAACTATGAGGATTACTATTACATAAAAAGGTAATACTTTAGAGTGGGATGCATCAAATTAAAAAACAATCTTGAAATACCTGTAATGTGAAGTACATTTTCAGTCAGAAAATGGGAGGTACAAAACTAAATTAGAAAGCTGGAAAAATTGTAAGACATTAGTTAAAAGAGTTGGGGAAATGATGACTAATATGATGGCAAAATATTTGGTTAAAAATGTTTGAAGGGCTAATCAGAGAGAAGTTATGTAAGAAACTTGCATTTAGTTAATAGACTTTGTGAACAAATGTTGCATGTATACACTGTTTGACTCTAGCTACATTTAGCAAAAAAGAGAGAGAGAGAGAGAGATGACATCACAGAAGTGATCCATTTTCAAGGAGAATTAAAAAAAGAACTATTAATTATGCAGACATTTCAGGATTAGAAAATAAAAACGGGTTTTCACAAAATAAAAGTGTGAATATTTAACAACATCTTCGAGGAGAAGACTAAACTCAGGGAACTGGGTAAAGACCGAGTCAAGGTTATGGCTGTTAGATCCTTTGTTAATACCTCTGAAATAAAGGGATGTCTCACAGATTATCTACTTTGGAAGAAAAAGTCTCTTCTGGAAATGTCAAAGACCCAGTTCTACAGGGATATAAAGTACTCCTAAGTATTTGTAGTTGATGTTAGAGAGAATAACATGTCTAAAGAATAAGTGTGGGAGCTGAAGACGTAGCTCAAGAGAAGAATGTTGAGGCCCTGGGTTTGCCCCTCAACATTGTAAGATTGACTGACAGACAGACGGACAGACAGATGTAAAAAAAATTGTGAATAAGGCTTCTGCAAATACATGAAACAAATACATGAAAATCCAGACAATTTTCTAGACAGAAGAAGTAGAAGCACTGCCAGCCTAGACTAAAAGAAACAGTGATGATGTAAGACTTAAAATATTTCTGAGGCAGAGGATTCTAGAAATATAGCATAATAAACACAAAGAATACATCTTAACACCTGGACAACAACTTCATTGGCAGAATGTGCCTAAGGTAGGTTTTTTCCAAGCCATAGCCTAGTTGGCTGCACGCAGCTCTGGACAGCCATGAATAGAGCTCATTAAGATCATAAGCTTTTGACATCATTATGTGATGCTTAGTGGTACGTTTCCTGACTTCATCTTAGGTGCTCCCATGTGAAAGGCTAAGACAGGAAACAATGGAATGCTGTGGAGAGGAGGAAGCAGTACTGACTTTGCCCCTCACACCAGTCAAAGCCCATGTTTACCAAACATTACATGCACTTGAGTGACTTGGTGAGTAAAATACAGCTATGACCAATGTACTTGTACATGTATGTGCCTGTTAAAAGTTTATTGTTACTGAGAAGACTTGTAAGCTTTCATATTCAGTTATTAATCTTGAGCTTGTATTATTCTGTAAAATAATTTAATGAGTTAAAATATTAAAAGATTTTTGTTGCATTCATATATCAATACCATATAACACTATATATATTTTTATATGCTGCTCAAGACAATTCCTCTTCACTCAGTATGGCCCAGGCAAGCCAAATATTTGGATATCTATGGTCTAAGATAACTATTCTAGAACTCTGGAAACTACTTCAAAGCTTGCCACTTCCATTTTAGTTAGCTCATGGTAAGGTGGAAGCTACCCATCCCACAGCCCTATAGAAAGCAACTAGGCACATGTCCTAGAGCAGCTTGCCTGCAAGCACTAGAGCCAAAGTGGGCAAAAAGACCCTGACCTCTATGTATCTGGGCTCTACGCTGTGATTATCTGTTGCTGTTCCCGATAGTGGAGGGAAGGAAGTAGAGCCAAGCAGTCATTGCTGCAAGCCCTTCTGGAGGAGACCAAAGTGCCCACTCCATTCCTGGGAACAGCGTCTAGAGGCACCGGCAACAGCTTCATCTGCAAAGCAGTTGCAGCCAGAACTTGCAGAGGGAAAGCCCTGTGAGTCTGCTGTTTGCTTCCGGAACGTCCAAAACCCTGCCCTTTGGTGGTGATGCTATTGCTGTCACTGAGTATTTTATTGCTATTTATTTGGAGTACCTTGTGTAGCCTTGGATCCTATTCATGTAGGCTTTATGCTCACTCACATTTCTGTGTTTATTCCTCTATCTCAAAAGCCCCCCAAGATTCTCAGTCTTCACCTGACATCACCTCTCATGACTCCTCTGAATCTGTGTTTTCCCTTATTACAACACCTGATCTGGGTACATTTTCTTCTTTGCCATACACTAGAACCTAAGTAGAGGGATTTGGAAGGGTCTCGATATACGGACGTCAATGACCTTCCCTTTACAATAAAATTACACAGAGCAGGCCCTCCCTGACGCCTCATGATTCAACAGGCAAAAGATGCCATTAAGAAACAATGGAAATGGTTTCGGTAGAATGCCCAACTGCAAACATTGTCCTTTAAGAAAACATGCCATGCTGAATGTAGCTGTGCTTTAAGATTAAAATCATACTATGTTTTGAGAAAACTTGCCTAACACCTTGATGTCTTTGTGATTTGTAATGACTGATGCATGTAACTGCAATTGTTGCCAGTCCGGGCACTGCCTGACCACTGTCTGTGCCAGACTTGATATGATATGCTTGCTGTATGATTTCTTAGAAATAAGTTTAATTGTATGGATAGTTGATTTCTGTATTAGATGAGAATAGAATGTGAAACATAAATCAAGGTGATTACAAAGAATAGATTTGTGTATTCTGCTGAATATCTAAACATCCCTTTCTGTAACACCCTGCTAACAAGGAAATTGAAAATCGCGTAAGAAAGGTGTATAAATAAACTCAGCCACAGCTGATCAGTGGCCATCTGATTCACTGCAATCTGTGGTCCAGAGTCCTTCCTTTCACCGACACTGCAGCTCCTTCAGGTACCCTGCCTCTCCCGGGGGCAGGACCCCAGCACCCTTCCTACTCAAACTGAACCAACTTTCAGGAGATTAAAAGGGCCAACACATTTGTCTCCCTAAAATTTTCTCTTTTTCTTTTTGGAAGTTACATATTTCATTACTGAGACATTCAGAAATTCATGGCCAAGACCCAGAAAAGTGCAGGCTTAGGAAAGACCTGAAGAGACTCAAGCTTAAGCCTCCTGTTCATTCCCAGCAGAGACCATCTATAATAGCTTATAAACAAAAGATAAGACAGTACAATGGCAGGGGCCTGTAATTCCAGCACTCTAGTGATAAACACAATAGGGTTATGAGTTTGAACCCAGTCTAAGAAACTTAGCAACTTGGTGAGATCTATCTCAAAAAAAAAAAAAAAAAAAAAAAAAAAAAAAAAAAAAAAAAAAAAAAAAAAAAAA
>PVKB01002385.1:161835-288020 GCA_004027205.1 Ctenodactylus gundi | reverse complement strand
TATCTTTCCAAGTGGCCACCTCCTTCCTAAACTTGGGCTCCAGCATGCCACACTACGCCACCCAGCCACCTTTTCCCACCCTGCTCAGCCTGTTTGTCGTTTTCAATGTGACTCAACAGATTTTAAAAGACTCCTCGTGTAGTATATACAGCCCCGAGTTTAGGAAAGCCACGTCCTAGGGAGAAAAAACCAAATGAATAGACATGTACATTAAAAATATATTGATTAGAGTGCTAAGATGAAAAACGGGAGTCTCCTTTCCTCCATGCCTTCACATTATAATCCTTGCTGGGACTCAGCAGGGAGACGCAGCCACGCTGCCCATGGAGGAGCGGACAGAGGCAGTGCCATCTTGGCTGGACCGTGTGCAAAGGCCACGCGAGACTGGGAAGGAGGCAATGCTGGGCAAGGCCCCAGGGAGCAGCGGCTCTCCTGCCCTTACTCTACGACTTCTAGTCTTGTCTCCAGGGCCACCTGTCCTGATTACAGAATAAAAGAAGACTGGGGACATGGGCCAGAGGTCAGAAAGAGGCAACTGAGAAGGGCCCCTTCTGGTAGATCAGGTGACTTCAGGAAAAAAAAAAGATATAATCAAATTCTAGGTAAGTGAATTTCCTCTTGATTCAGGACAACAGAAAAAGTCATCTGTCGCCCAAGATTTTGTTTTGTAGTTAGCACTTTTTCAATGCTAGAAAAAACGTTATATTTCAAAGCCGTAGAGTAGAGGCTGCTTCCGCAAAGGTGGCGGACTTGAAGGACAGCCGGAGCTGTGCTTCCGGTGGGAGGTCCCAGGGCGCTGGATGCCCAATTGGTGCCACCGGGCCCAGGAAGGGCGGGTTTGGCCAGTTCCCTAGCTAAATTAAAGAAACACTAAGGCTTGTCCCACGCCTGGTGTCTTGGCCTTTCAATGGGGGTGGGTGGTGGGTGAAGATTCCAGGAGGAAGTAGGAGCCCCATTTTTCTTGCCTGGTCCCTCTTTTATTGTAAATCTGAACTCGAGTGGCCCTGCCCTCCCGTACCCGGCCCTGTCACTCCAAGGATTTGGGTGGATTCTAATTAAAGAGGAAGCAGATTACCGCTTTCCGGCCCTGGTCAGGGCTGCGTGCTCTCAGCATTCCGCATGGAATCTGGGAAAAGTGATTTTGACGAGGAGAAGTGATTTTTATCGAGCATGACTTCACTCAAGCTGCGCCCTTGTATTTTCGCCTCCTCCCCTTTTTAAGGATAATCACTTCAAAATGATGAACGACGTCTGAAGCCCTCCCCCGCGTCACTTCCTGCGGCGACTGGGGAACTTTCGTGGGAGTCCGGTGTTTTGGTGGGTTGGGGGCAGCGAACTCGGGGTGGGGGCAGTTTCTCATGCTGTGCAGACCGTCTGGGCACGGCTGCTTCCGGGGCCAGGCTGCCGAGGACGTCGCCCGCAGGAGGGAGCCCTGCTGCGCGAGGTGAGGGTGCTGCTGGGTAAGCGGGGCCTAATCCTGCCTTTATTTTTTTTTGGGGGGGGGGGCGGGAATTAAATAACATTGTGGATGGAGTCTCTGGAAACAGGTGGGATCTGGATAACTGCACAGGGCTGCCGCCTGCTGGGCTGCGGCCCGCTCCCTCCCCAAGCCTAGGGACGACCCGCAGCTCAGGAAGACAGAGAAGATTCTCTTCCAAGAGTTTCTAAGCGTAAGGCTTGTCATGGACACGTCCGCCTGCCCCCTCCGTTGCAAGCTGCTCTTCCTCGCCCCTAAGCTGAGGGACAGGGCGCCTCTCCAAGTGCAGGTGGTTCTGGAGAGCTGGACTTTCCAGCCAGAGGGTGGGCTGGGTGGGACACAGGCCTAACTTAAAAGAGGCCAAGGAAGGGGGAGGGCTGGAACAGGGCTCTCTATGCTAAGAGGGGTGCCGGACAGGGAGTTTGCACACGGGCACGTGCGTGTGCATGTGCGTGTCTAAGCCCTGCTCCTTCTCCACAAGTTAATCCCAGTAGGTTTCCTTGGAACTGTCCCTTTTCCACATCCAGGGTAAGTGATGTGTGCAAAGAAGTATGAGACGTGGCCTGTAACCCTAGCCCTCTGCGAGGCTGAGGCAGGAGAGGTAAGTGGGGAAGTCACTCGATGTGAGGGCCCTGGGATCAATTCCCCGTGTCTGTTTCCTTCACACACCCTCTCATAAAATGCATGAACTATTCCTTTATGATTATCTTGTACTAAAAAATTCAAGTGTGAGATAAACAAGTAAATTCCCCTAAACGGAAAAGCCTATACTGGCTACTCCCAGGCTGGCTGTTCTTAAGTTACACGGTATAAATCAAACTCTCACTTTGCAGTACTATCTTAGCATCAACTGCCTTAGACACCGTAAGTAATTTTGGGCTGTGTGCCCAAGGGGTGAGAGCCAGGAGGACTGATCTTTCTGTTAGCAGGCAGAGCACCTGCCTGGGAAATCTGGGAACACAGGTTTTCTTCCCACGGTGCCTTATCCATGAGAATTAATCTGCTAGCTGGTATGTGTATTGGTTTATTTAGGAGCATGTGTGCTGACAATTGGCTTCTAAATTACAGTGGGGGGGGGGTGTGTGTGGAGAAAATGATTAATTGCTTGCATTATAGAGTGTACGTGTGTGTGCATGTGTGTGTGTGCCTATTTGATGACAGTCACTAATTAGCATGTGTGTGTCCACAAATCTAAAGGCAAAATAAAGGCAAATACTCCTTAAGACATTGGAAGAATGTGTGAGAAAACAACTACAACTGTGACAACAAAGATGCTCCTGGAGATGCCTGGATGTTGTATTCTCGTAGTGGACTTGGGAGCCACAGGAATCTCGTTTCTTGCTGAATGCATATGTTCAGATAGAAAGCAGGAGTCAGTTTATGGCAGAAAAATTGTCCTTTCCTGGAGAATTGAACATTATGATGAGATAGACCTTTTCTAAAAGAAAGATAAGTGGACCTAATGGCACGGGCCCATAATCCCAGCATCCTGGAAAGCTGAGGTAGGAGAATGGCCAGTTCAAGCCCACCTTGGACAAAAATAACCATGGCCTGGGCATGTGCTCAGTGTGAGGGGCTCAGTACCATAAAAACAAATAAAATAAAAGCAGAGCTGCAAACATTTCAGTAGATCTTTACTATAGCAACCATTTAAAAAATATCTTACTTTATAAAATGCTTTTAAGGTCTGTATTCAATGTGGTCAGAATATAGAAGCCACTTTGGTCCTTTTAAAAATGGGTTAAGGGGGCAGAAATTCAATCAATTATCCGTGGCGACCCAAATTATACAGTAGATGCTCAACAAACACTCGTTAAGCAGAGCTGAAGTGGTTGAGGGCTCAAGCCACAGCCCTGGGAAGCCTTGTCCGAGGGAGTTTCCCAAAAGACAAAGTCTGGGCCATTAACAGTTACAAACTCTATTTTCCCAAGTAAAAATACAGAAATAAAATTAGCCTTGCTTCAATGTGGAGAGGTCCTTGTAATGCAGAAAGTGGAAGTACGTGACCACAGCCAGACAGCAAAGTTTCGCGCTGGAGACCAGATGGTGTGCCTTGGGACCTCCTTTCTGTGACCCTGCGTGAGCGTGGGCAACCTGTGGACTTAGGCCCAGGTCTGGGCACCTTTTGTTGGTAGTGTTAGTGTAGCAGCAGTTCTTGGAGTGAGAGATGGGAGTGGCGTGGCCAGGGTGAAGGTCAGGTGGCCCAGGACACGGGTGCACAGGGACGGAGCCCTCTGCTGTGTACATGGGCCTGTGTTTGGGGCCCTACACCACTTGCTACCTTGTGCCCAGATGCTGGTCCCAGGAGGTGTCTTTCAATGAATGCATGTTCCCTCCTTTTTGAGCTGCTAGAGGCAGCTGGGGCCAGCCCACAGTGGACTCTGGGGAACTGGGAGAGGACGAAATTGCCAACACGGAGTGTGAATGGGAAGCCGAGGAGGAAGGGAGGTCAACCCAAAACGGAGGCAATAAGCAGAAGACAGCTACGCAGAGGCGGAAATGCAAAGCTATGGAAGGGTGCTGCAGAAGGCCAGGAGAGTGGGAGGCGGGCAGCAGCCAGCGGCCGGTGAGGAGATCACCAGCATCGCCGGGCTATCCTAGATGAAGCAGGACCCACCGCCCCAGGGGAGCCGGGCTATGAAAAGTTCAACGCCACAGTGAGCAGGGGTCAGGGCAATACATTTTCTTATTTTCTTCCTCTCTCTCTCTCGTTGTTTCTTTTTCTTTTTCGGTGGAAAGATTTTCAGTCATTGAACATACATTTGTTGGTCTCTGCTAAGAAGAAAAGATTGTGCTAAGAGCTGTGGATCCAAAGATAAAAGAACCTGTGTCACACTAAAAGTGTTCTCAGTCTGGGAACTGTTTGTGTGAGGTGAGAGATGAGCAGACAGGCTAAATGGGTTAAGAGCTCAGAGGGGGGAAAGCCTGGGTCTTTTGCCACACAGGGTAAGAAGTATTAACCTTATATTAGGGACCAGGAAAGGAGAATAACATTGTAAGAGGCTACCAGAAGGCTTTGAAGGCTGAGTAGGAGTCCGCAGGGCGAAGCATGTTGGGGTGAACCTCCAGGTGGAGAAAACGGTGTGTGCAAAAGAATGGCAGGATCTAGAAACTTACGGGTGGAAAGAGTGTAAGAGGCATGGTGTTGAGGGGGAGACAGCTCTTGGGGTGTGTAAGCGCTGAGGACTTGGATTTCAGTGTGGCGGTGGGTCAAGAGGAACAGCCAGTGGAACAATCCAGGCTGTCTGGTGACGGAGGGTGTGGAAGGCCAGTGGCGAGGAGGCGGGGCGAGTGCGAGGTGGCGAGCAGGGGCAGCTGGTCACTGGTGGGAGACGGCTTCGATTTCCTCCTCAGGTTCTGGTGGAACCCATCTGGCTGTGAGGGGAAGACCCGGAGGGGCCAGGCTGGAAGGGGCTCCCTGGGAATTCTAGACAGATTGTTGTCACTGTTCGTGGCTCACAGAGACTCCGTCAGAGGCTACCTGGCTCCCTGCCATCCAGCCCTGCTTCTGTTCTACTTTTAGATGTGCAGATGTTCCTGTCCAGTGTCCATGCTCTTTGGAGACATCAGGTGCCACTCGTGGCTGTTGTGAGCAGGAGCCAGGGATTGCGTGCTCTCTGACCTCTTGTGGAAACTTGCTCGGTCTTCACGGAGTTGAACACCACGCGGCAGGGACAACTTCTTACAAAGCCCCAACCATTGCCTTGGTGGGAGATTCCAGTGGAGAGGCAGACCAAGACGGGCCCTTGAACTTGTCAGTGTGCATTCAGAAGTGAAGTCCCAGCTTGCTTCCCCTCTCGGGGAGGAGAATAACGCAGTGTGCTAATGTGGCAAGAGCAGAGGGGCCCTGATCAGGAGTCCAGAGGTCGTGAGGTTTGACCAGGTCATACCATGAACGATCCCTAAATATCATTTTGGTTTTAGTTTGGATTCTGATATTTTTTTCCTCCCTCATACTCCACAAGGACACAAATACAGTTATTAAGTATAGTAGAAGGCTTTAAGGTTTTGTGGTTTCTTTTTGTTTATTAAGGATAGGGTCTTGCTCTGTAGTCCAGAGCTGATCCTGAACTCACTATGTAGGCCAGACTGGCCTCAACTCATGGTAATCCTCCTGCCTCTGCTCCTGAGTACTGAGATTATAAGCATCTGCCATCATATCTAGTTTATGTGGTGCTGGAGATTTGAAACAGAGTCTTGTGCTTGCTAGACAAGTACTTTAACTGCTGAACTATACCCTCAGCCCCAAAGCTTTTAAGATTTTTAAATACAATTTCCAGAACTAGTTCAGATTTTCTTCCCAGGCTTAGCTAATAAGTGGAAGTGACTCTTACGCTTTTTGCCAATCCACGACAAGGCAGATCGGCTGAGGGCGTTCCACCCCAGTGGAAAAGGGACTAGACTGTGTCAAGGCAGCTGCACCTAGGGAGTCAGGACACACTGGGGACATCGTGAGGCCACTGCAAACAGCCAAAGGAGAACAGGTTGTAAGGCTGGAGAGGCCTGGCAGTTGATATAATCAAGGGTGATCACAGCATCGTGTAATTTGGGTGATTTGTAGTAGGTTTCTTTAAATAGAACAAAGTCTGTAGTAGTTCTTCCTTTCTCCCATAAAAAGAGAGGAAGAAAAAAAAGATAACCTTTTACAAAAATAATAATGTGATTTGCTCATGGAAAATATAAATGATTTTTAGATTGTTAGGAATTAATTTCATGGCAGAGTAGTGCCATGTGCCAATCTGCCTCCCCTCTGCTCTTGACTCCCCGGCCTCCCTGAAAATGTTCGTGTTCTAATTCTCTGAATCCACATGGTGCCTTCCAGGGCAAAGGGACTTTGCAGATGAGATTAAGGATAGTTTCACCCTGGACGACCCAGGTAGGTCAATGGAGACACAAGGGCTCCTTTTTCTACAGTCCTGGGGACTGAGCCCAGGACCTCATGCATGCTGGGCAAGTGCTCCACCAACTGAGCTACCACCCAGCCCCATAAAGATGCTTACAAGATAAGGCTAGGAGTGTCCGAATCAGAGCAAAGACGCTGACAGCTGAGGGACAGAAGGAGGCATGGTGCTGGAAGCAAAGGTCAGGGCAATGCTCCTGCCAAAAGGGGACTGGGAGGCCCAGAAAATGAGCCTCCAGATACTGGAAAGGACAAGGAAGGGATTTTCAGCTGGAGCTCCTAGAAGAAATGCCCTCCCGCTGACACCTTAGTTCCAACCCTCTGTGAACCGCTTTCAGATTTCTGACCTCCACGATGCTAAGATAATAAGGTTGTGCTGTTGTAAGCCATTAGGTTTGTGGTCATTTGTTATAGCTGCAAGAAGAAACTCATACAAGCAGATGGAGTGGTCCTTATCCCCCAGCTTGTATATCTTACTCATTCCAAAGGTCTTTTCTTTCTCACATAGGACTACCTGGTCATTCTCTTTTTTATAATTGCTCCTTTAATTGTGAGCTCCCTGAAGGCAGGGAGCTTGTTATTTTACACAATTTTTTTTGTGGCTCAGTTCCAGGTATAGCGCCAAGGATGGGAGAGGAACGCAGTCTCTGGTGGAGTGAACCAGTCAAATCAATGCTGGAAATGGGGTGACTTTTCAGATAGATCAAAGGGATCACATATGTCGAAAGGAACTGTGCCTGCCATCTCTGACTTGGCCACACCGGGTGTCACTTTTAGATGCCAACTGAAGATGGAAATGGTTATGATGGAATGTGAGATAGCGTCTCTTACCTAGCCGCACCTAGCCTCCACTTCTTTGCTGTCTTCTTCCCTGACACTGTGGCCTGCTAGAGTCTGGCATGCACAGTTGGCTCGTGCGGGTGTGGGTGACTGACCCTGACTGGGCTTTGAGGACTTTTACTGTGACCAATCCAAGCAAAATCTTTGCCAAGTCTTGTTCACCTCACATGGCTGCATACTTATTGTAAGCAGAGAAAATGACTCCCATCCAGTGTCCTGTACGGAGTCATTTGGCCACAGACCTTGCCTGGTCCTTAATGCGCTGACGCTGATGTCTTGAACAAGGGCAGTCTTGGCTGGTTGGATGCTAGCTGCGTTACTCTTGAGCTGCTGGCTGAGCTCCTGTGAGCCTGCTCATCTCCAAGGCTTGAAGACCCCCTGGAACTGGGTTTGGCAAGCCATCTGCTTTGTTTCCTCTCTCGCCCTGAAGCTGAAGTTTCTTTTAAGGTTATGCAATAAACTTCATTGGTTTGGCCATTCATATCAGTAACTCCTCGGTTCCTGTGCTTGTGTAGCAGCAGAATGTTTTTTTCTCTCTGCTGCATAAATTCCATTTCCTTTATGTCTTTGTTCTTCCTCTTGTCCTAGCTGTTCATCCTGGAAGGGTTTGTTTTCCACAGAAGCTCCAGCCTGCCTTCTCCAGCATTTCCCCTTGAGCACTTGCCACCCAGGTGGTGGGCTTCTCTAGCCAGCCAAGTTCCTAGAGATAGAAAAAGTCAGCACAACTAAGAAAAACTGAAGAAAGAGCACAAGGATGTACTGATTGTGACTTGTATCACACTCTTGATCCCCAGAGTTGAGTCAGTCGGTGGCAATGTGGGGATGCCCACTTCCTCTCTCACCAGGGTAGTGACAGCTCTCCCCAAAACACATACTAGGTTGAAAGAATGGTTTTCTCTGACAGAGGAAGGCATTTCAATAAGGCTAATTAAAATAACGTGGCAAGCATATGTTCTACGAAATTGAAAGCAGGAACTTGACAGATTTTATACATCCATGTTCATGATGTCGTTATTCACAGAAGCCAAAGGTGGAGTCAAGCCAAATGTCTATCACAGAATGGGTGACAACATGGGTAGACATGTTTGGTATATTGGCGTGTGTTTGCATGTATGTGTATGTGTGTGTCAAATTCAAAGAATATTACTTGGCCTTAAAAACTAAATTTTGATATATGTTATAGCATGGATCAACCTTGAGGATATTATATGAGATGAAATAAGACAGACTTAAAAGGAGAAATATTCCACTTGTACAAGATACGCGGAATAGTTAAATTCAAAGGACAGATAGTAAAATGATGGCTCCTGGGTCCTGGGGAGAGGAGAATAGAAAGCTATTGTTTAATGGGTGGGCAGTTTTGGTTGGGGATGATGGTAAAGTTCTGGAGATTGGTGGTGACAATGCTGACATAACACTGTTAATGTACATAATACTACTGAACTGTACACTTAAAATGGTGAAGTTTGCATTATATTGTATATTATATTGTGGTAAAACCACAATAAAAAGTAATGAAAATAATAATGTGTATCATGATTTTCTCATAATTCATACTCACTTTTTGGTCAGAGGTACACACACAAAAATTACAAGATGCACCAAAATCATTGGAAACCACTAATCAGTGTGGTTCCCATTGTGCATATTTTCCTCTTTCCAACTAATGGTGAGAAAATCTTATTTAAATAATGCTCAAATATATCCTCCTCTTAAGTAATTTTTTCTGTGACTTTTGCACACTAATACTAATCTAGAAAAGAAAACATGTTTAATGAGTCAAATGCATATTTGCAGAAGGTACCAGATAAACCCAGTGACCATGGCAACTCCTCCGGGTTGTGCTCAGAAACCTGGATTTCATGATTTGTGAGCACACGTTGAACACCACTTGCTGTCCTGGGTTCCCATACTCCACAAAGGGATTGTGTGACCTGCGAGTCCCCAAGCCCTCGGAAAGGGAGCTTAGATTAAAACAAAGCAAGTTGCCGGTTCCTTTTGGTGGAGGGAATTTTTGTGGCTGATAGTTGTGTTGGACTTTTGAAAAACAAACACCACCTGAGTACTCAGAGAACAGGAGTTTAGGCAGAATGAACACAGATTTGATGGCCAGGTGCCCTGAGAACTTGGCAGGATCCAAGGGTGATTTCTAGTGGGTCATTTTGCCATTCTGTGCTGCCGTGCAGTAGGGCAGTCAGGGTTTGAAGTGGCCCCCATCACACCCACGCAGCCTTCCCAGGTTGGTTCAGGTTACACTAGGTTTTCATAGTTTGGGGTGCAGACATGGTGGGAACAGCATGATAAGGAAATCTGAATAAGGAACCCAACCAGATTTTGCAATTTTGCATTGTTTTAGTGTATTAAGTATGCTTTTCAAATATCTATCACATTTTCAAAGTTTCCTTCCCTTTTCCTTCCTTTCTTTCTTCCTTCCTCCTTCTTTCTTTACTTCTGTTTTGCAATTCATGCACCCCAATGCCGTACACACACACACACACACACACACACACACACACACACACAGCCAGTCAAATCAAACTCTATCTATTGTACCATACCATCATATGTTTGGGTAAGGATTATGGGTGATTACAAAAATATATAATGGGAGATGTAGAGTTGGGTGCAGGGAGTTGGTAAGTAAATGGTTGATCAAAGTTATCTGAAAACAGAAAAGCTCTGGAGAGTATTAGGTAACCTCTGTCCCTCAGTACGTTCTTTCCAGCCAACAGCTCTCCCCAGCTCCTGTACACAGAAGGCTGTTCTCTGTTTTCTCCTAGGAGAAATAAATTGGGAACCCAAAAGAGGAGATCAGGAAATGAGGCTGTGGTTTCACGCTTGCCTCTTTTTGAGGACAGGTAGGTGGCACGGGAGGGGTGAGGGCCCTGTGATTCTGCTGGAAAGATGCCCAGGCTGGAAGGCTGGGGGGGGGGATGCCCTCCCCAGGGTTATGAGGACCAGGGCCCACTGGTTTCTATCTAGGTTGCCTACTTGGCTCTTACTGACATGACAGGATAAAGAGATATATGATCTTGAGCAAAGGTTGACTACTGACTGGGAAGATTCTATCAGTGTTTGAAATATGGCTAAATATTAAGAACAGTAATAACAATTATAGCTCAGAGGCTTTCATTTTTAATCTTATAATGCACTACTATTTTCTTCTTTTTAAACATGTGAGATACCTATGATTATAATCTTTATTTTTGAAACAGGGACTTACTGTGTAGTCCAGAACTCACTATGTAGCTCAGGCTGGTCTCAGACATGCAGAATCCTCCTGCCTCAGCCTCTTGAGTGCTGGGATTACAAGAACACGCCACCATACCCAACTTACATGGTTCTGGGTAATGGAATCCAGGACCTTGCCCTTGCTAGGTAAATGCTCCGATGGCTGAGCTATGCCCCAGCCCAAGCTATCTATCATTATTAAGAAAGTCTGTTGTCCAGACTGCCTCCAAATCTGTGATCCTCCTGTCCCAGATTCCTGAGTAGCTGAGATTATAAGCATGCACCACCATGACCAGTTAGGTACTATAGTTATTGCAGTATATAGGGTATCTCCTGATAGAAGGTAAAATTAGGCACATTAAAAATTGGGAGAGGTTATTAGAGCAGACAGCAGCTCATGAATTGGGCAGCTCATGACTGCAGATGGTGTGGGTCTGACACAGGCCGGGCAAGGGTTGTAGCATAACCTCATGGAAGCCAGACAAAGAATGAATATGCAAGGCCAGCTGAAGGGAACAGTCGCCTCCGGTCCCAGATGAGGCTGGCGGGCCATCTCCGACAGGAAAGCCAGGTTTGTTTCCCAGGATATGAGCTGGGTTTCGATTTGCTTACGTAAGAACTCAAGGTGCCTCCGTCTAATGGCCTCCCAATTAATTATTTTAGCATTCCATTTTACATATTGACGCTAGGAGAAATTCGCCTCAGGACAGAGTGATTAAGAGGCAGACGCTTCATAATAGTCTCCCTATTATCTCCTCTTTTTCTTTCAACACCGTCGCCGCTTACGTTTTTCTGAAGAAGTAACATGATCCGCTGATCCACCGTGAATGGTTAGGACATAAAGCGCAGTCTTGGAAGGAGCTCTCAGCTCAGTGCTGCAGGTGAGCGGAGGAGCAGGCCCCGGGAGCCAATCACGGGCAGGCTTGCTTCCCCAGCCTGCTCACCTGATGGCACACGGCAGGCCTCGCTTAATTTTACTGGGCTGGGGGGTGACAGTAAAAAGGAATAATGAAAGGTGGCTTCTGGAAGTGGCATGAATATACATAAAGTTCTTTTAATGGCATTTTAGTTGAGCAATTATAGAAGCTGAGCAATTTTATTTCCTGAATAAAAGGACAAGCCAACATTAGAGTGTAAAGAGAGGACACAGGGCTCTCGGTGAGGGAACAAGGGCCGCTGGTAACCGGCAGGCAGAGGACAGCCAGCTTAGGGTCTGGGGTACAGACCCCCAGTGAGGTCACCTGTCGGGTGCTGGCTACTCTGTGCCCGTCCTTCTTCTCTGCTTTGTGCCTGGGAACCTTCTGTATTTGTGGCGCATCTTCACCAGGCTCTTCCTCCCCCACTGGAGGCTTCAGCTGATGCCCGTTCAGAGGGTCTTCCCAACCCAATGTGTTCATGTGACTGACCCCAGCCACAAAGCGGTTGCTTCACGGCAATTTTTTGTCCACATGAAGTTAGTGTTCACTTCTTGCCAGGATGCTGACAGTGTAGAATGTGTATAGGAGTTACCTGGGCATAAGGTTTAAGTTCAAATTCTGACTTAGAGGGTTGGGACCTAAGATTCTGCGCTGCTGACAGCGACCCAGGTGATGCGGCTTGTGTCCATAGGCCATGTCTGAGTAGGAAGAATCCGTAGCGAGCTCTCTATTCCTACATGGCCTTGTCGGTAATAAGGCTCCACATATTTAAAAAGAATGGAGTCTCATTACAAGACACAACAAGTAAAAATGCACGTCCTCATTCTGAAAGTCACGAGTGGGTTAATGTAAAAACAAAACAGAGCACAGGACAGTTTGCTTTCCAGCTTTGACTCCCTGAGCTCACTCTGTATGTGTATCTGGAGGGTTGACACATCCACTAACTGCTGCATAACTGCGGGTCATACAGAAAATCTTAGTTTGAGCACATGGCAGAAAGGGTGGCACAGAGATGTAGAATGGGCCATTGGACGTTTTTCTTGGATGAGGGATTGTTAAACTAAGGCACGTAGGCCAAGTCTAGTATGCCATCTGTATTTGTAAGTGAAGCTTTACTGAAACTCAGCCATGATCGTTCATTTATGAATTGCCCTTGGAAGCTTCTGCCCTACTTCCACTTGTGTGCTGACAACAGGAGCTGTATGGCCAGAGTGCTTAAAATGTTTGATGCCTGAAGAAGATGGCTGGGCTGGAGGAATGGTACAGCAGTTAAAGCCCTTACCTTGCAAGCACAAGGTTCTGCATCGGATTCCCCAGCACCGCATAAAGCTGGGTGGGTATGGTGATGCACTCCTGTAATCCCAGCACTTGGGAGGCTAAGGTAGGAGGATAAAGGCAAGCCTGCGCTACAGAGTGAGACCCTGTCTCAAATAAAATAAAATAAAGAAAAAGATAGCTGAGCTCCACATTAGACCATTTTCTAGTTTCTCGAGAACTAAAATCTTTAAGAAAAAAAATGATCTCAGAAATAATTGTGTCCTATTTTGTAAAAAAGGAAACAGATTCTCATATTGTCTTTGCTAGATTTAATCTGTATTTTAAAAAGAAACATAAAAAAAAAACCCTGAAGGCAATTTGGAGAGGAAAATCAACAATTATTAGATTTTCTTTGAGGAAAGCCAACCTGTAATGATAGAAGTTGGAAAACTAAAGTATGATGACAATTACCTCGAGGTTATTAGAAAAAATGGGTGAAACTTTTGTTCTGTATTTCCCCAGAGGAAAGAGCTTTCCAAGTTTAAATGGATCAGATGTTAGAATTAGGTTTCCACGGGAGGTCAGGGCCTGGAGATCTTTAAAACAGTGTAGGAAAGAGCTGTGCCAAAGGACTGAGGCTCAGCTTGGTGATGGTTCCCAGGAAGCACCCAGTCTTGTCACTTGTGTATTGACTATCAAACAGGAGGAATACAGAGGCACGAGGCACAGGCAGGGCACTTAGATGCCTGTGCCCGAGTGCATGCACACACTGACATGGACACAAGCATGCACATGCACACCATTCTATTTTCCATACTCCTGGCCTCACTAAAAAGTCATCATGTGGCCAGTCAGCTGCCAATAGTTGGTGTAAGTATCTATCCAGTGGTACGAAGGCCCCCGGGAGCTTGATGACTCTGAGAGCGGCGATAGAGCTATTTTCTTTGGTTTGGAACACTTGTAGATTCAAGGGGAAAATGTGCAAAATTTTGATTGGTCACAGTACATATCATGGCCTAGTACAGTCATTGCTCATGGAAGTCGGCTACACAACATTTGGACCTTGCTTTTGGCGAGAAGCCTTGCTCTGCGATGCTCATGCTTTGGGGAGTGCCTCCTCCCTCTACCATGCGCATCCAACCTTTTGGCTTGCCAGGGCTCTGTTGAATGAGAAACTGTTTTGGGCTACGTAGAAAATATCTAAAGCGGCTTATGCAACTGAATTACAACAAAAGCACAAAAATTTTGATAATGTTTTAAGAAGGTTTATGAATTTGTATTGGGCTACGTTCCAACCTGTCCTGAGTCTCAAATAGCCCACAGGCAAACTAGGTTGGGCAAACTAGTTTAGATTATGATGCTGCTCTTATTTTAGCTTAGAGGTTTGAAGGGAATAAAGGTGTACATTAATTTCTGTATCCGTTGTCCTTACCATAGCCTTATACATTGTAGACACAGAATAAATGAGTCTTTAACTTCTGAGATGAGCAGAGTCAGTGCAGCAGGTGTGCTCAATTGTAGTACCCAGAAAAACAAGAAAGGAACCAGGGTGAGCTAACTAAGACAGTGGTCCCCGCTGAGACGGTGTGCTTCCTTGTCTCAGGCACTCCCGCCCTTCCCTGTGCGCAGCAAGGTCATCCCACTTTAGATCTGTTGACAGGTAGCAACTGCTTCAGCCCTGCCTTTCTACTGGTTCACACTGAGCCTTGACAATAATGCTTGGAATTTATATGGGGCCTTTCATCTTTGAAGTTCAATGTTCTAACTCTAATCTTTACGACTTCTTTGTGAGGTGGGAACTAACGAGTTGTTTTTATTTCATTTTTACAGGTGGAGATGGGGAATGTGACGGAAATACAAGCTTAGGCCCTGCAGGAGCCAAGGCCAAGGTGGGGAGAGAGCTGGACAATTTGTAGCCGGGTTTGATATTCTCCTTTGTTTTCTTTTCCCCAGTAACAAATTCTGTGAACCCGCGTTGCCTTTTGTTTTTCTCCCTGGGAAGAAGACATTTGCAGTGATTCTTTTTTTTTCTAGCTTGTTCCAGATCTATTTAGAGTCAGGAAGAAGGAAATCAAAGAAACAGCAAAGTCTCTACTTCCTTAAGTCTTTTCTAAAGTACTTACAATGACTTTGGTCCAACTGCTGGATTTAATTTGAAACTCCAAATATAGTCATCATCCCTGCTTCTCCCCCTCAGCTGGGCTTTTCTTCCCAGCTGGTCTGACTTCCTTAAAGTAACTATTAAAATGTCTCTGTTACAACTCCCAGGCTTATAATGCCTTGGTGATTACCAGCCAAACTACGGCTTTAGGCAGATTACCTCCTCTCTGATCCTAACGTGCCAATGAGGGTTGAAAACGCGAGACTTTGTAATTAAAATGTGATGATTATTTGGAGGACCATGTAGAGTCACACGGCAATGTACAGACAAGACTCTGAAAGTAATAATGACGCTGAAGACCGATGAAATAACAGGTCAGGTGACCAAATAATACCAATTTCCTTGAGAGTCTTATTAGCATTTATCACGTAGTTAAAAGCCTCAACCACTTGACAGTTAACCCACAGAACATCCTCTGTAGACGATTAAGTATCCTGATCTGAGCTTTGCGGAGACCATTAAGAAGAAGCTACAGGACTTGACTGGAAGGAACGGGGTGATGGACGTTAGTCTGTCCCCTCAGACAGAGGACTGTGCGTGCTGGGGCTCAGACTACATCTCACGGTTCCAATTAAGACCCAAGCAAAGGAAATTTATTTTTACTCTTACAATTTTTTTATTTAATGTAAAATAAAAACACTGTTAATTCACATCGAAAATAATCTGTGGTTACTGCCAGCCTTATTTGTGGAGCCCAAGAGGAAAGCCTTTTTCGCAGGTGTTTTTTTAAAGGTACAGGATTTGTAGGATTCTTTTGATATTTAAATAAACTTGCTCGTAAGACCTGCTACTAAAGAACAGCGCAGTTGGCTGCCTGCAGTCCAAATGAGATGAGGGCTCCATGGGACCCGAGTTGCTGCTAGCAAAGCCTTTGTCTGAAAGACTCAGCTTCTGTCTTTTGTGCCAGGGTGCAGCGTTAAAAGATGTGAAGTGCTGCAGAATTAATTTAAGATGAATGGATTTAGCTGGGTGTGGTGGTGCAAGCCTGTAATCTCAGCCCTATGGAGGCTGTGGCAGACACGAGTTCTAGGCCAGCCTAGGTTACATAGCAAATTCAGGACCAGCCTGGACAATAAAGTGAGATCCTATCTGAGACAGAGTCTGGACCCTGTAGTCCAGAGCTGGACCTAAACTGATTACGTAGCCGGAGCTGGCCTTGAACTCCCGGCAGTCTTTCTGCCTCAGCCTCCTGAGTGCTAGGATTACAGGGATGTGCCACTACATTTGGCTAATGTGGCACTGGGGATTCAATCCAGGACCTCATGCTTTCTCGGCAAGCTCGAAAACCACTGTGCTTGCTGTTGTTACAGCCTGAACTGTTCCTGTCTTTTGTTAGCTCGTGCAATATCATTCTTTCCCTTAAAAATGAAGCTCTGATATGAGAAACCCAGATCACAACTATCTCATGGAACTTAAAGCGAAAAACAAAGTGAACCAGCGGGGTAAGGTGGGGAGGGAGGGAGGGTAGGGGGAGGGACAAAAGGAGAGTGGGAAAGTCCTTGTCACGTTGACAAGATACATATGTGCACAAAATGCTCACCTTCATTGTAAACCTTAAATTTTGCACTTATACATATCAATAAAATGGAAAAAAAATGAAGCAAGAGAGGTGCAAGTCTGCAGCCAGCTTGGGCAATTTAATGATTTAGCAAGATCCTCTCTCAAAATCAAAACTAAAAAGATGAGCTGGTGACGTAGCTCAGTGTGAAGGCCCTGGGTCGGATCTCAAAGATCATAAAAAAAATTTACACTGATAACACAAAGAGATTGAAACAGATTTTATAGAAACAAAGTATGTATTGAATAAAAATATTTGCAATCATTAAAGTTTTAGATTAGTAACAACAGATGATTATTTTCTATATTGGAAAGAAAGATGAAAATTTAAGAAAGTTGTTTTCTTCCAACATCTACTTCTATCTGAAGATTCATTTAAAAAATATGAGTGAAATAGCCTTCCATGATTTAGATTAATCTTGGAGATAGAATTATGTAAAATGTTGCTGACCTTGAGAAATAAAAGATGTTCTTAAGATATTCTTTTTTGTAAAGCTAGTTGCTTTTAAGTTTTCATTTCTATAATACCAAGGAAAATATATCCACATTGATAATTTCTGTCTATACAATGACTGTGACAATACCAGCAAATTCTCACATAGTGGCCATTGTTCCCAGACCTTTGTTCGTCTTCAGGATAATTCTGTGGACCGCGTAGTGCTTACTTTGCAGACAAGGAAACTACGGATCAGACTAAAAGACATGCACAAAGTCCTACAACGCATTCATCAAGAAGTGAACTCTGACTTTGATCTTAACCTGGACAATTTACCTCTAGAGCATTAACAACTGCTGTTTATAGCAATCACCTAAAAAAACCCTCGAGGAAGTTTTGGGGACTTTGGTTTAGGGGTAGGGTGGGGAGTATTGAAAGACATGTTGTATGATAGTAAGTTTTAAGGAAGGCATTATCAGTGAAGAATATTGAACAGAATTGGTTTTGAGTATAAAGTTTTTCCATTGAAAATATGCATAGTGACTTCCAGTCAGAGATAAGGCTTTGACTTGAGGTTATCATGAGGTATAAATGATTGGTTTTAGATTCTTTTCTTTCCACTGACTTTGACAAGGAGAAAGGGAAGAAAGAAGAAGAGCAGGCATTAGAAGAATGACAAGGTAGAGCCACCATGGACTCCAATGACCTGGGCATCTGTCTTAGCCCTGGGCTGATGTTTTATCATACGCGACGTCCATCTATGTCAGTGTTTCTACATTGACGATTTCAAATTCTTACATACCACATGTCTCTGGTACATGAGCAATAATGATGGCCTTTAAAACAGGCTAGGATTACTTGTTTAGAGCCTATTTGAACCGTCCTTTTAATAAAATGCAAAGATAGATTTTTTTTTTCAAAGAAAAAACCCATTCTGCAGTAGAAGCCCATAGAAATTGAAACTGAGCCCAGGCAGCATCTTTGTGTTTAAGTCTTATCTCTCAGAACCAGGGAGAAAAGCAAGGAGACCAGTCGGCCTCTTCCTGTTTGTTTATTCCAGCCCTACATCCTGTCTGTGGCTTTGCCTCCCCGGCTCCTCAATTGTATTTATTTTCCATCTGCTTCCTGCTCTTTAGACAGACAGCCTGAGCCGGCCTGCTTGCTAGCCAGCAGGTCAGACGGAGAGCCATCCATATTATGTACCAAGTGTACAGAGATCACAGGGACCCCGAGCAGAAACAAAGGTGCTGCATCATGGGTTGGTGCCATGAGGTGAGATGAAGGAACAGTGCTGTTGGGGTTAGGCAAGGTTCACACCCCGGTGGGCAGGTCAGGGGGTGCTCTGCAGGGAGAAAGCTGTCAGGGGCATATGCTAGCTTAAGTTCAGGAAGTGGATCTTTGTGATCACTTATTTTACCCCTTTTCTCAGATATTTATTACAGTATTTCCAGTATTGTAGCATTTACAGTGGCCACGCTGTCAGGGCCATCTCCTAAGGATGATTCCCTACCATTTGGTCTGTGGTGCTAGACCTCTGGATAGAATTGCCAAGTGAAGGGGTTAAGAAAAAGGGAGAGAGGAAATAAAAGCACAGATAAGAATGTGTGGGAAGGGAGGGGACAGAGTCCAGCCAAGATCATTGAAAAGGGCTGATCAAGTGTTGTCATCATGGTTTCCAGTGTGAAAGGACAGTGTGACCCTGAAGAGGTAGGACCATCCTTCCTCAAGCACAAACCTAAGCTGTGTCAGACCCACATCTAGAAAGAAACATTCCAAATCGTTGCATGTAGACCGCCTTTTAGCATTTGTTCTCTTGGGAGCTTGTCAGACAGAAGATGGGTGACCCCAGTGTGAGGGAGGCCCACATGTCCAGTTTCTGGGAACCACACTGTAAAATCTCAGTCAGTGCCCCATGTCCTTTATCTGCTCAGTGTAAAGATGCAAATATTTCTGGGGCAATTTCATCAAGTTTGGAATAAGCCAGGTAGGGTGACACTTGCAGGTGCCTGAGGCTGTGAAATTAATTTGAACCAGCCTTCACACTGGTCATGCTTATTATGCATTGCCTTTGGCACAGAGGACGGCGTGGAAGGAGGCCGTGTGGCAGAACTCGGCCCTGCTTTGACAGATCTGAACAATTAAATGTTGTCACCAACCTGCTCTACGAAACCAAATTCTTTGGTCGGCAGAATTTGACCAAATTCTTTCGGACAGGACAATCAGGGAGACACTGTTGTTATTTGAACAGGCCCTTAGAGGGCTGCACAATCCTACTAACGTTGGTAAATACCATTTTCCTTATCTTCTTTTGTTTTCAGAGCTTCTGGGAAGCCAAGATTGGCACTCAGGAAAAATGCCTTGCTGGCCCACTTCTTAATTTTTAATTTCTTTCTTTTTTTTTTACTTTTTGAAACAGGCACTTGTTGTGTAGTCCAGGCTAGTCCTGAACTCATTTTGTAGCCCAGGCTGGCCCCAAACTCAGGCAATCCTCTTGCCTCAGACTTTTGAGTGCTGGGATTACGGTGTTTGTCACCACCACACCTGACTTATGTGGGGCTGGGGAATTGAACTCAGGCCTTGTGTTTGGTAGGCATGTGCTCTAACTGCTGTGCTATTTTTCTAGCCCTGGACACTCAGTGCTCACAAAGGCCCAAAACTGTCCGCACGGGAGGAGTCCTGACCATAGCACTTCCCACTCCCTACCCGTCTCCAGCCCTTCTGCTATCCCTTCTTGGGCTGAGGAAGAGCAGGTAGTGGTAGACCAGATGACTGGCCAGAGGAACCTGTGTGTCAGGAAGCAAGGAGCTCTCTGCAAGAAGGCCACAACAGGACAGACGTGATTTTAACCGCAAGAAAAGGATCTGAGGTGAAGGTTGTGACCTTCATTTGCTTTAGCTCTTGAATAAGGTTTGGGAATCGCTGACTGACATGTTGTTATGGCTGTTCAAATTTAATATGTTGACATCCTCACCCCAGGACCTCAGAAAGGGACCTTATTGGAAAAGAGCCATCGCAGATGCAATTAATGGAGGTGGGGTAGGACTCTGGCCTTACTTCTTGGGCCACCCATGACCTTAATTTTGGTTTCCTCTAGGTGCTGTGCTGACAGGGCAGCAGGGGGATGCTGTTCCATTAGAACTCCCCTGAACCCTGCCGCCGTGCCAAGAGGCACTGTCGATTGGACAAGGGGTTACCCAGGCCACATGGAGAGTAGCAGGGCTGGACTGTGAGAGTTCCCTTGATCGTCGATCCTGGGAGAATATTCTAGGTGTGGCATGACTAACAAGAGTGACATTCACATGAGTCTTAACAGCAGAGATTCAAATGAACGGGAAGAAGAAGCCACGCCCTGAATTGCATCTTTCCCCTGAAAAGGGTTTGCTATGCACGCAGTAATTTGGACTTAGCCCAGATGCGAAGCTGTAAACTTCAAAGAGCTAGGCAAATATTTGTTGATTTCCTGGACACGCTCTGCTGAGGTGTCTTGGTGATCGCTGTTCTGTCAGCGGCACCGCAGGCGAAGGTGGGGCTTTAGGACTGCATGTGCTGCTGCGGAAGTCAGGTCTCCCAAGCAAATGTTCGCCCATCTCTGGAGATTTCAGTTAATCTTCCCGGTGCCTCACATGGGCAGAGGTGGAAAGGAGGAAGACAAAGCCAGAGAGGGATCGTTAGGCTGAGGGGCAGGCTTTTGCCCTGTCCGGGGCTTACCGGCAACATCGCGCCGTCACTCTCTGAGGTTAACATATTTAATTATTAAGCACAGAAGCTTCATCACCAGTTGGACTCCTTGGAGACAACCGGCAATTATCTCCAATTCTGTTCCCACTGCCACCCCTCCCCAACTTCAAAGGAGCCTCATTACCAGCCCCAAATTCCACAAATTACTTTCCCATCATCTCAAATGATGTTTGTAAGTAGTTCATAATGAGAGTCTAATCTCGCCCTTCATATTGAGGAGGAAGCTCCCAGAAGATGGACGGTGATAAAGTTACTTCAAGGCAGGTGACTATCTTCGGATCACTCTTCCCAGGGAGCCTGGCCTCACCGGCTCCTTCACATGGTAGAAGGTATTTCATGTGCATATCTTTCCCAAAGTAATTTGCCCAAACTCTTCCCGACTCTTCTTTGCAAATTAACATCCAAATGAGACATCTTCTCCAAATGAACTATTTTATGTCTTGCAGATGAATAATTAAAAAATGCATATTAAAGCAGAGCAAGATGGGCTGAGCTTGTCTTTGAGGCTGCCAGGGAAATGGAGTTGCCTTTGTTTCTGGGAATTATGTTCCACATAAGAGGGATGAAAACGTGCCTGAGATTTTGAGGCTGTGTTAAGAGGCAGGCAGCCTCGCTCATTAGTTTGAGCAGTGTTTCTATTTAGGTTTTGCCTTGATATTAACAAAAGAAAATAAAAAGAAAAAAGAGGAAAGGAAAGGAAAGGAAAGAAAAAGGAAACAGAAGAGCTATGTGGAAATGGGTACAAAATTGGCAAGCCGTAGGTGTTTTAGCCAGGATGGTTTCGGTGAGCTGGGTGCTGGCGGCTAGTGATAGACTGTTTGCCGCGGTTCAATCCTCAGCTCTTAAAAAGTTATTTATGTATTTCTTAAAAATGAAAATAGAAAACAATATGGAGTAGATGGTAAATTAGTTTCTTTTGAAGTCATTATAGTGATCGAAGCCACTCCCAAGTACACCTGGCGACCCCAGTCCGCAGTGTTTGTCTTCCACCTCTTCCGGCTGTCCCTGGGTTCCGGTTCTGACAAAGGCTGTGGCCTTGCAGCCCAGCTACCTATTCGCCCCTCTGTGTTATATCCTCAGAGCAGAGCCGGGAGGGGCTGGGATGTAACATGTGTGCGACAGTGAGAGACTGGCTGCCTTGAAGAATTTTAAGCTTGAAACCTGGCTGGTGGCGCAGGCCTGTCATCCCAGGATCATGGGAGACAGTAGCAGGGGGATCACAAGTTCCAGCCCAGCCCAGGCAACTTAGGGAGACCCTCTCTCAAAATAAAATACGGCCTGAGGCTATAGCTCAGGGCACAGGTCCTGAGTGGGAATGTAGCTTGGTGCAATGGCCCTGAGTTCAATCCCAGGTCTACTTTTCCTCCCCTCACCAAAGAAAAGAATTTAAAGATTTACAAGTAGCTTCTGAGTAACAGTTGAAATTATAATACAAAGTGAGCATGATCCTTTGGATAAGTAGATTTGGCAAAGCAGCAACACAAGGGGAATCTGACAGGAGTTAGGGGGTCCAAGAAAACTTAGCTGCATGCATCAGGTAGATTTCGTGCTGAGCAGCACATACCTGCTGCGTGTGTTATAAAGACAGGCAGGGTAGCGGGCAGAGAGATGGCACAACAGGTAGGTAGGATGTACAGCTCAGTTTCTCGGAGATCCTGTCCACAGAGTCCTTGTATCAAGACCGGACTCTCTTTGCTCAGCAGATCTTTCTTGTCTGCTTCTTGCTCTACGGAGCAAGTTAAACCATGAAAGGCTAATGGGTGGGATGAACCAAGAGAGGGCATATTTCACATAACTAGGAGAGAACTGAGATTTAAAGAAGGCTTAAAAAGAGGTTATGGGTATTCTATAACGTTCTTGTACATTTCTGAATGTATTTTTCTTACCTATTTAGGATCAGGCAATATGATAAAAATGGAAACATTTCCATGTGATCACATTAATCTTTAACTCTGAACCCACAGTACCAGAGACTGGATCACTGAGAACAGACGAGGCACAGGGAGGTGCTGCGCCAGCTCAATGAGGGGGTTCCGAGGAGATGCCAAAGATGGACAAGGCAGCCGCCAGGCAGGCGCAGGCTGAGAGCGGAAAGGGAGGCGAAGCGTGCCTAGCCTTCCTTCCTGTTCTCTGGAGGCCAGTACAGGGGGACTGGCTGTGTGCTGGGCAGCCCCATTAGAGTGAAGGGCATCATAAACAGATGAGGCCCGAATAGAAAGAAAAGAACCAAAAGTGGAAGGAAACATAGACTGGAAAGAAAACTGAAATCTTGTTTGGCAAAAAACCTTACCTGTAAAACAGGCAATGGTTCATTTCTTTGACCTTGAAATCTGTGCTAATCCTTCCTCATAGGGGTTCCCCATTCTAAAGTAGAGAATAGCAACTGCCACAGGTTGCTGTGTAGACTGACAGTAGTTCGACCAGAGGAGCCCAAGTTGCAGAGACACACGTGGGTAAGAAGAAGGAACAAGATGCATCCGACGCCTGCGCAAACAGCTCATGAACGTTATGCTCATCGAGGAAAACCGAGCAGAGCTGAAGGGGGCTTTTTTTCTACCTTCTACTGAGTGTTTTGTTAGATGCAGACACAATTCCAAGTTCTTTTGCTTCTAGAAATTTCCATCTTATTTGGGTCTGCTTGACTCCCTGATCTGTCAAAGAAATCTCTTGCAGTCTGTGAAGTTAGAATACATTGTCACCTCCTTAATTGGTCCTAATGGTTGGAAAGAGCTGCCTGAGTTCCCAGGAGGGCCTGAAGAGCAGAAGCCATGTGATTCTGTTACTTTAATGCCTACACAGTAATTCAGCTGCTGGCTATAAATGTTGTCCACACAGGGCTCGCAGGGACTTGGGATTATCATTTTGTCAAAAAGCATTAATGGATGTTTATATGTCAGAGATTAAAAAGAAAAATCTACTAAGTGGCCAAATTTTTATATAGATAAGAGTTGTTTTTATATAGATAAGAATAATTTGCTTGCAATGAGCATGCTGATTGATGGGGTGAATACATTCTACTAAATGGCTGTATATTATTTCTTTCTATAGAAAATCTGTCAATTCTTTCTCCTATACCAATATTTGTTTTTTTAATTGTTTTTCTTAGGTCCTTTTGGAGGGATCTTTGGGGTCTGCAAACTTTGTTCTTTCCTTTCATGCAGAACCCAAGATCTTAACCTGTTTCTCTCTCTCTCCCCAGTGTTCTGCCCCTTACCTTTCTTCTGTTTCTCCTGACAGGGTGTGCAGGCGGGTCTTAGTCTTAACATCAACCTAGTGTTCTTCAAAAAAGACTTGCAACCCCTTGTCCTGTGTTGGTTTTGGTGCAGATGATAACTGAAGCTGAAAATGAGAAAAAATTATAAATTGATAATGTTTAGAAATATACAGGTTGTGTGTGGGTGTGTGGGTATGTGTGCATGGGTGTGGGTGTGTGGGTGTGCTTATGCTGGGGATACAGTCTAGGGCTTTTGCAGTGAAGTGTACCTCCAGGCCCATTTTTTAGTTTTGATTTTGAAACAGTGTCTCAAGCTACTAAGTTGCCCAGGCTGGGCTCAAACTTGTAATCCTCCTGCCTCAGCCTCCCAGAGTTCTAAGATTAAATGCCTACTCCACCAGGCCCAGACTGTTTTTTTGAATTATAACCTCAATTACTCTATTTTCTCAAAGAGTTCCCGTCAGCTCTACAATGTCTCCTTTCCCCCTTAAGTAATTCTGTGGGTCCCCAGGAAAGGATTTTGCGAGTGTCCCCAAGTCTCACTGCCCAGAGACGAGGCTAGTCTTATCCCAGTAGCTCCTCTCCCTTTTTCCGAGGCCCTGAAGTCTCACTGCTGGGCCTGCCCAGCCAGCAAGCATAGTGCTGACCTATAGGTGGCGAAGTTAGTAGAGTGGGGGAAGGGCCCTGTCCCTGCTGTGTTATGCTGTGCTGAATGTAGTTAGCTGAAACATTTATTGAAGCATACTTTATTTTAGAGCTAGGTTTTGGTGTTATCTTTCCAGGGGTCTAGACTTGTGGCTGGAATGGAGTAGCCATGACTCTCCTGCCTGCAGATCTTCTCGACACCTTCTTTGCATACTGATGCTTCATCGCTCAGCCCTGTTCTTGTTCTTTTTCTCTCTCTACTTCTTTCTTTCTTCTTTCTTTCTTCTTTCTTTCTTTCTTTCTTTCTTTCTTTCTTTCTTTCTTTCTTTCTTTTGAGACAGGGTCTCACTCTAGTCCAGGCTAGTTCTGAGCTCAAGATGTAGCCCAGCCTGGCCTTGAACTCAGCCCCGAGTGCTAGGATTACAGGCATGTACCACTACGCTTGGTTTTCCTTCCTCTTTTTAAAGGACCTGCATCCCAGAGGCTCCTCAGTCCTCCCTGAGAGTGGCGTTTTGCATAGTAACTGAACAGATTGCACACGGTCCAGCAGTGGGCACAATGTCGGCTGTTCCCCTGGGGCTGCTCGGCCCCCAGGCAATAGACCTCCGTCAGGCTCAAGTCATTAGCCCAGGCCTTGGGAAGCCTGAACCCTGGGCGTGGATGGCAAAGAGCCAGGTTGAAGCAGAGATTCCCATCACAGCCGTGATTTTTAAATAGTAATCGGAAGACTTAGATGCTGGCCTTCTGCCCTCTATTTTATTTCTAATCACAGGGCTTGTCAAAGTCTCCCTGAGAAAAAAGGTATGGATTTTTAGGTAATGAGTTTTGACTCTTTTTGAAGGTCTGCAGAGGGAACCACATGTCCCTGATACCAGAAAGCCTGGAATGGCTGCTCCCTGTTCTTTGGCCCTGCTCCATCACAGGCATGACCCCCTTGGGCATTACCAATAGCCCTCACATGCATAACATCCTACCAGTTTTTAGCCATGTTTCCCCAAATTCAGAATTCCGTGGGACCTAAGTAAATGAGATTTTCCTGATGTCCACTTTCACACTTACATAATATTGTAAATATTTAAGATGGAGCAGATTTCAATTTTCTGCAGGTAAGAATACAGTCTGAATGACGGATATCTTGAAAAAATTATAGAAATTTTCCCCTATGTAGAAAAAAAGGAAAGCCAACTTCGGATGTCATAAATGTGTTAGACAAAGATAAGGGCCAAAACTGAGATAAGTGCAACATTTACTCTGGTAGCTGTTAAGCCTGATTTGTTTTAGACCTAGAGCTGTCAGTTCATTCTCTATGAAACTCACCACATTAGCCTTCAGTTTCCCAGGGTCTCTTGTATTTGTTATCACGTATTTTTTTCTAGCTCTTTGTCTTTTAAAACTCACCCACGGAATTGCATCACCCCACCCTCATTTTGATTTCATCTTTCTGCGTCCTCAGAGGTCTCCGAGACCCAGCAAGGCAGTCTGTACTGGCAGCATGAAGTGCTGCTCACAGGACGTTCTATGAAGTTGACTGTAAATTTCAAGCAACCTTCCTGTCCTGCCTGAAGGGACCTGATTTATGAGTCACCCTTGGGTAAGTGTGCGGAGAGCATCACGTGACATGCAGAATCCAAGTGCGCTCTGTTACTGCTTCGCTTTATTTGTCTTTTGTAAAGTACCTGGTACCATGGCGATATTCACTAAGGAAATAATAAATGGAATGATACACACTTCCTTCTCTATTTTAATAATGTACTATTCATGTGTTTTCTTCCTAGAACAAAGAATCATTGTAGGGAGTTGCTGTGCCAGTATTAGACTGATATCTTATTGCAGGCAGAATAAAGAGATAAAATGGCATGCTACAGGAACACTGATAAAGTTTCTTTTCAAAACAAAGGGGAACAAGGCAGTAACAGAGAATATGAAAAGCCAAGAAACAGTGTGTTGGACTTAATTCAAGTCTGAAGGTCTGTTTCTTGATATTCTAATACTTTCTGTGGTTGTAAAAGACTGAGATGTCCAGAGAAAAATTTAAATTGCAGTTTCCTAATCAGGTCTGTGTTGTTTTTGTAAGCCTGTTGTTCATCCCTGGTGTGATGCGTCCTTGAGCAGGGCTGACAGAGGTGTTTAACAGAGAGCAGAACCGCTGCCAGCCATCGCCAGTGGGAATCGAGCTACCAAGTATTTTCCTCAAATTATAGAAAATTGCTATCGGTAGAGTCCACGTTGTATTAAGCTTCTTAATTTAGGATTAAACATCTGTAATGTATTGTTAGGACATCCGGAGCGTTTGCAAAACTCTATAATATGAATATTATCTCTCCCATGACTCTCCTGCTATCTCTGAAGAAAACTCTTTAGGACCCTTTTGGAGAGACTTGCTGATGCTCAAAAGAAACTCTATTTAATTTTATAGAGGAAAAAAATGAGGACTTCTGCAATGCCATGTTGATAGTTTTCACCCAAATCTGCCACCAGTTAGTTGAGGATGTGCAGGCAGTTACCCTGCAGCTGCCTCCTCTACCCTAAACAGGAGCCACTGCGTCCAGAAAGGGCACCTTCCCGACTCACAGCCATGGTGCTCTCAGAGTCACTAAGCTGGGAGGAGGGCTTAAGATTTCTGAAAGACCAAGGGAAAAATAAGAGAATTTTTGTCTTTAATTTATAATATTTTTAGGTTAGTTTTCAATTTCTGTTTCTTGAAATAAGGTTACAAAGACCTTGCAAGAAAAAAGCACATTGAAGTCAAGCCTTGAAGGATGACAAAGATGATATTACTGAAACGAAATTCCGGAGGGGATACCCTAGTCAGGAGAGTGATATGGACAGAGCAGAGAAGTGGGGAAGTTCATGGGTGCTTAAGCATTTGCCAGGGTTCCCCTGTGGCCCGACGCTACAGAAGTTCTGCAAACCCTACTCCCAAGCTCTGGGCGCTAAGGCTTCTCTGTCTGCAACACTGAAGAGAACATTCTTCCTTTCTGCACCTGGAGCCATTTGCCTGTGTCCTAATGCACTCGGTGGAGTTCTCGGTGCCATCTCTGCATTTGCTTGTCCTTATCTGATGTCCCCCTTTTGTTCTAAGCTCCTTGCTGAGGGGACCTTGCCTTGCTTTTTTTCTTCTTGATATCCTGGACATTGCTTGGTAAGGGCTCAATAAATATTTTTTTGAGCTGAATGATTTACACAAGGTTTTCTCAAGTATTGCTTTTCAAATGTTTCCATTTTTTTTTTTTTCAGAGATCTCAGACTAGCTCAGATAGTTGTACTAAGGGCATACCATGAGATTTTAACAATGCATTTAAATATATTTTATAATTAAATTACTAAAAATAAAATATACTTGACTACTATCGAGGGAGCAGAATATGATATCAAATAAGTACATTTTGAATTTACCCAAAGACTATTAGCTATTTGATTGCTAAAAGGACCTCTTATAAAGGAGTTTCTTCTCTGAGGTGATTTGCCAGCTTAAGGACCATGAACGAAGCCCTTATATTCTGCCAGGGAAAACCAGTGTTGGAAGGAACCGTGGACTCGGACTTAGAAAACACAGGACCTGGGTCTAAAAATTGATATGGGAACCTGGGAAAGACGCTCAAAGTCTCTGATCTTCGGGTTCCACCTGAGAACCATTGTGCAGCTCTGCTTGCTTAGCAGAGTGCGATAAAGGTGGCAATGTCCTCAGGAGATAACACACTACAAAGCGTCCTCCCTCTTCTTATCGCAACGGTAGTGAAACGAGCCGATCTCCTGAATCCTGCGCTGTCGGACAGCAGTTGCTGGACCTTAGGACTTTTGATTTGATATTCAACCCATTGATCCTGTCCTGCTGCCTTTCTCTAATCTGACAAGGAAAGGCGTAGAGGAGGCTGGTTTGTGAACGTTTGCCCTTGGTGGGACACTTTATACCCTGTGGTATCTAACCCCAAATTCCAGAGGCAGACTCAGCCTCCAGGTAGTTTTATGTGCGCCGTATTGAGAGCTGCGTGGAAATCTCCAGTGACGGGCCTGGCCACGGCTATGGTGTGCCCTGGCAGGGAGCACAGAGGTGCACTGTTCTCCAGCGCATTTCTCCCATTCTCTGCTCTTTTCCCTGTCAGCGTGGCTCTGGCCAACATACTGAAAGCTCCGGCTAAGTTGCCTTCAGTCCTGTTCAGTGTAGGCTGGAGGAGGATGGGCACGCTTACTAACTCTGCATCCACGCTACTGATTCTGACACAATCTAAATCTGGTGGGGATGTGTCACTGCTCCCTGGTGGCCCTTTGTCTTGCCTCGTGACAGATTTATTATCTTTGATTTACCAAACCCAGGAAGTAAAGGATGGTGTTCGGTTTCATATAGGTACAATCCACTTTAATTATCTTCTTGAAATCAGTCCCATGCTCACAGGTGATGAACTGGAGTCCCACATCGCTCTGCAATTTGTATAGTCTGTAGAACCAAGTCTGCACATACAAGTTAGTTCCACAGCACCTATCAGGAACATGCCTTATTTTGCTGAGTTGCGATTTTCTGATACACTCCATTTTAGTACGTTCTTCTTTCTGTGTGGTAGATTCATAATTCTGTCAGGGAATGAGCAGTAAAATGTAAAATGCAGGAGCAGCCAGGGCTGGCTGGGACACGGACCATTATGTCTCCATTGCTCTGCTGGAATCTATCACATGCAAATCCTTGTTTTTGTGTGGTGATTAGCGGAGGGGAAGACCAGAAGAACAATGTCCAGAGTGAGTCAGTTGTAGCACCCTTACTGGTCTTGAGAGTCAAAAAGATTTTTTTGCAATTTCAAATACTTTTCCCCTACAATTTTACTGTTATTTCTGCCCTGGCCAGTGCATCATCTAGTATGTGCAATCACCAGTCAGTTGTGGTATTAGAGCTTGATTAGAAAGACAGTGTCACCTATCCATGTGCCGCCACTTGTTTTGTGGTGGGCGCTCGGGTGGCACTGGAGAGTCCCAGCATGGCGGGCTTCCGCGTCAGAGCGGTCATCGTTCATCTCTCTGTGCTCCTTTGGGAATCTAATGAAAATAATAGATTTCTTCCTTGGGAAGAAAATCATGAAATTGCAGAGGATTTGTGAGTTACCCATTGACAGGGGATTAAGAAATTCTAGGAGGGAAGCACAGACCGCTAATGCTGTCATGTTCAGAGGGCTGTGGTCTGTCGCCCTGAGAAGGAGGTGCCTGACTTTTCCCCGGCGAGGAGGACCTTGTGCCTTCCCCACAGTCCAGCACATACTTTGACTGTTGTTTGTCCAAAAAAAAAAAAAAAAAAAAAAAAAAAAAAAAAAAAAAAAGGCATCAGATTGTCCCTGTTCTGTCAGGGATTTTATGATGAGTGTGGGAGAAGATAGTAGAATGTACAGGCATTCTGGTAAGAGTGGATTTGGTATTAGAAGTTTAGATTTTGATAGTTCCTGGTTCACCACTTCCTAGTTGTGTAAAAAGAATACATTACTTAACCCCTCCAAGCTCCACATCTTAATCTGGGAAATCATAATAGTGATTCTGCCCCATCTGCCTCCTGGCTGGGGAGGTGACCTGATGACCTGATGGTGGTAGAGTATAGGATAGGGTGCATGGAAGGTCTTCATGATCTGTAATATTCTATAAATGTGAAGCATTGTCATCATTATACACATACACACAGATATTTGAGTGGTGGACAAAATGTGGTTAAAAGGGAGTCACCCAGGGGCGGGACCTAGTTCAGTGATTAGAGCGCTTGCCTAGGTAGTGCAGGGCCCCAGGTTTGATCCCTAGCACCACTTGCTACCTGGACGTGGTGGCATGCACCTATAATATCAGCAGTTGGGATGCTGAGGATTGCCGTGAATTCTAGGCCAGCCTGGGCTACATCGTGAGTTCAGAAGCAGCCTGGAATACAGAATGAGACCCTATCTCAAAAAGAGGGGGGCACCCACTGGTGTCCAGGTTGTCCTGTAGCCTCTCGGGATGGGGGTGGGGGCGTGGGTGGTAATCCCAGGCAGCCATATAGAACCAAACTTACCAACCTTCATGGGTAGAAATTGTGACCTCAATTTTGGAGACTGATCCAGTGTAAGAACCACTTTCAAAATTGGGCAAGAGAGCCGAATTTATAAATTCAGAGAAAATGAGGAATGAAAAAGTTTTAAGGCACAGATTCAATTATCGAAAAAGCTATAATGTGAGGATGTGACTTTGGGGCATGCGTGTATCCCCTTTCCTCTAAAGAGGCGAGGTGCTCGGTAACTAAGGGGCTGTGTGAACTTGGTGGCTCCTACCCGGGCCACTCGTCTTTTCCTTGGTCTCCTGTATGTCACTTGCAAAGCGGCTGAGGCTTAGCAGGCAGCCAGGCGCGGAATGAGAGGGCAGGTGTGGGCATGTATGTGGGCATGTGGCTGTTGTGAAGCTCTTCGTGAAACCTCCTCGTCACTGTGAAGAGTCAACCACAGAAAGTATTACTTTCCTGTGGGAATAAATGTACATGTTTATTATTGAAATGAGCGAAGGGGCTGGGGGAGAGGCACCGTGTTACACGTTCAGAGGTTGGCTGCCCATCGCTCCTTGGGTAAGCGCAGGGTGGAGCACGCGCCTGCCCTGTTCCAGCTGCGGAAGCTCCGTCTGGAAGTGACTGATCACATCGATCCAGCAGCTCTGCCCTTGCTGCAGAAGGGAACAAAACCTTCCACTGGTGATTTTCACCTTTTATATTTAGCAAAAGAACTATTTTCAAAAACACGTTCGGTGTTTCAAGACCCAGTCTGTGAAGACGAGCGCCTGTGTGCCCTGTCCCCCGTTCTTCTTGCTGTCCCCCTCGCGCTTTTTCTCTGCTCCCTGCCTGCTCACCTGAGTGTGCAGTCCAGAGCCGCAGCTGCCCAGGCGCAGGGAGCCCAGCGGGTCAAGGAGGCCCTGTATCCATAGGAACCGGAAAGGAACCAGGCCGGCTTAGCTTAACAGCCCACGCGTTTGTGGTGTGGCCACACTGGCTAATGAAAGAGTTTTGCTCCAGTGATGACACTTAGGAATAGACAAGGCAGACGTTGCCAGCTTTGATCCAGGCACTGAGATGTAAAAAGATACCCAGCAGGAGCCATCCCGGCGGTCACCCGCTTCTGGAATCCTGCTTCTTGCTGCAAGCTGAGAGCTTTAAGCTCCCAGCCAGGCTGGATGTGTTCAGCTTCCAGCGGCCCCCTGGGATTCAGGCATCCAATACGTGGGCTCCTGGGGACATTCAAGATGTAGACTAAGCACTCGCAAGGCTTTCCCTCCACAGCCCCCACCAGGACGGCTGCCAGCGTTGCCATCTCCCCAGACCGTTCAACTCAACCTGTGCCTAGGACCCCCAAAGGGCTGGAGCCCCACCAAACTGTTCTTTCACTTGAGCTGGGCGCTCTGAGTGGAGAGTATTTTTCTGTTCAACAAATCATGATCAAATATGTAGTAAATCCCAGATACTGCACTAAGTACTAGAGGAAAACTCCAAATAAGATACTGTTTTTACTTTCAGGAAGTTAACTGTCTAATGAGAAAGATAAATATACACAAAAATTACAGTATTGACAAGTGTTATTTCAGGGCTAGGTATTGTGAGAGGTATAGAAGTTAAGTGATGGAGTTCTCTGTGGGCGCACAGAAGGCATGAAAGAGGTGGTTTTGATTTTAGTTGTCTAGATGGTCCAGACTCTACCACACGGAGGAGACAAATTGAACCTTCCGGATGCAAGAATTGGCCAGAAGCAAGTGAGGAAAAGAGGTAGATGCCCAGGGAAGTGTCTAGTATGAACAGGACCAGAGGAGAGCGGAGAAGTTGGAGTCGGACAGATTAAAGGAGCTTGAGAACAAGAGGAGATTTGAGGCCAAAAAAAAAAAAAAAAAAAAAAAAAAAAAAGCCAAGGGAGGGATTTAATAATACTATTCATCATGAAAAATTCTAGACCTGGGGAAAATTCATTGCAAACATTATGCCCGTGAGCAAATTTAAGCTTTGGAAGAGTTTGCGGAGGTGTCCTGAAGAGGTGACCAGAGAGTGGGGATGACAGGCTGGGACAGGAGGCAGCGAGGTCCATGCAGCAGCTGCTGGAAAGTTGCCAGCAGAAGTGACAGAGACGCAAAGTGGGGCAGGGCAGGAAGATCGAGGAGCAACTCAGAGGAGCATTAGACCTACTAAGTGCCCTAGGCATGGGTTGGGTAGAATGGTTTGGGGAGTTGGCACAGTTACTAACCTGATGCGTCATGTGGGGTCTATAGTTTGGGTTTTGAATGTTTCTTAAAGGGCCCATGAGTTGAAAGCTTGGTTCCCAGGATGGAGCTGTTGACAGGTGGTAGAACCTTTAAAAGTGGGGTCTATGGGAACTTTTTAGGTCATTGGGGGTGTGCCTCCCTCCTCTTTTGTTTCCTGGTGATGAGGGGAGTTTTGCTCCACTATGTGCTCATGCCGCGATTGCTGCCTCACCATTGGCCCAAAGCTGTAGAACCAACTCATCCTTGACTAGAACCTTCAAAACTGTGTGGCAGAATAGCCGTTTTCTATTTTTAGGTTGATTATCTTAGGTATTTCATTACAGTAGTGAAAGCTGATTAACACAGTAGGTACAGAGCTGAGAATGATCCCAGGAAGAGGGGGAATGACAGCATATGACTGGCTCCCACCCAATACAGTGGTTCTTGGCAGGCACTTTGAGTTCAAGGGCTCTGAGTTGGGAAAGTCCACGGACCAAGTTCAGCAAGGCTGTTTCTTGGGAATTGCTTTTTAGATATTTAAAAAGAGTTTTTATCTCTTCCTTAGCTTTCTCATCATCAAAATAGAACTATTTCATCTTCTTTAGTGTTCTTCCATGAGTTTTCAATAACATGGGTTGATCTGTACGCAACTTCTTGCGTTTGGACAGCACAGGTGTGGCAGCTGTTGTGACTGCTGCGTAAAGTATGGTTTCTTCTGTGTTGGTGATAACTTCTACTTAGGTTGTGACTCTTGCTGCCCTATAGCCTCAGGGCCCTTAAATCTTGGAGGCCCAGCATCTGCATGCAGGCTAGAGGGTGTGCGCCAGGAGCTGCACCTGTGGCTTACCTAAGGACTACAGCCAAGGTGCAGGCAGGGCTCCACCTGGTCACTTCTGTTATGACCACCTGTGACTCCCCAAGGCCTGCAAGACCCCGCCCCCCTTTAGGAGGGAACATCCCAAGTATGCAGCAGCAAGTGCAGTGAAGGGATACAGAGTGATAACACAGGGGAGGACTTGCTGTGCGACACTCCATCCTTTCCTCTGGCTCTTACTTTCTTTCCACTACCTCTTCTGCAATGTCCCCAAGCCTTGGAGGTGACACAGATGTCCATCTATGGAGAAACAGTGACTCACTGTGCCACAGCAATAGTCACCTAGGCTCAGGGGCTTGACTGGGTGTCTCCGTAGTAGGCTGTGACATTTCTCTGAAAGTCCTCTGTCATCCATCTGAGTGAATACGTCTGGTTTTGGGATCCAGCATCTCAGGGGACACTAAGAACACATTACTAGCAAGGTCCAATGCCACATGGAACCGTCCCATCCCTTGTACCGTTGTTCTGTCAAGAAACAACATTGGGTACAACGGTGCGGAGGGGAACATGGTGGAGCCACGGCTCTCTGGGAAGGATTTCTCCCGAGACAGCTACACCCGTTCCTTGCCTGTGGCTCTCTCCTTGCTGTCTGGGCTTCTTATTCTCTGGGTGGCGATGGCAGGGCTGCTGGACTGCCTAGGACTGTCGCCTTACGACTCCTTCATAGACTCCTTGTTTGGAGCTGAGGAGTCCAGATGCCCCGTGACGTCAGGGCCCTTACATCTCCAAAGCCTATCATCAGCACACAGACTGGAGAGTGTGTGCACCTGTGGATTCAGCTGATGACCAGACGGCTGCACCAGCAGGCTTGGGCAGGGCTCCTGGTCCTGAGAGCTCTACCTGGCTGCCTCTGTCAGGTACACCTGTGCTTCCCAGTGTCTCAGGGGCCTCCCCCTCCCTGGGGTGGGGAGGAATGTCCCAATTATGCAGCAATAAATACAAGTGAGGTAAACAGAGCACCTCAACAATGACACATCTGAGGCTTGCCATACAACAGGTGAGCTGGGCACACCTTATTAAAGATGACTAATTCTCCATCTGACACTTTGTAGTTATTAAATACTTGCTTTTCCTGAGAGAAAAACCTCCATGTTTTAAAATTCATTGTTATTCATATCCTAAGTGTTTCCTCCTGACAATACACGTGTCACCTCCTTCCTCGGTGGCCAAGCGAACCAGGGTCTGCCCTGAATACACTGGGGTTCTAGAAGGCCCCAACATGGAGTTTCTGTGGGAAGAAGGGCCACGCTGGCATCTTGGAGAACTCTCTGCCCACTTAGAGAGCAATCTGAACCCAGAGAAGAAAGTGTTCCCTCTTGGGACTTTATAGTCGCTGGACAGTGTCTGCTTAATCATTTGAGGGCTTCTGGTGCCTGCTCTGGCAGGTGTGTGGAAAATACATGGGCATTTTAGGAAGTCCTTCAGGTGTACTCAAAGAGAGGTCCGCTGACCCTCTAGAATCATTAATAATGGGTCTTTCAGCTTACCTTTTGGAAGATCCAATTGCAGCCAACCTCTTCCTTCTGAGGAAGTTACTCCCAGACCTTGGAGCCCCTAGGGGCAGGGGAAGGGGCCTATGACATGTATGTGGCTCTTCCTCCCCTTAATTTTGCTACCTCCTGGATTCTGCCAGCTCAACAAGGCCCAGATGCCTTTGCCACATGACCGTGCCATTCTGTGGGCTTCCTGATACCTATCTTTGCTGTTTGGAACTCTTCAATACCTTCACAATCTTTATTTCCCTCTTTTTTCCTTAGCCAAGCTTTCCTAAGTAGAGTTCCTCATGAAAACCATGGCCCTCAGAAATATTAAACAAAATTCTCCTGACAAAGATAAATGACTCATATCCCACCAGGTATGTAGGAGGAGTTCTTTAGGTACTGTTACTCTCTTAGGTTTAATTCTTATGTGGAAATTCAGTTGAGAAAGACCATTGGGCCTAGGAACTGGAATTTTATTGCAATATATATGTGCACAAAATACTCAAGTCCCACGTAAACATTATGTATTGCAGAGAGAGAGAGAGAGAGAGAGAGAGAGAGAGAGAGAGAGAGAGAGAGAGAGAGAGAGAGAGACTGTTAGGCCTACGAAGTACATTCCCATCCTGGGGATAGAGAAAGTCTAGTCCCTCAATCCCACTTCTGTCATTGATGATATTTGTCCCAAATACTCTGGTTATGTTGGGACTTTGATCAAGCAAGGGCTTGGATTTTTGGAAACTTCAGTCAGGAAGGGACTCTCATGGCTTCTCCCTTGCAGTCACCTTCCTGGACACCAGGTGCTCAAGATTGTGTGCTAGGGAATTTCTTGGGTTGGGGAAGCGAAAGGGAGACAAATGCTCAGGGAGACAATCAGAACTGTCATCTTGTCACCTTTAGATGAGAGCTCATCAACTATTTCAAGGTCTGTTATGTGAGACCAAGAGCCGTCGGCTTGTTTTGTACCCTAAAAGGCACACGTGTCAAGTAAATAATACTAGTTGCTGTAACAAGTAACTCCAATCTCAGGGACTAAACAAAGTGGACATTTGTCTCTTGCCCACATTACTGGCGAGCCCTCCTGCTCCACACCATCATTTGGGAACCAGACTCCCTTATCTTGGGCTTTGTGCCCCCTAGTGTCTCCATGGTCCTTTTTATTTGACTGGCAGATGATGAAAGAGCAAAGATACTCTGTGAGAGATTTTTATGAACTAGTCCTGGGAGCGACGCCTACTACCCGGCTCACACTCCATTGGCCAGAACATAGCTTTCTGGCTCCAGGTCATTGCATGGAAGGCTGGAAAATGTAGCCCAGCTATGTGGCTGAAAGAAGAGGAGAATATGGGTGTCAGTTTGGTGGTAGCCAAAATTTGGATGTGTGGGTCAGAGATTTTGGCTCGAAACACGATACCAATTACTCTATAAAATTAGCACGGTCCATGGCAGGTGAGCTCATGAAGTAACAAGCTGATTGGCCCTGGAGTGCAGGTTGTAGAGCAGATTCCTGCCACTTCTCACCTGGAGTTCAACGATTACGGCTCCCAAGTAGAGTAGTAGTTCCTCCCACCCTCTCCTTCCACTTTCCCTGTGGTGTAAAATGCTTAGTTCACGTTACCGAGAAAAGGTCAGGTCACACGGTACTGCCTCGTCTGGGAAAGTCTGCCATTTTTTAATTCTTTTCTGGGATTGTAAACTGGAGTACAGATATTGAGGTGGCCTCAGTGGGCAGGATCTAAGAAGGCCCCCACTTCAGGGGAACTCTCTGTGTGGGTAGAAGACGCTTGCCAGCTATTGCTGGTACATTTGCCATTGGGGGAAGTTCTCATGGAGCCTGTTTGCACCAATACAACAGAAGCCAGGATGAGCAGAAACACCCTAAGAATGCCATTTTGGGAGCCTAGTGTTTAACATCATAGGACCTAAAGAAGTCCACGGAATCTAGTCCTTTACATTGTATGTCTTAAGAGGAACAGAAGGATTAAGCCCTTTCCCCTTAGGGTAACACAACCAGTACTGGTGTCACATGGCTGAAACCTGAACTCCAACCCCTAGACCTGGGTTCCAGGTTGTTTTCCCATTAGCAAATGTCAGAATTTTCCTGTCTTACTCTTGTTATTTAATTGGCCTTCTCCAAGTCCAGGATATCATACCCTTGGTGGGACACAACACCTGACATCCCCAACTTACAGGAGGAAAGATTTACTTTGGTTCACCTTTCAGTGGTCTCAGTCTGCTGGTGGTTTGGCATTGATGGAAGGGTGTGGTGGAGGGTCTAGCCAGACAAAAGCTGTTCACAGCGTGACAATAGAGGAAACAGAGGGACTGGGGAGAAGCCGGGACAAGAATATATTCTCCTAGGCCACATCCTCAGAGATCCACCCCTTCCAACCAGGCCTTACCTCTTAACATCACATAATATCAATAGATAAATCCACTTGATCCTCTTAGACCTCACAATCCAATCATCTTCCGTATAAATGAGGCTTTGTGGAGACATTCCAGATTCAAATCATAATGGAACCACACAGAAAAGGCAACAGGTAACGTGGTCTTGCTCCCGGTTCTGTGTGCCCTTAGGCCTGTGGATGGACCTATGATTTCTCACACACAAACCGAAGGATTTGGATTGCATCGATTGTGTTCAAGTCGTGTTTTATATAGGGAGGCCCAGCATCTTTTGGAGCTCCCTTTCCAGCTAGCTTGGGGAATAGGAGTGTCACTTAGTTACTTTAACTTCAGTTCTTTGATGACTTTTGGTAGAAGGTTCTGTGTCTTAAGATGGTTTGAGAACTACTGGTGGAGATAGTATCTGGGGAGCTTCCTTTTGGTCTTTAAAATTTTATGTCCCTTTTAAGTGAACTTTATGAATTTCATTATTAAAGGTCTTCTTATAGGGGCTGTGAACTGTGAAATAAAACACAAAATTGTGAAAAGTTACATAATTTGCCATCACCACAGTCGCACATGCAAATGCCCTTGAAGTTAATTAGCCATAACAAAGGACAAGGATTGTGTTTTGGGGCTGTGTTGTGGCTCCCCCAAGTTCATAACAAAGCCCTCATACCTAGAATCTCAGAATATGATATTTTAGCATAGAGCCTTTGAAGAGGACTCTAGAGTATGCTAAGGCATATACGGTGAGTCCTGGTCCAAGATAGCTGGTATTTTCATGAGACAAGGGAATACGTACACTGACAACAAAGGGTGGCCTATGTGAGGACGAGGGAGGGAGCGAGCTGGTCCTGCTGACATCTTGATCTTGTGCATCTAGCCATTGAATTCCTGTTGTTTAAGCCACTCCCTCTGTGGTATTGCGAGAGTAGCTATCAAACTAATGGAGAAAGGTGTTTGTATGACATGTCATGCAAGGGCTGGCAGAGGACATGGCCATGTTGAATGAGCTGATCTCTGCTAAAAATGTAGGTGCTCTCCAGTCTGCTGATTGCTCCCATGTGAGAATATTGGCTCAGGGTTACCAGATGTTCTCCATTTTCAAATGAAGCCAGAATTTATTTTTTAAATGTGAAATTTCTCAGTATATTTATTTTTTTTTTGGGGGGGGGCGGGCAGGTTCTCATTCTGTTGTCCAGTATAGTTCTGAGCCCAGGCCGGTCTCCTAGCCTCCCAGGTGCTGGGGTTACAAGCATGTGCCACCTTGCCTGACTTTCTCAGTTTTTAGAGATTTAATGTGGACAGGCAAACTATATCTGGTGGCTGAATTTGACTTAGAAATCACTAGTTGATGACCTCAGGTTTGAGGAAACAGCTGAGAAATGATCACAAAAGGCAGGACACGACTAGAGAGGAGCTGGGACACCCAGGTAGATTTGTGGCTCCTCTTGGTTTTTGGCCTCAAGCTAGACAGTTACCATCATGCCGGATGACAAGGCTGAGAGGGTCCCTGCCAGTGCAGGTGATTGGAGATTTCCAGTCTGGGTGCCATATTCTGTAATATCAGAGATTCATGGCCAAGATAACCATTCTGCACCTGGCTATTTCTTGCCAATAAAAAGTATTTGATTTTTCTGAGGTCGAAAAAAAAGAGAGAGATAAAATCTACATCCCCATGTCTTAGAAAAAAAGTTGCTGAATGAAGAAGAAAAAGAACACAGAATAAATTGATTCAAATCGATGTCATAACAAATGTTGCCAAGACAGGACAAAGGACTTCACGCTTTCATTATCAGAAACAGCTCTTGAGTTGTCACTGGTTTTTTTTTTTTTTTTTTTTTTTTCCTGAGACAGGGTCTTGCTCTGTAGTCCAGACTGGTCCAGAACTTAATATGTAGCCCAGGCTGGTCTCAGGGTAATCCTCCTGCCTCAATCTCCTGAGTGCTGGGATTACAGATGTGTGCCACCACATCCAGCTAAATTGCATGGTTTTCTTGGCTCTGTGATCAGTATTTCAAGGACAGACTATGACAGACAAGGACAGATAATAATACCTACTGAGCCCTTACTGTTGGTGTTGCTGCTATAACCCAAAATAACACTTTCCAGAACACTTTTCAATCTGCAAAGCTCAGTATAAAAAATAATAGGATTTATGGGGAAAGTAGAGCCACAGTACACCATCTGAATTCCATGTGCCTCTGATTAATCAAAACAATCCCTGCTACCTGGGGAGGTCATTTGGACCACCTTGGCAGCAGTGGAGCCGCCAGAAGCTGCCACAGAGGTATCAGATTACACAAAGGCAACAGGGGCAAAGAGCTGGTAACTCCTTAATTAGGTCCTGGCAGGGGCCGAGGCAGGGCAGTGGAAATGGAACTCTGATCTCTGGGGCAGGACAGCCTCCACAAGCCGAGAGGTAGGGTTGGGGCGGGCCTATCGGAGGAGGAGGCCAGGGCCTCAGGTGCTCACCTTAAGCTTTCCTGGAGTACCTCACAACGGTTCCTGATGCCGGTTTGGCACAGCAGTCAAGTCTTGAGGTTTCTCCTTCTCACTGAAGGCTGTGGTTCTATTTCTGGCATTTCAATTCCTCTTGATTAGAAACAAAGTCACCAATGCTATTGTGGAAATCAAGGACAAATTCACACGGTACTGGCACCATTCCTCCGGGACCAATCCCTGATGGGCTTGTTTGTACTACAGAGACACACTTGGAAGCAGGACGTGTACTTTTCGTGTGTGTGTGTGTGGTGCCCAGGGCCTTCTCCCTGAACTATACCCCAGATCATTTTTAATTTTATTATTTCATTTTGAGACAGGGTCTCACTAAGTTGCCCAGGCTGTACTGGAACTTGTGATAGCTCCTGCCTTAGTCTCTCAGAGTGCTGGGGTTGCAGTCCTGTCCCACTGGGCCCTGCTCATGTCCTCTCTTATTTAATTGTTGCCATCCTAGGAGACATGGGAGATGTGGTTCTTACATTAGCATAAGGCAGAATTTCCTGGAGGGCTTGTTCAAACAAACCCTTCTGTTCTGTCTATGCCCAGGATTTCTAAATCAGGAAGTCCAGAGTGGTGCCTGGGAATTTACATTTCTAAGAAGTTCCCACATGATACTCACCTCGGTGGCAGGGTGACCATATCTTGAGAACTACTATGCTAGAAGAAATTGATAACCAGCCGGATTTTTGTGGCTTGCTCAAGATTGCAGAGGAATGGACCCACACAGGCCTAAGCCTGGTGCCTAATGGGGCTACTATGCGTGAGAAATTGACCTTTGATGAGCTATAACACTTAGGAATGTGCTGGGTTGGGTTCAGTAGTTACTTGCACCCAGTTAGCAGTCAGGTGTGTAGCTCGGGCAGGGCTGGGTTTGTAGCCAGCAGCAGCTGCACGTTGTCACGAGGTTGGAAGATATGGGAAGTCCATACCCCTACTTGGGGGCAGACTGTGTGGTTTCTTGTTTTGTAAGACATCTCCATAAAGTTTGTGTCACTTCCTATTTAAGATCTTATGAGTTCAAGGCTAGCCTGGGATACATAGTCAGCTCACGACTGCCCTAGATTACAGAGCAAGATCCTGCCTCAAAAAAAAAAAAAAAAAAAAAAATTCTTATGCCAGAAGTGTGTCTGCTACAGTACCATCTCCAGTCCGAGTCCCATAATCTCAGTGAGGTAGCCAGTAGGCACATCGCCCCTGCAGCTCATCCCGGACGTCCCTGCAGCTCATCCCGGACGTCCATAGCATCTATGGCCTACTCTTCTATGGTCTCACAATTTGTGTCTCTCACAAATTCCTGTGTTAGCACCCTAACCCCCAACTGATGAATGAGGAGACAGGGCCTTTGAAGATGTGATCAGGTCACGAGGTTGGAACCCTACAACTGAAATGAGTGCCCTTATAAAGCAGGCCCATGGTAACTTGCTTCCCTTTGTGTCATGTGTGATCACAGCTAGATAGTGCCATTTATAAGCCGGAAGGCAACCCCACCCCCCAGACACTGGATCTGCAGGTGACTTGATCTTGTTTGCAAGCCACTCAATCTACACTTACGTTATAGCAACTCGAATGTACTAAGACATCCCCCAGCAGGCTGCAGCGCCCCAAAGGACTTTCATGAGAGGCGCCAAGGCAGGTGTCTAACTGCTTCTACCTATTTCCTGTGGCTTGCTTCAGGGAGACCCGAGACTAAGGTGCTAACACTGCAGCTGGGTAGAAAGGGCGAGGCCGAGAGCTGCTCTGTGTGACTGTCCGATCCCTCAATAATTGACTTGACAGGTGTTTTTCAGGTTTTAAAATTTGTGAGGAAAGAGAGGTGTATAAATCTCAGAGCAAAACTAGTGTCCATGTTCTTCATGAAAAATTGCCTTTATCAAAGAGCTATGGGTTTAGTAATATGCTGGAATTATGAAATTAAAGACTGAATCCTTGACTCTGCTTCCCTGTTTCTGAGACCTGGTGCTTGTACTGATTGGACAACTTCCCTGTCCTGTGAGAGTGGCAGAAATGTGTGGAATATTGTCAAATAGGTATTTTCCTTCACCCAGAACATGCCAGGAAGAAGCTTTGGCATCAGGCAAAGCGTTCTTTGAGTCCAAGTGTGAGTGTGACTACCAGGATGTGCTTTGTGTAGTCTGAGTCTCTGCTTTCTCCTCTGTGAAGTGGGACAGTAATACCAACTTCACTTAGTTACTGTGAGGATGAAATAGCTCTCAGTGATGCAAATTATTTCAGATAAGCAGTCAGGCCACGATTTAGGCTGGCTGTCTTGTTGATCCCCCCTGGGGATAACACATTCTACTGAAGAAGGTTCTTGTGGAATGTTCTGTATTCAGCTTTGCCCTCACTCCAGATGATCCAGAAACCAAAAAGAGGGGTCATTTCCAGGAGCTGGAATGGGAGACCTGTCTGAAGTTGGCCTGGGCGATACTCTGGGCAATACCATCAGGAAGCTAGCTCTTCTCCCTAGCTTCTCACCAACATACATGCAAACAACAAAAAGACCCAGGACATTGGAAAATAACTACAAAATTTCCGGAATTAAGGAACTGACAATAATTCTTAGACGGATGGTGAGGACTCCGGGTAACCAGTGTTTAGCTTCTGACCCACATCGTGCTCCTACTTTGCTCCCCTGTTCCTGAGACCTGGTGCTTGTACTGAGGAGATGTGAGGGAGGCCCTGCTGTGCCTCTCTGTTTCTCCCACTACCACCTGCCCTACTCATTTGCTGCTGTCTTTTGTATTCAGGCCAAGACCCCACATTTCATACAAAGACGCGACCAGGCAGTGGTGGAGTGCTGGTTATGGTCTGAGAACTGTGCACATCCTCAGGCGACCCCAAAAGGACACATTCTTGAATAATACTCTGCTATAATTGTAAGTAGAACCTGTAACTGGTTTCTATACAGTAGAGTATGGCGAAGGCTGTGGACGCCACTCCTACAATATTACATTCTCTAATACTCCATCCTACAGCAATGGCTCCAACCTTTTCGATGTCAGAGACTGGTATAGTTGAAGACTACCTCCCTGAGGACACAGATGGGTAGGGGAGGCAATACTTGCCCTGTAGTAGGTGGTTGGAAGGTGACTCTGAAAAGGCAAGCCCAGCAGGAGTGATCGGAAAGCGAAGTTCCGCCTCCTGCCAACCCGCAGCCGCCTTGGAGCCTAATGGGAGCACGCTGCCAGGAGGCAGAGCTTCACTCACCCCTTACCTCTTGCTCACCACTTACCTGGTCCTGCTGTCTGGTTCTTCCAAGGCCACAGAAGGTATATGTCTGTCCTTGGATCCAGGGTTGGGACCCCTGTCCTAGAGGACCAAAGGAGAGATTCTCTGGCTGGACTTGAAGAAGTAAGCTGCCTGCCATATTGTGAGTAGACCTGAAGGAGAGCCATATGCAAGGAGCTGGAGGGCCTGTAGATGCTGAGGGCAGCCCAGGCTGATGAGTCTCAGCTCCAGACCTGCACGAATTTGGATTCTACCCACGACCTCATGTGCTTCAACAAGGAGCCCAGCAGATGCCTTGACTGCAGCCTGTCAGATCCTGAGCACAGAAACCAGGAAAGCTACCCCCAGACTTCAGACTCACAGGCTCTGCAAGAAAAAAGGAGTGTTCTAAGTTGCGAAGTTTGTGATAGTTTGTTACATAGAAAAACACTGCACAGAGTGAACTATAGTGTCCTTGGTGTGAGCATTGCAACAAGGAATAAATTAGAACCCTGGAGGTGGAGTATCCTGGGAATTAGAAAGATGAAATTCATTCCCTGAAACCAGAAACCAGATAGTGGAGGTCAGAGGAGGGTGCCACCTCATGAAGACAGGAGCGAAGTCTGTGGGAAGTGGAACTTTGCCCGAGAACTGGAGATAACACAAACCTGTCCTGCGACTGCACATCCGATAAGGAGATTCCAATAACTGCATGTGACCCAACCGGGGTGAGGGGAGGGTGGGGGAAATAAGCCTTTCACAAGCTCACCAGGCAGCCCTGAGGACCAAGGTGAGGAGATTCACACAGCCTTAATGGCAGGCTGAAAAGATGGGTTCTTATGGGGAATACTTAAATTGTTTTTTTCTACAGGTTAGTTCACACATTTTATGTGATTCCTGAAACAATATTAAAGGAGATTTATGTAGAGTTCGAATAATTCTAAATAATGAAGAAAAAAAGATTTAAGAATAGCTGATGTATTTTTGAAAAAGAAGAGTAATAAGGGACTCTTTGCCGTATCAGCAAATGACACTTGTAACTATTGTTATGATTTGGACCGTACCCCAAAAGACTCATGTACTTAGAAGAGGATTCGATCATAGGGTTTGATCGAATCGGGTGAATTAATTGTTGCCTGTGCTGTTGAGAATCTCTCAACATGGTGTCATGGTGAGAGAGAGAGAGAGAGAGAGAGAGAGAGAGAGACTGAGACAGAGAGATCTAGAAGAGTCTATCTTTCTTGTTGGCTCAGCCCTTCGCTTTCTACTTCCTGTCTAGTCATGTGATGATCAGCTTCTTCTCTGGCCAGGCCCTCCACCAGGCCCTTCCACCATTGCTAGCAGACCGTGAATGGATTTCAGTGTGAGCCAAATGGGAGCCTTTCCTCCCGTATGCTGTGAGTGTTGGGTGTTGTGTCCCAGTAATGAGAAACTGGCTGAGACAACTATAGTGATCATATAGTATTAGCTCAGGAATTCATAGGCAGACAAATAGACTTCCAAAGCATACCTAAGGCCGTGAATGTGTGTACTCTTACGTATTTGTTTTGTTTTGGTGTATAATAATTTTATTTCTAAACAGTGGGAAAAGACTGGGTAGTTTATAAATGGTGTTAAAAAATAACCAAATGCATCAAACCATTAATATCATTACCTCGTACATACCACACACTTAGAATTCATTTATAGTTATTATAATATATGTAGGCCATTAAATTATAAAAGATGAATAGTTAAGTAAATCATGAGGGAATAAATTTGGTGCCTGTGGGTTGAAAATGCATTTTCCAATGTGTCAGCTTTCCACTATGACAATGAGAAACGTACCGGAAGGAAATCAACTTAAAGAGGAAAGATTTATTTTGGCTCATGGTTTCAGAAGTTTAAGTTCATGATTGCTGGACCCCATTGCTTTGAGATTAGGGTAAATTTGAATATCTTGATAGTAATATGATGGAGTACAGCTTGCCCACTTCCTGGTGGTAAGAAGAAGAGAGAGAAGGCAGGGCTCAAGTCCCAATATCCCCTTCTAAGGCATGCACCAGTGACCTCTCTCCCTCCCAGGAGGTCTCGCCTTCTGTAGGTTGGACCATCTCCCAATAGTGTCACAGGGTGGTGACAGGCCTTTACCACATGGCTTTTGAGGGGAATTTAAGACCCAACAATAATACCAGGTAAGATAAGAAAGCCAAGCTCCACACAAGAGAGGATTGTCATAGCCAATCACATGAACAGTGTAAACTTTGTGTAAAATTCCACACAAATCTTGAAAGAGAGCAAATGGACAAAAAGCAAGTCACGTGACTGCCAAGTGTTGTTAAATTTCAAGCTTTTACAAATTGGGAAAAGATAAACAGCGAGTTGAAAACATGAGTCAAGGCTACAGAGACGTGTTCACAAAAGCACCACTCTGCATTATTTTTGATTTGTTTTTAGATTCCAGAATTTGGGATTTCTCAGGTCTCCAGGAGGGACAATGTCGGGCACTTCCCTGTGGGCCAGCAGCCTGTTACGTCTCAGGAGATGTGTAGCACTAGTTGTCTTTCCGCCAAAGATCATTTTCTCCCACATTATCCAGGAATTGCCAGTAAAACGCCAGACCTTTCTTATATTAAACGATATCACTAAATGGAGATTTTATACTCCCCCAAAGAATGCATCACTTGCTAAAGCTTATTTTATTAAAAAATTACCTGTCACAGTGAATATGGCTTTATCATTTTATAATTATGAAAACAACTCAAGCTTCTTGTAAAAACATTCATGCTGTTTGTAAAGATAAAGGACTTAGCAGAGGCCCACTCGTCTGACCATCCCCAAATAACATCTGTGTTGTTTGTGAGTGTGTCCTTGCACACATGCCCTCATACTTGCATGAGCACGTCTAACAGTGTCACCAGAATGAGATCACACACTTTTCTCAGCTCAACAATATATCACAGATATCTTTCCATGTTAATAAATGGAGCTCTATTCCATTTTGAAGTGGAAGCAAATTATTTTTCCAAACGAATGTGCTATAATTAATTTAACCAGTCTCCTACTGATAAAATTGGGATTTGAAAAAACTATTATACAGAGCTCTGTAATTAATTCCTTATGCAGATTTTTGGCCATGTCTCTGGTTATTTCCTAAGAACATGTTCCTAGAACTGAGATGATTAGTCAGATGTCCTGAGGGAAGAAAGAGGCAGGCAAGACCAGCTGATGCAATAATAAGCTATAACCTTGGGAAAAAGAAGAGATACAGAGTTTGTCACCGTCATTCTCCGTTGCATCTGTCCCCAACCCAGGCCGCTGGGCGTGTCTGGGTGCTAGGGACAGAGAAGATCTGAGCAGCACCGTTCCCAGACCCTTCTAAATGTATGTGCACGAAGGAAAGATAGCGACTTTCCTGTCCTGCCCCGTGTAGGATGGTGGCAGTCCAAGGCAGCCACAGCTCCAGTGGCTTCCAACTTGTTAATATGCACTTGTGCAAACTCAGTGGGGACTCCCAGAAAGCCGGCGCAGGGGAATTTTCAGGGGCTGGTTGAGACAGGTGGTAGTGAAATTGGAGTGGATACCTTGTGTGATTCTATCTATACCCGGTGACAGATGAGATCTGAAGAAACTCAGGTTATATTGTGACTGTATACGGGTATAAATGGATCCTGTGTGCCTGTCACATCAAAAAATATCGATTGTGCCTTTGTTTTTGAGCACACACCTAAGCCTTGCTGTGCTTCTTGTTTTGTAGTCAGAGGATTGTATGTCAGGGTCACGTTACAGTCCGAGGACAGCACCCTCCTTCTCACTGCCGCATACTCGTAGATGGCAGAGGTCGTGCTCTCCGCAGCTCTAGGCAGCCATTTGCCAGCTCAGCCATGCGTGACTTAACTGCTTCAACCTTCTTGCTTAGAAGAATTGACAATGCAATTGGTTCTTTCGAAGGAAGCCTTCACGTGATTGACTGCAACACAGTCTTTTACCATTATTTCCACTTCTTAGCACAGTGCTGTCTCATAATTCAGTGACGCTCTGGTTGAACAAAGGAGTGAAACCGAACACCCCACATAGCAGAGTGTGGCAGATAAACAGAGTCACCTGTATTTATTCCTCTCCTGCTTCCTTTTCTCCCCTGAAAAAAGAAATTTATTCAGTGTTTTTAGCCTCTTTCCCACTTGGAAAATATAAATCATGACTAGCAAAAACCGGTTGGGATAATTGCATTTTGGTTGGTTTAAGGATGGGTATGTGTGAGCCTGTGCCAGCAAGTGAGATGTAAGGTACAGTCTACTGGCATGAGCATCACTTCCCAAGTGGAAAAGATACACTTCCTGAGAAGGCATGTTTGTCATAACCCTTCTGCCCCAACCTCCAACCCTTATCTTGAATGGAAAGAAATTTCTGGAAGGACAGAGACTCTGAGGCAAGGAGCCAAGCGTTGTTAAGATGGTGGACCAGCAAAATGAGAAGTACCTGACTTCCTAAGGACACTGGAAAAAACCCCTCCAATGCTTAGCTCCACAATTAATGCCGAAAAAGAGGATTTCTTCATTTGTAAAACCACTCTCTGTTGGGTTTCCTGTTACTTGTCAGCAAAAGCATTTCTAAGTGATTCACAGGATAAGTAGGAGTGGCAAGACCATCCAGGAGCACAGACTCTGCAGAGACGGCTCGGTCACACAGAAACTCTTTCACTTACTACTTTTGCAACTCACTCAGTCTTTTTGTGTTTCAGTTTCTCCCTCCATAGATAAAGATAATTATATCTGCTTCATAGATGATGCACTGTTGTCCTGAGGAAGTCCCAAAATGTCTCATCAACTTCTTTATGGGGTCATTATAGTATACTGATGCCTAGATTATTTTTCATACGAGAATACAAAATGTCTGCAAATATATCATCTTACATAAACTTGGACTGCGAAGTGGTATGTAAAAATTTTTCAGCCTTTCTCATATTTATTATGGTCAAATGTAAAACAGTCTCTGAGATGGTGTAGAATAAATGTTTATGATTTTTTTACTCACATAAAACAAGAAAGGTGAGTTATTCCACATGTGTCTCAGGCTTAGTTGGCTCTGAAGATGGAACCCCACCTGCTTTATAACCAGGACTCTGAACAAGTTCATGCTGTTTTATGTGACCATCTTTTCTTTCAATTCATCGTCCCTTCCTAAATTTCTATTTTTTTCCCCAGAAACTTTTGTGACTTGTGGAGTTTTCATTTCTCCTCTTTGTTTTCTCATTGCATCTTTCTTTAAAAATCAATCACCGAACACAGCTTATGATACTTGGGTGGCATGAGAAGCACACCAGAAGCAGAGACCGTGGTCTTTGCTCTCCTGCGGTTTCTAGTCTTATACTGCAGGATGTGAGCTCACTTGGTGCTCTAATTTTACAGGGCAGTTTATGGAGTATGATATCATAGCTGGCCTGGAAACTCGGGGTCTTCTCCTGCCATTGCTCATGAGCAGTGGTAGCTAGAAGACAACAGGGCAAAGGTCCACTTCAATATGGTGTCCATTAGTACCCTTGGAATTGTTAATGTTGGGGTGTCCAGACATCTGATTTCACTAGAGTTATGTTTATTTGCCTGGTAACCCTGTGGCAACAGGAGTGTTGGATGAAGAGGTGAAGCCAACGTTTTATCTGGGAATGTTTGATTCAGAGGAGACGGGTAGGTCTGATTTTGGCCCGGTTGGGAATATGGGAACAAACTCAGCCCAACTCGTCCAGCTGCTAATCACAGTTTGGATGCCATTTACTACAAGGGGTGTGTGTGTGGCGGGGGGGGCGAATTTTATTAAGCCCCTATGTGATGCGTGCATTAGATTAAGAGTTCAGATTATGTTGAGGCTCTGACTGTAGAATTCAATCTTATACTTCTCCATGAGGTAATAAAACATTCAGAGTAACGTTATTCTACATTCTACTTAGACTCATGAGTCTTTCCACTTTCCTGCTTCGTAATTCTCTGATGACTACTATGGAAACGACACTCTAGAGAGCCAACATTAGGTGTCCAGTTCTCTAGCCAGATGAATCAGGAAAGAAGAATTGAAATTGATATTCAGTGACCTGACATCAGACAGTCATAGATAGAATCACAGTGTGACAATCAGAAGCTAACTCAGTGATCACTTCCCCTAGTGGTCCTCATATGTTAGAATCCGGATCATCTGGCGTACTTGTCAAAGCACAGATCTCTAGATTCTGCCCAGAAGTTATAATTCAGTAAGTCTGGGACTGTCCCCCCCACCGCCCCCCTGCCCCAGCCAAGTATTAAGAACTTAATTGAATGAGCCCAAGAATTTGCCTTGCTAACAAGTTCTCAGGAGATAGAGATGCTACTGGTCAGGGTACTACATTGTGAGACCTGTTGACTTAGATGATTTTTAAAAGAAGGATGTGAGAAGTTGGGGAAATATCCAAGCTAAGAGTGAGAAAATGCAAAGATCTAAGGCTAAACTTAGCCCCTTTGCATTCAGGTTTGCTATTCTTTCATCCTACTGTCTGTGGCACAAATTAAGTGCATACACAATAATAAATATTTGCTTGAGAACAATAGGATATTGGATGCCCACATTGTTTGTTTCCTACGTAGTGGCTATTGACTTTGAAAAGCCATATAACTCCTCTCTTGTTTCTGTAAAATGAGATTAATAATAATAGGCTAACAATACCACTTCATAAGATGGTCATAAGGATTGACATATGACATCAGAGATAAATATGTCAAATATATATATATATAATCAAATATATGTCAAATATTTATAATATTCTTAGAATAGTGTTTTATAATCTATTACTGTTATTATTAAATATCTATCCCAATCATTTTGAAAATATTACCAAAGTTTTGTTCTATTGGTCAGCTGGTTGACACACAAGTTTAGTTGGTTAAGAGAGAAAACTTTCAGGACATAGCTAGTTCTAGAGCAGATGATTCCACATAATTCCTTTTTAGAGAAGGTGGGATCGCCTCTCTCTCCATGCAGGGAATAGAGAGGCCATGGAGGAATTGAGGGACTCATCCAAGCTTTCGTAGCTAATTAGTCACACTGCCAATTCCAGAACTCAGTTTAACTCAACACTTTCTTTTCTGGTTCGTTTTTAAAAATGTGGCAATGACAACAGTTCGTGCCTGTTTTTCCCAGCTAGGAATCCAGCTGACTTGGATAACTGGCAGCATCCCACTTTTCCTCTGTCATTCTATGATGCCCCAAATGCCTTGCACTTGCTGTTGCTGTTGCTCATCCTACATGGGCCAAGATGAGATGACTTTATTTTCACAAAGTTTCAGAGATGCTCAGAACGGTGTGTGAACTTACCCCCAACTTGCCTGTCATTCTGCACGGTCTCCCCCACCCCAAAGCTTCCTTCATTCTTGAGATGAATCCAAGTCCTTGAAAGAAAATTATTATTTAATTTAGAGTTCAGGGCTCATTGAAAGTATCTAAATTCCAATTTGGACAACAAGAGGTTAATAGTGCATAGAAAAAAATTCCAGCAGCCTACAAATCTAAGCATAATTATGTATGAACATGAGGCTTTTATTGCTGTCAAAATTAATCACTTTTCAACTTCCAGCTGTTAAAACCCTTCTGGCAGGTCTCCAAGCAATTCCCCTATAGTTACTTTTCCTTCAATTAAATTCTGCGCCGTTCAGAGACTCCTGTTACATAAGAGCAATTTGAAAATGGGCTTCTTGGGTTTTCTTTCTTTCTTTCTTTCTTTCTTTCTTTCTTTCTTTCTTTCTTTCCAACTTTGCTTAAAACTCAAAACTAACAGAATGTGAAGTTTGCTTCATTTGCTCCTGCTGGTCCACTCGATCTGCAAGTCTACAATCCAAGCAGTGTGGGGCTGGAGTATTGGGGTTTGTCACAAAGCACTTGAGGTGTGTGGAGTGACCTGCAGTCATTGTTATTACCCATTTCTCTTCACCATCCTCTGAGGTACTTGCATGTTGTTACGCTTGTGCTCTACTACCCTACCTCATTTTCCACCCCCCAAAACTTGGCAGGGAACGAAGTTTACAAAATCCTAGCACTAAGCTTAGTTCCTCTATTTTGAACTAGGATTTCTATCATTTTTGAGGTAGAACGTTCCTATGTTGCCCAGGTTGGGCTTGACCTTGTGAGTTCAAAAGCTCCTCCTGCCTCAGCCTCACTTCATTAACTAGGTATATGTGTTTGTCTCAGAGGCAGACATCATCTGAAGTGTTTGGAGCTGCCAAAATCTTCTCACGGTAGATTCCCGCAGCCCCCTTCTAGAAATAGCTGTTGGGAGACTTGGTGAGGTCCGAAGGGCAGGGCCCATGGGCAGACTGTGCCGCTGTGTTGTATATGAATCCTCAGTGAGATTCGTACGTGGTTGCAATGTGCTGTCGATTGTGGTCTTGGAGCAGAAATGGGCTTTGCACTTGCTTGGCCCAGGCTGAATGAATACCTGCCCGAAGATAATTGGGGGGATGTAGAGCCTTTCCTGTCTTTGTTCCTGTGATTCCAGAAGAATGATCTTTACGTTCTTTCTTCTTGTTTTACAGGGAAGAGAGCAGGCTGGAGCTTTGGGTCATCTGGGAAGTTAGTTTCATTTACCCGGTTCATTTCTCATTCCAATGCTCCCTGCTCTACTGCCTCTGGGGCGGAGTGCCATGTCTCTGGCCCTTCCTTCAGATTTTTGTCACCTCCTCCTCATAGAACCTGCTTCATGCTATTACATAAATACGTGTTAAAATGCTGCAGTGAGCAGATGCCGTGAGGTTGTAGCATGTGCCTTTTCTTCCTCTATGTCCGTGTAAAAGTTGCTGTATTTCCAGACACTGGTTCCTTCCTCAGCCTTCCCACCTGATGGTGGCATCTGGATTAAGATGTGAAACTGCGCAGGGAAATCTGATGATGTCCTTATGGCAGGGATGAAAGGACATAGAGGTCTTGCATGTAGAAAAAAAATGCAAGAATTCAGCAAGCACCTGCATTCCTTGCAGCTCTGAACGTGGCACCTTATGCTACCCTGTGTTTATGTGGTTGGGAGGAGAGACTGCAGCCTCTGGGAGTCTTTATTCCGTGATCATCCAGGCTTGAAAGCGGCTCGTCATTGAAAACCCAGGCTTTAGGGTATTCAGCAAGATCCCTTGTCCAAACAGAAGTCTCACTGCTCAGCGGACTGAGGAGGGATTTGTGGGAGTAGACCGTGGCGCAGTCCCCGAGGTTGCTTTAGGCCATGATGGTTACCAGTAGCCTGCTGGCCACCTCTCATCCCGGCTCCCGTCCAGCCCACGGAGGCTCAAGACTTGAGAAGCTGGCAGCAGCTTGGAGAAGGGACAGAGTCACAAAGAAGTCATCAGGCTCTCCACCTGTCCCACAATTTGCACCGCAGTGACAAATCTGTGCCAGTCTGTCCCTCCTCCTTCACAAATTGGCTGGTGAGTTTCTCATGTGATTGAGTTGATTTACTCAGTCAGGGTAATTTGGACAAACTTTCCTGGGCCCTGAACTGGCAGCACAGAGCCGACTGAGTCAAGATTAAAACCTGCTCTGACTTGAACCTCCAAAGGCCAAGGCTCTTCCAGTGAGAAGCTGCCAAGGTGTCTGAGAAGCAAGATGAGGATCATCTTGAAAGCGCAAAGGCCTGCGAGGACTAGCAGCGAAGTTTACCCCTTCTATTTGCTACTTAAAATACTTCCGATTCGTAGGGCATCCTTTTAAACATTACCACGTGTGCAATTTTTGTTAAGTGGCTTATAGAACGCATGCGCGAATCCTACTTTTCAGCCTAAGTAACTATGTATTTGTGTCCTTGTTTTGCTAGTACTGTACTCTGTGGGTGGTTTGGCCAGATTTGGTGTTCTCTAGACCTCGAGATTCCAAGCCTAACTCCAAACATCGCACAGAATTCTACTCTGTGTAAATTAAAAACAAATATATATGCAATCAACAAGTTGGAGAGAAGAAGTTTTGTTTGGAGTTAGAGTCACTTTGCAGTTGGCAAACTGTAGTTACACTAATTTGTGCTGCCCTTATTCCATCTGCTTTCTGGTTGAAAATGTCCTGGATTGCTTCAGACTCTGTATATGCAAGATTTTCCATTTACAAAATTTTCCTGAATAATTCATTTTATTTTTCAGAGAGCTTTTGAAAAACAATATTGGTTAGTTTCAACTTTCCAGAGTCCTATCTTATAGGGTATGATTCTTGGTCTTACAAATGGATGATAAAACCTAAAGGGAGAATCTAGGGAAATTTCTAGGGCTAAAGTTTGTCGGTCCTGCAGACTTTGTAAATTCTGCCCATAAGTGGATAAGTTAGAGCAGCTGGTCTTTGCGCAGCAGAACCCATGCGTTCCCCAGCACATTCCTTCTGAGGCTGCGACTTCCTACCACCGCCCCCTGGTTAGGCTTAAATACATGCTGTCTCTAGGCCATCATGGAATTTGCTAATTACTTTGGAGCCATGAAGGCATGAGTGTTTATAAGCTTTTTTCTTCACTGCTCAATTATGAAAAGGGGTTAGCGATGAGTGAAAGTGGTGTAATTTACAGGAAAATGCCAGGCAAGCAAGAGAAGTCTCTGTGATTCTGGGAGGGGGGATGGAGGTGAGAGATGGGGGCTACGTGCCAGGACCTGGCATCTCTCCTGTCCTTTCCTTGGCTAGCAGTTACAGCCACGTGCTTCGGTTCACAGGACTGCGGTGGGGAGCGAAGGATGGGGGCAGGGAAGGCCAAAAGTGGGAATCCCAGGGTAAAGAGACTCATCAATTCCAGACACACTGCCTGAGTCTTCATGTGATAAGTCAGGATCATTTTTAAGGCAAATTGGCAGGCCTATTTGGTGGTAATTAAAATTGTTTAGAAAAAAAAATTTTTGAAGCTCTTAGTCTAGAGACATTAACAAGGATTTTCTGTTCTGCTTCTTTGAGCCTATAACACCATGATTTAGTTTAATTTTTATTCCATAAAACTTCCATTGAATTATAATGATACCTTGCATTTTAATTCTACTTCCTAGTTTCCACATAATTTTCATAAATATTTTTTCACCCAAACTCCAGTAAACAAGACTTCAATGGAGCTGGAATGGAGAATATCATTGTTTTGTTGATGTGGGTGTATGGAAACGAAGAGAAAAATAACACGTTCAGGGACACAAAGCACATTGGTGGCAAAGTGGGAACTTAGAGCCACAGTCTTCTGACTCTAAAGAGCATGTTGATTCTATTGGGAAAAGCAGTGCTTAGGGACACTTTGACATACTGTCTATTGATGATCTTCCTGGAGAGGTTCCGTCTGTGGTCCAGGCAGAAGGTCACTGGGTATTCTTGAGTAGACAGTCATGCCTAGGTTGTAGATAGCATCTGTCATGACAGGTTACTCTGACCTGGCCTGCTGTATTTTTTGCACAACCAATAACCTTTGCCAAAAAGAGTGTATACACGCTCTGCTTCTGGAGACAGGCCAGTTTGGCAGTTCATGTATGGTCCTAAGGTACCAGCTGCTACCAGTTGCTTGAAGCTGTGGTTCTGGCACCTGGAGGCATTTCTGATTTCCCAGGTTGCACCTCCTCCAGCTGATGCGCTAGACGAAAGCTGCCTAATTGCTCCCATTCTTTCCTTTTTATTGGCTTATCCCCTCAAGAGGCATTCGGGGATGAACCTTGCACCCCGAACAGTAGCCTGCCTTTATTCTCGTAGGTTGTGGTGTTGCTATCTTATTGACCCATAGGCCTAGAGGTGGGGATAATTTTCTCAGTGCAGCATCCTATGAAATATGTTAGCTTTGCTAATCTGCACACCACGCCTTCTTGCTTTTACTACAGTCTGGTGTTAAACTGGTGTTGCAACCGTGCAAAGAAGTGCTGGCTTTATTGAAAGTGCGAAAAGTAGAAGCTGTCGTCATGTTGCTCTCTGATAACCTGTACGTTTTATTCCTCCTGCTTCCCAATTGCCAGACCTTCATCAGAGAGTCTTGTAGAACATACACTATTTTTCTCTCTTATGTAACTCAATCACTTGTTAATTGACACATAAATGTCTCTAGAAGGAGCTCATCCGTGTGGCTGAGAAGGTGACTTAATTCTCTACTCAGAGGGTGCTAATAACCATCATCAAAGAAAGGCGTTTGCTTCTAAGTCTCTGTTTCCTTACTCAACAAGCTATGGACATTGTTGCTGCTTCTGGCCTTAAAATCATGAAGTGTGCAGAGGCACTTAGACTACTAGTATAAAGGGCAGTGTGCCTTTCTGCGCGTTTCTGAGGCTTCAAGAAAAATTTCTCACTAGGCACCTCACTGTGCCTCAGCTTTAATGCCATTCATTCTTGTTCCTGAGGCCTTGCTGCCTCTAGATCCATCCCTTTTCCAAAGCTATGGTATTGTGGTTTGGATCTGGAATGTCCCCCAAAAGTCTCATGTATTTGAGTATTATAGGTTGTCTATGGAACCATGTGCTGTTGGGAGATTGGGGTCTGGTCTGGAGGGGTGGATTACAGGCATGTAAGTTGGATTATTGGCATGTAGTGGGGTTTACCACACCTTCCACACCTGGATCCAGGAGGGGCTGGTCACTGAGGTGAGACCTGGAAGGATATGTAAGCTGCTTCCTGCCTTCCTTGAAGGACCAGTCTCAACTGGCCTTGACTTGGCTTCCTGTTTGTGATGTCGTGAGGAGCTGCCTCCACCTCTGTCTCTGCCATGTACTTCCATTGCTGCCGGCCACCCCTGAATGGACTGTGACCATCTGAAACTGTGAGCTAAAATAAACCTTTCCTCCCCTAAATTTGTGGATGTTGAGCAATGAATCATAGCAACAAAAAAGTAACTAAGACATATGGCTTTCATGTTTGCATCCCTCCAAAATGTAGGTTGAAATGAAGTCTTGAGTGTAATGGAGGGACTCCTCCCAGAGGGGAAAGACCAAGGTGCCCAGTGGGTGCCTGAAAGTAGGCAGTACCTGACCCATATAAAATATCATTTTCTTACATATACATTTCTATGCTAAAGTTTACTTTATAAATTAGACACAGCAAGCGGATGACAAGGATAACCAATGATGAAATAGAACAATGATTGCAGTATACTATAATAAAAGTTATATATGTATTCTTGTTGTGTTATGCCCTCACATTGACAAGTGGTCAACCCATCTTGCCTCTAGAATAGGCATTTAGGTGTTCCCAGTGGAAGCTAGAGGAACATGATGCCTTAGCCCAAATGGTGCTTCTGAGTGGCCAATGAGGAGATACTTGGAAGAGCCTAGGACCCTTCATGTCATATGACATCATATCCCATGATATCATATATGTCATCACATCACTACTGTCCACAAAAGCCTACCTCTTGCCTCTACTCCATCACCTTCCTCAGCTGATGACATGTGGTCATTCATGGACAAGACACTGTCCAGTGTCAGCTTGGGGTGGCCTTGTCTGTGGCCGAGGAGACTCTGATGCTGTAGCTCCAACTGACTTAATGTTGAATCCAAAGCACAGCAGACGTGCTGTCCGTGAGACCAGGACTGCCGGGCCAGCACTTCTGCCAAGCCGTGCCAGGATGTAGCAAGACACACACGAGCGGAATCTTCCTGCTTCTGTAGCACGTCCAGCTGGAAAAAGAATCAGAGGCACACATTCCAGTGGTGCTTGGGAAGCAACGAAGCATCCAAGCACTAATCACCTAGGTATGCTAACTGCAGCTCAGAATAACGTGGGGGTTGCCAGTGCCACATGCCTTGTAGGCTTCTAATTAATGGTCCTCACTCGCTCTTTTCTCCAAGGGCCAATTATTGGGAAATTCAGCCTTTTTCCTCCTTCCACCCATTAGCCATTCAAGGAAAGGTTGTTACACACCGGAATGTCTGACCATTACAATAAAGCCATTATGCTACAGGTGTTAGAAGACTTCAGCCCTTGAAATGTGGATTAAATACTTGAGGTGGATGAATGTAGAATTTTTGTTAGTGCCCAAGTGTTGGAAAAGCCCCAGGGGTGGCATGAACACACATTCCAGGTTGACCAATGTGCTCCTGTATTGGCCTAATTACTAATGGTGTTTCCTTTCTCTCCAAAATACTTAGTTTGGACCAGGAGTTACATAGTCATGTTGTCTTAAAGATTAACTAGCTTATCTTTCAGTTTGGCTTAAGTTTAACATAGAAAATATCTTTCTGTTTTCTCTTCCTTCTAAATAAGTGGACCTCTGTTTGTTGCTTGGTATTACCAGTGATGGGAGGCTTACCCCTTCTCCAGGAACCTCCGATGGCTGAGTTCATGTTTCTGCATCAAAATCTTTTCCTTTCCTTCATCCCATCCTCTGTTTCTAGTCCCTTCCCATGAAATGACAGAAGGATAAGTTTCCTCTCCCACAAAGTATTTTCCATTTTGGTGTCTTTGTGGTGTCTTCCCCCCCCCCCCCCCCCCCCAAGAGCAGACTCATATTTTCTGTAATTATTTCTTTCAACATTTGAAATTCCTGGGCACCTAATTCGATTTTGGAGTGACACATCTGAAAGATGAAAATGAAAACAAGAATTTTGCTAAGCTCTATCCCAGAACTCCTCGAGAGAAACCATACACACACATTGGTGTGGAAACGGAGGATAAAGGATAACGCAGGAGTTCACACTGGCATCCTGTAGCAAAAATTCCTTCAGAATACTTATTATTTTGCAAACACAGGCAAAAACTTAGACAGTATCTCTGGATGAACATCACACCAACAAAACAGATCTCTTTTTAAGGATTATTCTAAGCAAATACCAAAAACAGAATTCATACTTATGAAAAATATTAAGTAAATATTAAAATTCTGAGCCAGGCTCAGTGATGCAGCCCTTTATTGCTTATTTATTTATTTTCTACAGGTGTGCCATGTGCCATCAAGCCCAGCCTATGTGGTGCTGGGGAATCAAACCCAGGGCCCCACACTTGCCAGGCAAGCGCTCTTAACCACTGCACCACACCTCCAGCTCATCACACCTTATTTTTTATGATTGTCACTATAATTAAATGCTGATTGTTGAAGATTTAGAGTATCTCAAAGATAACGAGGCCCATTTGTAATCCCACCATCACAGATGATGTTCTTGTTAACATTTCCTTTCTTTTTCTATGAGTTATATATTTGGTAAACTCATAATTTAACAAAATTATATAGTTTCTTCTACTTTTATGTTAATATTGTATATAATAACCATTCTCTTATACATAACTAAATAAAACTTACAACTTGGTTTTACTTATTGAGGAACAATCAATGATATGTATTTTGTGCTTTTCTGAGCACATTATATTGTTAAAGACAGAGGCTGTTTCTAACCACTCCTGCGGTGCTTCGGGCCACAGTGCTTGGGAGTATTGCTCATTACATTCTTGGAATAAGACTCCTTGAAATAAAGATTCTGGCTGAAGAACTGTAATATATTGTATTTCTTGGCCAGACCTGAGAAAATGCCTAGATTGGGGTGTGACAACGTATCTTTATCTTCTCACAGTTGTGGAGATTAAAAGTCCCAGATCAAGGAATCGGTGCCTTTGGGTCACAATGAGGACTGACTTCCTGGGGGGACGACAGCTGTCTTCTTGCTCTATATCTTCATATTGTAGAGACAGGGCTCTAGTATGTCTTTCTCTCCTTGGAAGGACACAGTTCCTATTCGATTGTGGCCCTGCCCTCATGCTGTCCTTTAAACACTATCGTCTCCTCGGAGAGTCGCTGCAGTCACATTGAGGTTTAGGCCTTGAGCACATGCACACTGGAGGGATATAACACTCTCCATAGCAGGATGACAAGGCCTTTTCATCTTCACAATCCAAAAACTTTAGCCACAAGTTTGAAGCTATTTGGAGTCCCCAGCAGGGCTGGAGAGGCGTCCATGAGCACACTCTTCTCAATTCAGGACATTGTCACTCAACAAAGAAAAAAACAATAGTTAATTCCTTATTTAAAAAGTCATGACCTCTTGTTTTAACTTGAATTTCTTTATTTCTTCATGGGATGAACGTTTCTCATATGCTTGTATTCTCTCTGTGATTTCATCTCATGAATCAACTTTTCATGCTTTTGGGACTTTTCTATTTCAAAACTTATTAAATGGTATGAGCTATTTATAGAGCAACAATAAATGGAAACTGATGTTATTGGAACCTTTACTGTGCAGAAGTGTTAAAGCCAAGCACTCAACATACAACTCACTTCTATTATCCATACACAACCCTCTGCATGTTGTTTTTAGATTCCATTTTAGAAGCAAAGCCTTGAGACAGAGACACCGAAATGGTTTCCTAAACAAGAAGCTCATAGAAACTGTCTTCAGGAGCCGGAGGATAGTGCAGGGGTTAAAGCACTTGTCTAGCAAGCTGAAGGCCCGGAGTTCAATTCCCCAGCTCCACATAAGCTGGCTGTGGTGGTGCTTGCATGTAATGTGCAGGTTGAACTTCCTTTCTTTTCTCCGACACACATCATCTGCCCATGTATCTTAAAAACAGTAACAGTTTGTTTGTTTCTACCCATCTAGTTCCCTGTACTCTGAGAGAGTTTTCGAGTCCACTGCCTGCCTGTGTCACAATCTGGATTTCCGCAGGTCTACCGCTGCCCGCGGTGCTGACTGAATTTCTCATCTTCTGTCCTCCCAGCCCCTTGTCATCCAGCTTTGTCATCCATTCCACTGGTGTTTCATCTTGTCTTGTTCTTTCAGTTCAGCTTTTTGCCTTTTCCTATTTCAGAGGGACTATACAGTTCTAGACCCTAACGAAGATATGAAAATGTGTCATTGTATATCTCATAGTATGTCTGCTCTGCTTCTGGATATAAATCATTTTCAAAGGTGGGTCCCTCTTCTTGATCTCTAGGTACTTTTTTCATAGACTCTTCATTTTGTTTATTGATTTCTAATCCTTGGATTAGACGGGTTGTGTTTGCCGGATTCTGAGAATCTGATATTCAAAAATGAGATGTCACTTTCCTCCTGATTCTCTGACAGGAGGAATTGGGGGAAATTGACAACTCCAGCGTGCACTGCGGTTAGTTTTCTCAGCCTCTTTCAATGCAGAAGCACCTCCAACGCATAATGAGGGCTACACCCCATGGACCCGTCATACTAGATCTCTTCCACTTCCTGCTCAGTGCTTTCATTGTGTTCATAACTTGGATAGAAAGCGTGGGGTAGGAGAGCACAGGGTGGGCAACAGCTGCCTCGAGTTTCACTCCCACATCTCAGAAGAAAACTCTCCCACCACAGAGTTTTCTGCATGGCACGGATGTAGGCAGGTGGAGGAGAAGGACCAGGGGCCATCGGACTCTGTGCAGGTGTGCTGCTCTGCTTCCCTAAGAGCAACTGCAATATGTCTGTTTGTCATTTCTCTGAAGCCACTTTCAGCCACCTTGGAGTTGGTGGAAATTCTCTCCACATTTTGGCAATCATCCAACTTTTGAGTTTCTGTCTTTAAAATGTATAGTCCTGCCTGGGCTACATAGGGAGTTCAGGACCAGCCTGGGCTACAGAGCAAAACCTTGTTTCAAAGAAAAAAATTTTAGTTCCAAATTTGTTTAATGAAATTTGAGGGGAGAGTGAGTCAGGAACTGCTATCCAGCTATCGCGTGACCCTGGAGGTTCCTCACTCTATAACTTCTGTTGTTGGTTGTTGTTTTGCTCTCAGACACTGACCTTTGCCTGGATATGAGTTAATGGACCACCAATATCAGCTTTATTCGTGGTGGTTCGTCCTCCACTTATCTATTGCCTGGTCTCTTTGCTATGATTTTTGACAGAGTGATTGTTTCCGCATCCCCTCCTCTCCTGTTATAATTGAAGTCCTTGGCTTACCTGTGTCGCACTGTGTGGTTGGTTGCCCACTTGGGCTCTGGCCATCAGCGGATCCTCCTTTCCCTCCTTAGTATTCCTGTTGGATGCATGGACTTAAGGACAACCTTGAGAGAATTCCTGGCTCCCAAATCTCCCGAATGGTTGGTCTTCATCATTCTGATATGTCCTAGCTTCAGACCGACATTGTCCATACCTCATGACCTATATTCTGCCTATTTTATGCTCTTAATCCTTTGACTCTACCCCGTACCCTTTGCTCTTACTACACGGGATTATTCTTCATTTTGAAGCATATTCTACATTTTTCTGCAATTACCCTTCACTTTGTCAGTCTTCCTCCTGTGCTAGGTCTCTCTCTCTCCCTCCCCTCTTTCCTGTCTTTCCTTTTGCTATCATCTTACCCATCTTCTAGAATTTCATCAAATGCCGTCTTCGATGTGAGGGTCGAATATGCATTCTCTTTGTGTTGAGGTGTGTGTGCGTGTGCGTGCATGTGTGTGTGTGCTCTCCCTGCTGGTTCCCTTTCTAACTCATAGGCTTCTTGATGTCCTCTACCACATTTTGCACTGGCTGAGCCACTAGATCTTGCTGATAGCACAGAATACACACGCTCATGGTGCTCACAGTCTGCAGCCTCGCTTGGGGCACGTGCAATGAGAGCTGAACGGAGAGCATGATACAGCGATGGCTTCTCATTTATTGGTGAAATAAACGAACAGTGGGTCGTCTGGTTCCTCCTGGAACTCACATTATTGCAAATGCAAGTCGTTTTCTGATCCTAAACTTTGCTAAATTTGCAAGGCTCTCATGACCAGTTGCGTTGTACATATTTCTTGAGCGCTGCCAGAAAGTTTAGGGGCAAGGAGGGAATGATCAAATGTAATGACCATTAGTGGAAACCACAGGCCCTGAACAGCTGGGAAATGTGAGCAGACAAGTTCAGCAGAATCTCCAGAAACGCATCCATCAGAGGAGCTGGCCACTTTTTGGGAAAGTTAACTGATGCTTGAAAAGAGGCCAGAATGTGCAAGAAAAAAGTTAATCTTAGAGTTGAGTTTTCAAAACCAAAGTCTCCATTGTGACCAACGCACATTGGAAAGGTGGCAAATTTACGTGTAAAAGGACCTCTTTGTTTTATTGCAATCTTTAGGAAATTGGAGAGTTTATTTATTTATTTTTTTGAGAAGTGTAATAATAGAAATTGCCTTGGGGATGGCATCTGCCAGTGCTTTATTGATGCAATACTGTCCCCCCTCTGGGTATTGTGCAGCAGGCTCCTAGAGAGAATATTGCAAAAGCCACTAATAATGTTCCTTCTCAGGTAACGTTTTCTGGTATAAAATATCTTGGCTTAATACGGTCTAAATACATTGAGGTGTAGTGTGGTCAGCATGGTAATGTTCTGACATATGATACAATCGTCTTTACTTCTGTCTTGATTTCTGTGGTGCCAGAGGTCCAAAGTGAGTCAGGATGATAAATCCTTAGCTAAGGCCATGCGGAAGCCACCGTGGTACTATCTAGGATTCAAAATCTCTTGTTTTTCCCAGGAGTGGAAGCCTGGGGTGACGTAAAGAACCCTGAGTGGTGTCAGGATTCATCCCAGTGCCTCACGCAGGTAGAGCCTAGGCTTAGGCCCCGTGTTTCACCACTGTGGGTCTTGTGTCTTAAGTGAAAGGAGCTTAGGGGTCCTCCAAAACATAGACTTTTCTATTCTAAGATTTCTTCTAACTGGAGAGGAATACATCATAACAACTGGGTCTCTGGAATCGGCAGGCTTGTTTTTGAACGAAACCCACTCGTAGCTGACAGTCTTGGGCTGCTTAATTAGCTTAGCCCTCATAAATAAAGTGTTTTGATTCATCTATAAAATGGGAATAGGAACAACAACTCTCGTATCAGTTTTGATGTGCAGCAAGTATTGATTCCGCTCCTCGGTAGACTTACTCGGGACCTTGTCTATGTCTGACGACTCCGCTGTCTTTTCCTGTCAGCTTCATGTCTGTTGCCTCATCTCACACAGTGGCGGCATCTCTTCAGATGGTCGGTCTGTATTCACAGCAGGAAGGGAGGGGTGAAAGGTGGAGGTGACGGGGGAGTCTCTCCCGCCTCCATCCCTCTCTCTCTCACACACACACGCACACATGCACACACACATGCACACATGTCTATATGCATATGGGCAAGGGTCTGGAGGGTCTGTATTACAGAGCTGTTTTCTCCTTTTCTGTGAAAAACTTTTCCCTACACCTTCCAGATGACCCCTCTTCATAATTTATTGGCCAGAATGAGGTCACAGACCCCTCATCTGGCAGGGTTTGTTTTTCAACTTCTGGAACAGTGGTTCTGGAGGAGGGGTGGGAGGGCTTTGGAGTCAGCCTAGGACAGGTTGGCCTTCTGCCTCATGGCTGTGTCAAAACCTTGGAAGGAGGTAGTAGTTAATACAGTTGAGTGCCTAACTACTGGTCGAAGCGAGTGTCAGAGCCACACTGGCTAACTGTTGGCTGTTATTCCCTGGAGGCTCGTTCTTCTGGTGCCCGGTTGGACTTCACCGTAACAGTTTCCACTGTATGTGAGTCTGGAGTTAGGGTTACTTGTCTCCCAAAACCCTCCTGTACTTGGAACTGTGTATTATTGGGAGGCAGAGCTGGGCTGGAAGGGTGGATGCTTGGGGTTTGAAGTTCAGGGATTGTGTCAACTTGTTGCCACTGGGAAAGGCTTCTGAATAGCTTTCAGGTGTGTGTTGTTTACTCCAGGGCCAGAAAGTGGGTGAGGGGCACCTACCTTGGGTGTAGGCCCAGGATGAAAATAAATAAAGAAGAAACATTGTTGCTGCTTCTTCCTGGGAAAGCCCTAGCCTTTGCCTGAGTCTTCAGACGCATTTGGCTTCTGTCCGCCATGGGGTGAGCCGCTCTCCAGCCTAGTCTCTGCCATGAACCTCCACTGCTGCCTTCCTGTTGCCGGCTGCCGGTTGAATGGACTGTGTGTATGACAGACCTTCTTCTGAAACTGTGAGCTAAATAGATCTCTCCCCCTTAAATTGTGGGTGTTGTCACAGCAACAAGCATGTAACTAAGTTGACATCACGAGGCTGTTGGACTGGCTCCCTTAGGGTAGTGTGCTACTTGCCCACGTCGTGCTAGCTTTCCTGGGTTCTGGAAATTACATCTGAATTTGTGAGGGGACAGCTGAGTCGCTGGCTCAGGAGGCTGATTGTCCTGGATAAGGTGCTTTGCCCCTCACCCCCAACAGAGCCACAAGGACCCCTTTTGGCATGGGTGGTCATGCTTGCAGTGTCCCTGCTTATTATGGTGCTGACCCTAAGGCAGCCGGCTGCAGGCTGTGGTGATGTTTCTGTCCAATCAGGAAACCCCATACAAGCGGTAATTAATGGAACCAACCAGCCCTTCGTCTTAGGCCCCTATTTGAATGGCAGGCTCTTGTCGCACTTGTTGAGGGAAGGCAGGAATCGGGAGGGGGGCAGGGAGGCTTTCGCAGGACCTGGGGTCTGAAGGGCGTGGAGGAGTTACCCAGTCGCCCAGCGGGGCTGTTTGGGCCCGGGGCAGATCTCTCGGGCTGCTCTTTTGCCCAGGTCGTTGGCTGACTCCCTGCAATCTGAGGCAGGCCCCAGGTCAGGCTATCGTTGTCCTTGCTCCTCCTCTGTCCCCATACTGGCCCTTGATTCAGAGATGATGTGCAAAGGCCTGGTAACTATGGAGCCCAACTCACAAAGAAATTAAGAGAATTTAGGTGGAACAGAGAGCCGGTCTGTTCCTAATTAGAGTTGGAGAGGGGCCGACGTGCAGGCCTCTGCTGCGACGGCCGCCCTGGCGGTGACAGGAGCTACCCAGCCAGAACGAGCTGCAGTCCTGCGCTGGGCCGGCAGCTGGTCACCGGGGCAGCTGGTCACCGGGGCAGCTGCCCCCTGCTCGCTGGCTGCTTCGGAAGGGGACTCAGGGCCCCTGTGCCGCCGGTCCCCAGCACCCTAGGCGGTGGCTGGCCTAATCCAGTTGTTTGATTGACTTTCGATCGTGTGCTGCTGGCCGGGTTGAGGAAGACAGCAGGGTTTCGGCTGTACCCTCTGGCCTGTTCTGTTCTGTCTTGCTGACTTGAAGCGTCTCACAAAGCTTTGTGTCGCTGCCAGCCGTCTCCCGGAGTTGTTCACAAGCAGCGTCCTGCCCCCGTGCCTGCCTGCCGTCTGCGAGGCACCCTCCGGAAGTGGGGCAGGGACTCATCCTGCGGATGCTGCCCCGTGGGTGGGGCGTGGGGACCGCGGAGGCCGGCACGCGTCCCTCCCGGCCCCGCGGGCGGGCGGCAGAGCTTCTCCGGCACCGAGACAGACCTCTGCCTTTCCGGTGGTCGCGGTGTGCCTGGAAGCTCTCACCCAAACTAGCACACTTTCAAAAGTCAGTTTCCCTAACACCTCGGCGCAGCCCGTTCCCCAGTGTGGCGTTGCACAGAGCCACCTTCAGCGTCATTGCCAGACGCGCGTCTTCTTTGTTTATTAACTCCCAGGCTCTGCCGCTCCCTAGGCAGCCCCCATTCCTCTGTTATTTATTGTTGACATATTTTCCCCGTTTGCTTTCAGCTTTAACCAAATTCAAATGAGAACTTCGGGGCTTGCAAGCACTCAAGTTTCCCGTATGTGACACAATGGCCCCTGCCACCATGGGAAACCAATGTGGGCCTTCGAGGGAACTGTTGGGGGAGTCTCGGCCACCATCGCTGTCCCCATCTCCGGTGGCTGCCATGAGCATGTGTGTGGGGGGGCATGACAGAGTGTGGGGTTTGTGCCCGACATCTGGAGTTAAAATCTAAACACATTTTCCTCTAGCAACAGTGTGATTCAGGGGTGGGGGAGAAAAGCCCTCACCGAGCGGAACGCTACAGTGCAAGTCAGAGTCCTGATTTTCATCGTGGTGGTACAGTCTGTCACCCTCTGGGTTGCTTGGTGTGTCCACGTGGGTCTCTCTACTCTGATGACACTAGTCTAGCAGGGGCCCAGGAGCAGATTTTTTTGTTGTTGTTGTTGTTAATTTCCCTGAACTGAGCCTAGTAGCCCACATTTGAACTTCCAGCTTTCTGAAAGGTCAAGGCAAAAGCACTGCAGGTTTGAGCCTAGCCAACTTAATGACTCAGTTAGACCCTTTCTTAAAAAATAAAATAAAATAAGGAAAGGATTGGGGATGTAGCTGAAGACTCTGGGCTTGGTCTCTAGAACCAGGACCCTCTCATGCAATTATGATCCGTAAGCAAGTGGCGGTGGCATAGCTGGAGAGTGGCCAGGCTTCCCTTCCCCCCAGGAAATTCTGTTGTGTAGACAGGATCGACTGCCCCGAGAGTCTGTCGCGGGGTTAAGATTCTGGTGAAGTCAAGAGGTGCCTAGATGCAAAATTTAAGGAGGGGTTCTCTTCCAAGGGTATGCAAGTCAGGCCCATGTGGGGGTCGCATCGAGGACTCAGTTGACACAGGATTGGGGTGTTCAGTAACTTTTAGGTTTAAACTTGTACATTGTAAACATTCAAGACCCACTTACAATTGGGGAATTGAAGGATCTCTCTCTCTCTGTCTCCCCCCACCCCGCCCCCTCAGTCCTGGGGACCAAGCCCAGGGCCTTCACACTGAGGTACACTTCCAGTCCATTTTTGTTTTTTACAGTGTGACAGAGTCTCCCTAAGTTGCCCAGGCTGGGCTCAAGCCTGTGATCCTCCTGGGTCAGCCTCTCCTGCGTGCTGGGCCACTGGGCCTGCTTCCTCTTACTCCACTGAACATCATCTCTCTTTTTAATTCCCTTCATCCTTTTATTTTTTTCTGTCCTCATTTCTAGCATTTTCTTCCCACCTCTCCCTTTCCCTTCTCCTTCCCTTGTGTTTTCTCCACCCGAAGCAGGCTCCCATCCCCTCCCCCTGTCCATGTTGCTGGGTATTCCACACTCCCCTCATCCCAGCCCCCCCACCCCCAACCCCCTTGCTGTGGGCCTCTTCGTTTTTCCCTCCTGTGGCACCCCCACCCTTGCCCAGGTTGGCCTGGTGGCTCTGCTGAACACTATTGTCCAAAGAAAATTTTCTTTCTGACTCCACGTTGGCTGCATCCAGCCCTTCCTACTGCCTTCCCCAGCCTCCTGCTTGGCCTGCTTGACACTTGGTGTCTTTTCTAGGCAGGGAAAGCCAGGAGAGGCTGTTCAGGAGAAGGAAGTACATCCCGAGAAGGATAGAGAGATTAAACTGTCACTCACTCTTCCCCTGCAGCTTCTAGGAGGAGTCAGTTTCTGCACCAGTTTTCAAACTTTGATTCATGGTGGCATCGCGGGGCGGTTCCCATCCTGCCACCCCAGCCCTGGCAGCAGCTAATCTTTTGCCTGTTCCTGCCCTCTGGGGTTTTTTTTTTTTTTTTTTTTTGAAAGATAAACTGTTCTCTCATCTTTTCCTTCATCTGGGCTGGCTTTCCCTTTTCTTGTGTGGGAAGGATCAGAGTCAGGAAAAAAGCCCAGAGCCCAGAAACATCAAGTTGAAACTGTTGGAACATTTCCTCCTGCTAGGCTTTGTCCAAACAGGTGGGAGATGCAACGTCCTTGGGAACTGATCCCTGGAGCCGCCTGTGAGACAGGAATGAGGTGCTCTTCCAGGGCTCTGCTCTTTAATTCACAGCTGGCTGCTGTCACTCTGGAATCTTGGCCTGAATTCGTGTCTATAGCTCCCATCTATATCCCGGGAGCACGAGACGGGTGGGGTGAGCAGGCAATGGGTGAGTACATTGGTGTGCTTTCTGTTGCTGTAACAAAATGCTAGAGGCTGGGTAAAATCTACAGTGAAGAGTTTTATTCAGCTCACAGTTCATTGAAGGCGCGGCGCTGACCTCTGCTCAGCTCTGATGAGGGCCTCGTGGTGGATGGCACCACAGCGGCTGTAGTGGCTGCAGAAGAAATCATAAAAGGAGACAGATCTGTGGAGGCCCGGGGGCGATTACCAGGACAGCCAATTTTGTTTTGTAACAACCCATTCTTGCAAGAGGTAACCCACTCCTGGAGCCTAGCGCTAATCCCTTCTGAGGTGGTGCCCCACCATGACCTTACCACCTTGTACGAGGCCTTGGCTCCTCTGAAGGGCTCCCCCACCTCCTGCTGCCACCACACTGGGGACTGTGCTTCCCATATGCGAACATGTATGGAATGGAACCTATCGACCCACAGCAGGGAGGGCTGGATGCAGGTCTGCCTTTGTGCTTATGCAGGGGCACGGCCTGTAGATTTCTCAGCACCTATCTTTAGATACTTTAGGTTGGCATTAGGGAGCCACAGAGGGGCTGATATGGCCCCCAGCATGCCCATGAGAGGGTGGTTAGAGGATGAGGGGCCGTGCGGTGCCGACCTCCCTCTGCAAGAAGAGACGGTGGTCTCTTGCTCTTTGAATGAGGAGGCTGAGAGGAGACGGACATGTTTTGGCTGCAGGGTGCACAGTCCGTGGGGGCCATGGAAGACCCCCCAGAAGCAGGGCGAACCTCCATTTAGCACCAACAGTAACTACATCTTGCCAGTTATAGGCCTCGGTCTGCAACTCATGTTCATAGATTACGCCTTATTTGAGCTTGAAGCTAAGCACAAGAGGCAAAGTACCTTTATCCTCCTATCACACGGGTTCAGGGGAGTTAAGCCACTTGCCCGGTGTTTACACTGCTGGCAAACTGCAGTGCCGCGTCCTGTCTTGGCTCATGCCCTGGAGCACCCTGCTTAAATGTCATGGTGGTGTGTACTTGGGATGTTGACCCAGATGCCTCGGTTAGACACACGTTGGTGACATAAAGAGAATGACCTAAGCAGGTAAAACAAACAGCTCCGTGCTGACTCAGAGGCAGAGCCAGCCAGGCCCCGTGACCTGCTCGAGGCTGGGCTCCTCGGGAAGGGGCCCCTGGCGAGAGCTCAAAGTGCCCACTCCCAGGAGGTCTGGGGAACTTCTCTCCAGCTAGGGCTGCAAAGGACACGGCAGAAGCCTGTTGGGAGATAAGTGGGAGGGGCAGGGCCCTGTCAGCGGTGTTTTCTGGCTTTATGTTAGGTCACAGTGCGTCCATGTGCTCAGTGCGGCAACCGTCAGGGAGAGTTCTGCTGGGAGGGACATGATAGATGAGGGAGGAGGTTTAGATTTTCCAAAAGAAGGGTCTAGGATTCAGTGAGAAACTGAGGACAGGATGGGAGTCCAAGACTGTTGTAAGAAGACAGTGAACACACTAAACAAGCCCATTGGGTCGAGCGGGGACGTGGGGGCCGGTACCCTTGCAGCATCTGGGCCTAAGTCTGGCCCATCTACCAGTGGACTTGCCTCTTCAGTAGATAATATATTTATTTTTTCGAAGATGGCTACAGTGCTGTTTTCCCTCCATTGTCCTGTTACTACACTGTCGCTTTAACCCTCGTCCTGTGGGAAGGTGGAATCTGTGTTCTCTCTCTTCACATCCTGACAGGTTCTGACTGTGGCTGATGCCACATGACCTCGGAAGCTGGGTCATGACAGGGCTGCAGTTTCTACCTAACCCTGTTGGACATTGGTGTTGAGTCCTGAGTCCCAGCTGCTCTTACAGGGCCATGCAGGGAGGCCCAGACCCCTCCTTATGGGGTGACCATTTGGACAAGACCAAGGGATGATGGCTGGCCAGTCTCCAGCTATCCACCTCCCCTTGCTCGTGGACCATAACTGCGGGAGAAGGCCCTGCTATTATTTAGATCTAGAGTGTTCCTCACAAGTTCTTATGTTGAAGGTTTGGTCCCCAGCCTGGTGCCATTGGGAGGTGGCGGACACTTTAGAAATGAATCCTAGTGAAAAGTTTTAGGTCACTGAGGACATTCCCTCAAAGGGGACTGTGGGACCAGATTCTCTTCCTCTCTCTTCTTCATGTCCTGGCTATGAGGTAAATGGATTTATTCTAACATGTGCTCCTGTCATAAAGTCCAAAGCACCAAAAGCTCCCACAGGCTAACACACTGAAATCTCTGAAACTGTGACCGTAAACAAATCTTTTCCTTCTTTGGCTTGATTACCAGAAATATTGTGTTATACTAGTGGAAAGCTGGTTAACACAACCCCCAAGTCAGAGCCATCCCACTGACTTGCTCCCCAAATTCCTGATCCAAACTAAACATAAGAAATGATAAAATGATTCTTAGGGTTTAATGTCATTCCCTTTAGGCAAGATTTATCCTGCAGCTGACCCGGACCTTGGGAACTCAGCTCTAACGGAGGAGAAGATGCTGAGATCACTTGGGCAGGGGATAAAGAGCTGGGTGGGCTGCTTGGAGTGGGTGACCTAAGGACAGATCCTGGGACTCATGTGGAGAGAAAGCCCCATCCAGCTCAAGCAAGAGACATCAATGAGGATGAGTGAAAACTCAAGGAGTGTAGTCGACTGGTATTGAGAGAGGCCTACCTGACAGAGCAGGTATCCCATTGAGAGATGGCATGTGTGAGTGTTCAGACTTGCAGGCTCCTTCCACCCACGTGTCAGGCTGGGTGCAGGGACAGGCCCTGGGGATGAAAAAGGCTCTCAAGTGGGTGGTAACTATTGAATGAGGTGGGCTTGAGCACTGGCATGCCCCTCACATAGCAAGTGCTCGACTAATATTAGGGTATTGTTGTTATCACAGAACACCAGAGATCACTGTTCTTGCTTATCTTATTATTTGTTCTGGAATGTAGGCAGAACTGTAGTTCTGAGAGAACTGATATTAGGCCCTAAGCAAAGACCCTGTTGTTCCTATTTAACCGGGGAACAATTAAGCAAGCTATTGTTCTCCCTTGCCTCCCATCCTCCCTGTTGGTATTAGAAATTTGAATCCAGGCTTTTCTCACTGAGCTATAAGGCTAGCCCATACTTTCATTTTTATTTTTGAGACAGGGCCTCACTAAGTTTCTATGTTGTCTAGCCTACAACAGGCTTGACTTAGTGATCTTCCAACCTCAGCCTCCCAGAGGATGAAGATTACAGATTTGCACCACCTAACCAGGCTAAACCGATATTCTTAATACTTCTAGTTTTCAGATGAAGCTCAGAAAATCCACAAACATTTAAAAATCTTACGACTAATAAGTAGTGAGATCAGAATTTAAGCCCAGTGCCTCCAGCTGCAACTCAGTTTGACTTTCTGTATGCTTTGTCTACACCGAGGTGTTAGGACAAAGGTCTTCATTGTCATCTTGGCCAAAGAGTAGAGCAGGATTGAGTCTGAGGACACTGGCAGGGTCAGGTGGTCTCAGAGGTCCTGAGCAGAGACCACAGAGATTGAAGACCCAGCAGGGGACAGTATGTCCTGACACTTCCCTTCTCCAAAGTGAAGATCAGGGTTCTCTGTGGTAGGGATAGTAGTTACTGCTAACCCAGTAGTTTTATCTGGTAGGAGAGAGTTACTCCTTGGAGGACCTCAGAATAGCACCTTTTTCCTTAAGTTGAAGGAAAGGGTTAGGTTCATGCGAGTTGGAACAAAACTATGGAAGTCAGACAGGGATATTTTCTCCAAAAATCTTCATGGCCTTTTCCTGGCAGGGATTCAGTGTGTCCTTGTGTCACTGCAGACATGTTTGTTCCCTTAATTTAGTTGTGGTTGTGTGACAGACTATGGCTGTAAAGTTTCCCATGTGTGAACCATACTCTGGCCCTCTTACCCCTCACAGAGTGGTAAAACATGGGTGTATACGGCCCAGAAATGCCTGTTGTGTTGGGACTATGTGTCCATGCTGAAATTCCATGGAACTGAATGTCTCTGAATTTTGTCTAAAGCTCAAAGCTGAGGACAGTGGGCAATAGGGTCTCTATACTCTGAGGAGACCAGTCTCCTCCAGGGGAGGCCAGGCCAGCACAGGCTGCCCTTTACCCCACCATCTGAGGTAGTTGGTGTTGGCACAGGATGCAGGCTCACAGAAAGGGGAGTCACTGAGTAGTGAGCTGAGGGCTTCAAAGGAGAAGCTGTGGCATTTCATCTGCCCTCCCCTTTACCATGGTGGCCCTTGAGAGAGGATCAAAAACAAAATGCTCCTCTCAACCGCTCTCAAATGCAGTCCAAGCCCTCTCTCTATATTGTAGAAAGAATCTGTTTAGAGTTACTCCAGCACAATTTTTCCTGCAAAGCGGAGAACCTGTTGGTGAGGGGACATGTCCCCTAGAGCCTCCATCTTTTCTCCTTTGATCCTGTTCTAGGTGTTCAGGTTTCCCAGAATGCCTGAATCCCCTTCCAGGGCCCACTCAGGACTATTGTGAGGTCCAATCACCCAGGGTGCACTGTGCTCAGCTCTGGGATCACGTGTAACCGAGGAGCAGTTTGGAAGAGATGTTGGTAGATCTTGGATGCAGCCTGGGTGATCTCGGCTCCCATGGTGTGGGATGGATCTGGGGGAGAGAAGAGAAGCAGAAATGTGGGTTGATCATGGTTAGGACTGTCTCTTTAGATTAGAATTTGATATTCAAATGGATCTCCCCTCTAGGCTATCACAAAGGTATATTTGTCAAGGGAGGTGGCTAGAGCACATTATATTTAACAGTATTTAAGCTTGATTTGTGACTTTAAAGCATTTCAATGTTCAGCAAATGGGCCGCCTTATTAGTCAGATTTCCTGTTATGGGGGAAGAATACTCAACACCTGAAGGTTAAAGGAGATGAGGTTTATTTTTGGTTCGTGGTTTTGGAGATTTCAGCCCACGGTTGTCTGGCTCCAAGACAGAAACATCAGAGCACACTGGAGAAAAGCCTCTCAACTCATGGCATCTAGAAAGCACAAAGCAGGACAAGATTGGCAGAAGGGAAGGGGTCAGAGGTAGATATAGCCACCAAGGTCATGCCCCATGAACTAACTCCTCCAACTAGGCCCGTTCAGCTATAAACTCATCAATGGGCTCAACCATTGAAGAGGCCGGTGTCCTCACAATCCAGTCACCTCCCCAGGAGTGCCTTAATTTACTCAAGTTGAGACTCGAGATTAACCAACACAGCCTTCCTTGGGACTTTTGCCCTCGGCCTCTCTACGTTAGGGATAGGCTGCCCACCCTAGAGATGGGGGTGTGTGCGGAAGGGGGGCAGAACTCTCACTCCCTAGTTGGCTGGCTGTCTACAGAAGAGCAGAGGCCTACCTGATGTCATAGAAGAGCTTTGCTCATATTCTGGGAACTCTGGGCTGGATGTGAATCTAACTCCTGGAGCTGGAATAAACTGTCATGACATGGCAAGGGCACAAAGTGGCCATGGCTAAGGACAGCCTGCTTTCCCACATTTGTGACTGGCATGTGTGAGCTTGGGCTAAATCAATATCAAAGTGTCTTCAGGAGACCCTGAGTAAGAGGATTTCCTGTGAGATAACAGGTCAAGAGGAGAGGCTAGAGACAGGGACATACGAGATCTTCCAGAGTGTTCTTCAACCATATAACAGAATTGTGCAGAAAGGAGCTTCCTATATGGGATCTTTAGAGAACAGCTTTCAAATTCTCCCTGTATAGAAAGCATTCCTAGTCAAGCGATTTCCTCAACAAGTGCTGCTAAGCAAAAACTGAAGTACTTTTTAGTCCCCTCCTCCTTTCTTTGACCCAGAAAGACCCAGAGATAGGAAGGAATAGCAGGAAGACCTGTCCCCCATACCTTGCTTCTCTTGACCCAGTTCCACGGCCCAGCTACAGGAAGGTAAGCTTCATTGTAAGAATGAAGTGAGAGAATTTTTTCTTGGATGACACTTTTATTTACTATTTTAAAGGCTCTTGTAAGTGGAAGCATTCCAAAAAGCTATACAGTGACACGATGATATTGTAGGGAGTAGCAGGAGGCAGCTTCCCAGGGCTCGGGATAAGAGATTGGACAAGCTGGTTTCTTCTTCCCTGACACCTCTGGTATATTTGTGTTGAAGATTTTGTGTTCACGTGTAACCTGTCACCTAACCAAGGACACTTTCCTTGGCTTGAAATCAGTCTGGAACACTCTTTTGGAGGAAGAGGGTGATGGCTTGATTTGTGGTTCTGTGGCACAAGTCACTTGTCCTCTCTGAGTCCCCTCTGTCAGGTGAGAATGGAAGTGCTTCTGCATGGAGTTAGGAAGAGCACTTGAGTGGGTGTTCATAAGACATGGTTCCCTCCCCCTTTCCTACTGTGCTCTAGACAGAGTAACATGCAAACTTCATGCTTCATGTCTGAGTGGGACCTGGAACGTAGGTGCCCAGCCCTCGCTGCAAGATTGTGCTGCTGGTGACTGCTGTGTTGTCCTGACAGGTCTTTGGAGGAGACCTATTTCTGTTCTGTCTCCTGTGAAATTTTCTTCTCATGCAGAAAGGGAAGAGGTTGCTGGCTTAGCCTGTTCCTTCCACGCTTATGTCCAGAGGTAATGACCTCATCATGTTTGGTCAATTAATATGTCACTTCCAAGTCAATGTGTGCTGATGCATTGTTTATTCTAGAATGGTGGTTGTGTGGCCAAAGCTCACCGTTGGCACGGGCTCTCCTTTTGTTCTGTGTGTATGATTTCTCATGACAAGCTTGAGAACAATGGGCTCGTTATTCCATGTACAAATCAGGAAAGGTGGACTTTGCCAGGCTAGGGCTCGCTGGATGCCAACCTGGAATTCACGAATCCCCTGTTAGAAGTAGGTGGTACCTTTGGGACTGAGCGTGATAAGGAGAGAAATGTACCGCTCGTTTCCTTGACATTTGTTGCTCTGCACGACAAAACAAAAGCTGTTTTCTTCTCTGACCAGAAAGATGGTATCCATGGGGAAGGGACTGCTGTGAGTAGGACGGCTTGATCACTCCAAGCTGCGTCTTTTACATTTTTATTGATTCTCTCCTCTCTGCCCATTCCACCCCGTGTCTTTCCCGGCCTGCCTTTGTGTTTGTCTGACTTAGATAAAGGTGGTCGCCTCGCTTGGTGAGACACTGGGATGAGGAAACAAGGCAGCAGTTTGTGAGAGTCCAGTCTCTCAGGGTGGCAACAGGCACAGGGAGGGGGTGACATCAGAGTGACCTGGGGCCCAAGGAGAAGATTGAGGGGTGTGGACAGCTGATGTCATGCTCAGGTCCTTTCTTAGTGGTATGCTTGTCCTGTGAGGGTCCAGCGGTCCAGTCTCCAGCTGAGCTCTTGTCCTGTGATATGAAGGCAATCACTGGTCTTTGGGTGGCCCCTTATGGAGGGTCCTTGGTAGTTTTAGGCTGGTAACAGAGATGAAGTTATAACTTTTGGCACATGTCTTTTCAGCAGTCACTATTTCGAGGATATGATCAACCGAAGGCTCTTTTGGTGGCCAGATGGCAACAAGACACTGTGTATTGCACATGTCGTTCTTTTCCTATAGTTTGGAAGAGCTGGAAGAAGGAACCCCCTCTCAGATGTTTAGCCTGCTATGAGTCTGTGAGTGTGTACATTGGCTGAGGCTTAGCAGGAGTCCTCTGGGAATATGAGGCCCGAATGATGGCATTGTTTTAACTGAGTACCACTGAGGAGCTGTCTGGAAGGAAGGGAGATAAAGTCGAAATGTCAAATATTTCCGACAAAAGTTATTAGGGGAGAATTTCCTGACTCAGCACTCCTTGACATTTTTTGATAATTTTCCACGAGCAACATAAGGTTATTCTTTTGTATCTGTGGATTGTTTTTTTAATTTAGTTTTCTTTATTTCTTTTTAAAAGCTAATTGGCTTTCAATGATGAGGTAGCTGTGCAATGCCAAGACCCGGGTATTATCAAAAAATGCTAGTAACCAGTCAGTGATCACTCCTTGCCAGTACCACAGGAAGTTGGCGGCATGGTGTCGCTGCCCTGGCTTCAGTTGAGTTAGACCCACCCTCATCCAGATAACGTGAGAGCTGAGCTGATGGTCTGGCAGCTCCAGGTCCTGGGGGACTTTTCCCTCCTTTTTGCCATGGAGTTCTCACTTACTAGCCTTGATGACATGTGACCCTTGCTGTGTGATGTGTTGAATTGTGCTCTCAACCAAATCTATGAACTGAAGTCTTCATCCCCAGTACCGCAGAATGTGACTGTATTTGAGAAGAGGGTCTTTATAGAGCTAGACAACTTAAAATGAGGCCTCTAGCTGGACCCAGCTCCGGTATGACTTACACAAAGGGAACGTTTGAAGATGGGCCCTCGACAGGGAGACAGCACAGCATGCTAGGTGCAGGTGGAGGGCAGGGTGATGTTCTACCTGCCAAGAGTTGTCAGAGATTGCATGCATTCTGGAAGATTGCATAAGGTGCCGTGGCATTTCAGAAAATAGCAGAAATAGAAAGGCTACTTTCACCTTTCCCTAACATTATTTCCTGAAGTAGGTCATAAGAAAGTATTGTCGGACCTTCCCCTGACGTGCCTCAGAAGTCACATTCAGAGGTGCCTGCCCTCTGCCTGGAGCATGGAATAGAATGTGAACAGACTGCCCTGGCCAAGTTCCCCCAGTGTATTGCCGTTTGATCTCACTTCCTCTGTCCTACCACACTTCTTCACCATTATCTGCTTTTTCATCGAATTTTGCATAAAAATAACACAAGTTTCCTATTTCTTTGGGTCTTCATTTCCAAAGGCGTTTATGTCATGTAAAACTTAAGTAATCTGTTGACCTTTTCTTTTATCAGTCTGGTTTTTGCTGTAGGAGCTGCAGCTATAAATGTACAATGGACGATGTTTCTCTCCTGAAGCCTTCTGGCCTCCAGAACACAGGGGCTGTGCAATTCAGTTGTTTAAGCCACCTACTCTTTGTTGTTACAGCATTCCTAGAAGTCATTACAACTCGGAATCCTGTTTTTCTCTATCCTCCTGTGTATGAGTCCTCCCCTTTCTCCCTTTCTCCAAACCATTGCATCCTGTCGGACTGCACCGCACACTGGAGCCACATCGCTCTGCTCCTGCCTCTGCCGTTTACTAGCGGTGTGTCTCAACTCTTTTGTGCTTTGTTCCTTACCTATCTGATGGGCATAGCAGCAGAAATGCCCTCCTTGTAGAACAGAAGAAAAACAAAGCTGATATTAAGCACTTAGAAAATGTTGCCTGCTGCCAACAGTCACTGTGCACAGCCCAGGTGCTGAGGGTGACTCTGGGAACGCCTCGTGGTGCTAGTTCCGAAGGAAAAAGGCCAAATTCCTAAGGAGCCGTTGCTCCTGCTCAGCCCTTCCGGGAGCTCATAACCTAGCCGGGGACATAAAGCCCTCACAGGAAACACTTCACGATTCAGGGCATGACGGGATTACGGGTGCCCAGGACATGGGGGCTGGCTCAGTTAAGGAGTGCTTCACTCTGGCACCACAGGAGACCCCCACTGCCCGGTCCTCTCCCCGTGCCAGCTCAACAGAGTTTCTGAACCTAAAGCTCATTGGCAAATCTCTTTGCGTCTCAAAGTCCTCATCTGCGAAATTAGGGCAATGGTTGGATCTGCTGCCTGAGAGGGTGGCCATGGGAAAGCAGTGAGATGATCACACAAATGCTTATAATAGTGCCGGCCACCCAGTGGACGCTCCATACACGGGAGCTCTAGCTGGTGAATCAACAGCCAAATGTAACAGGAGATCTCGCTCTGGCAGCACATTCATCAATTTCTTATTCACAGAAAAAAATCCTAAGAAGCTGAGTTCAGCAGTGCAGGTCTGTAATTCCAGTGCTCTGGGAGGCCGAGGCAGGAGAATTGCAAATTCTTGCCCTGCCTGGCTAAAGCAACTTAGCGAGGCCCTGTGTCACAAAAATAGTAAAAAGGATCTAGGGATGCTGCTCAGAGCAAAAGCCATGTGTGTAATCCACAGTACCACAAAAACAAAACAGAACCCAATCCAAACCAGAAACCGTAAGAATAACTTCCTCCACCCTCCTTCGCTTGTAAGGGTGTGGCAGTTTTAGAGCACTTGAACTGGTACTGCTTTCTGGGCAGCACAGGCAGATGGTCCTAAGTTGTCAACTTGTTAACTCACTGCGCGCGAGTCAGAGACAGCAGTGTTGCAGAAATCAGGCAGTAGTAGCGGGCGAGGTCTGTGAGGAGAGGCAATGAGGCTCTCTGGCGGACCCAGAGGATCCCAGAATGCAAACGTTAGAGAGGGTAAGGACAGCTGGCCTCCGCTGGTGCCTGAGCTGCATTCGGCAGCTGGACGTGGCTGTTTTATTTAGGTCATACACTATGTGAAGAATTGCTGTTTTTCATCCCTATACTACAGTGGAGGAATTAAGAGCCCAGAGAGGTTGAGTGATTTGCACGAGGCTTGCACCTGTGAGTTGGCAGAGGAAGGATTTGAATCCGGATTATCTCTCTCTGGATTTATCCCTTTAACCTCAGGATTGTGCTCTGTGCGAGCACGTGGGTGCCTCTGTGGCCGAATCAGTGGGTGAACCGACTCCGGGTGGGCTCCTTTCTCTCAACCTTTTCTCTTGGTCACTTTCCCTTCTGTTTTGATCACCTCCCTTCTCGCGATGGTGACGGAGGGGTTCCTGCTCTGGGGTTATGAGACAGGCCGAACACTGGTCAGCTGACACATGAGACTGATAGTCACATAGGTTCCCAGTCCAGGGGAGAAGCACTCCTCAGGCCATCAGGGCCACTTGGGTGCTGCACTGGGGAACAGAGTAAACAGGAAGGGGAGGCGGGAGGAGGCCAGCTTTGGGATATGAAGAGAGCGATCTGCCCTGTGCTTTTGGAGGAAAGAGGACACTGGTGGCTTGTGTGAACAATTCCACAGGCTGGGGGAATTGAGACCTGCTTCTCAGTGATAAGCAGGAACTGCATCTGACCTCTGTGCTGACGAGATCTATTGACTAAGGGACCTTGTCTCTGGCAGCAGAGTCAGGAGGGTAACTCGCCCTTGGGCCGTTTGAGGCCTGCCATGATTTGCCGGATGTCAAGACAGCACCTAATGCTGCACCTTAATTTTATGTCTCACACTACACCTTCCTCTGTTTCTATTTCTCCTGTGCTTTCCTTTTCTCTCCTCCAATTCCCAAGCAATAGGTATAAGGTCACAAAGGTCTGGACCCAGATTCTGGCCCTGTCACTTGCAGGCTGTGCACCCAAAGATGAGGTTCTGAAGATCTCTTGGCCTCTTGGCTTCTTTATCCTTTTAAGTTAGAAATTAAGAGTCCCTTTTCAAATGCATCTGTTCTGCGGCCAAAATGGAAGACTGAAAAGCACTTTGTCACAGTGGCAAGAATTAAATAAATGTCAGTTAGGGGCTTTCATTTTGGTAGTGACAGTCGGGGTTGGTGGCTGGCTCTAGATGGCTGGGTCTCAGAAGGAGACTGTGTGTGCTTTGGTGAGGGGGCAGGGAGGGCTTAGCTTCTCATCTTTCTACAGACTCCTGCGGGTTCTGGCCGGCACAGCCTGTGCACTCATGCTTTGAAAAAAAAAAAAAAAAGCAGCAACAATAGCTGTTCGGACCCACATTACTCCCTTATCTTCCACTGGTGGCCCGTGCCAGCGCAATCAATTGTCCCATTGTCTCACTGGGTAAGGTGGAGACTGTTTGTGCTGAGGATCTGTGATAACCATTTTGGCTGGAAGTAATGTCCTTTCTAAGGTGAGAAGTGAAAAGGGAAAGCCATGTGACATGGACAAGGGACAGGCAATTCTCCAAATTTTGGCAGAAGGGATCGAGTTTTTGGAAGAAAGCAACTAGAAAGAAAATATTGTTCTTCTTCTTTTTTTTCTTCATTTTTCTGGGCTCACATTTCCAAGACCTTTAATTTTCAGAACTTAAACAAGAAAGTGTATTAGTCTAAAATGTCTCCCATTAATCACCAAGTGCAGCCCAGTGGCGAGAGATAGATAGCTCACTTGCACAGTTGATTTCTTGGTAATGGTGGGTCAAGGCCTGCTCTTACGTTTCCCCTCCTGTCAAGCTAATGGAGAAAGCTTCCCCTTAGGAAGTACCCAGCCTGGAGCAATTTTTCAAGGGAAAATTGCAGACAGGAATAGCCACTGACATGAAAATATTTCTCCTAGGAAAACAAGGTGAGTACTACAGCATAGTGATTATAAGCACAGGCCCTACCTTTGAGAGTTGCCGTAGGATTAAATTACGGGATTAAATAAAGCCCATAATTCAGTGTGTGACACATTAAGTAGGCCTGCAATCGATACCAAGCATTACTGCACTCCCGTGTGCCTGATACTGTGCTTAGTACCTTGCTGTCACTACCATGTGATCTTCATTATGTTTTACATGACAGGTGCCATAATGTGCCCCAGTTTAGAGATGGGAAAACCAAGGTGCTAAGCAACTCGCCTAGGTCACACAGCTAATAAGAGATAAAAAAAAGGCATTGTACCCATGTAATCTGACTCTGAGACCTGTTTCCAATCATTTGCCATGGTATACTCCTCAGGAATGATGAATGTTAGGGGCTGTTATAGCTTAGACCTAAAGTGTCCCCCAAAAGTCTTATGTATTAGAAGGTAGATTGGAAGTGTGTCACTGGGAATGTGACCTGAAAGGATATGTTCTTGAGCCAGCTCCTGCACCTCTCTCTGTTTCCTGGCTTCCACGGAGAGAGAAGTTGTCCTTTATGCCTTCCACTGTGCTCTTTCTGCCCTGGGGCCACCTAATCATGGGCTAAACCCATTGGAACATGAGCCAAATAAACCATCCCTCTTTTTAAGTTGAAATTGTTGAATTTTTTTCCCCAGTGATGAGAAAGTGACTGTTAAGGAAAATTGCTACCAGGAGTGGGGGCATGACTGTGATTATACCTGACCATCAGGTTTAGAAGCCTTTGGAGCTGATTTGTGGCAGGAACTTGGAATGATTAGAAGTGAGAACACTGTAAGGTTGATAAGCGACTCTGATTGGAGCTCAGAAGACCAGAATGTTGACAGGAATTCAGACCAGTAAAGGCCAGACCTATGAAGTTTCAGAAGGAAATGAGAACTGCAATGGAAAGTTGACTAGATGCCACGTGTGTTTCATCCTAGTAAAGAATTTGTCTATGTTTTGTCTGTGTCCTAAGACTTTGTGTGAGATTGAATTTAAAGGTGTCAGATTAATTGATCTGGTGGAGGAAACTTCAAAATAGTTCAATGTGCAGGCTGTGGCATGGGTCCTGTGGGTGGCTTTTAGCCAGGTTTATAATGAGAATCAGAAACAAACATAGTCGAAAGATGCAAATACTTTGCAGTTTCACCAGAAAGGAAAAATCTGTAAAGTTGGAGCCAAGAAGAATGTAGTGCTGAAAAAACTAGCGTTAAAAAGAAGTCAAGTATTTTGCATCAAGGCAATAGGAAAGACACTTGAAAAGCATCACAGGTAATGGCCAGACCCCACCTGTGACAGGCTCATGCATGTTAAAAGTTCAACTCCTTTGTAAGATTTTGCATTGAGAAGAGAGCACAGGGCTCCCTGCTTTTCAGGGAAGCCTAGGGAAGTGTTTCCCTGAGTTCAGCCATCCCAGAACTCAGAGGCTGCTGCTGTCAGAGTATAAGGGAACCTGACTACTGCATGAACTGGTAGCTAACGTTGGCGTTATCTACATGGTGCTGGTTTTCCAGGTATGCAGAATAATTATGGAGTCACAGAGACTTCCACCCAGATTTCAAATGAAAACCTTATTGTGGTTTAGGTTTGGCCTGTCTCCAAGTCTCACACATTCGGATTATCCAAGGAACCATGGGCTGTTAGGAGATTGGGACCTGGTCTGGAGGGATGTATAGATTATAGGCATGTGGTGGATTATTGGTTTGTGGTAGAAGACAGACATGTGGCAGATTATATACAATAGGCATGTGGATTAGATTATAGATGTGTAGTGGATTAGGGTCTTAAGCCTGGAAGGGGAAGAACAGTAAGTCTGGACCCAGAGTGGGGAGATCACTGGGACAGGACTTAGAAGAATAAATGTGACCTTCTTTCTTTCTTTGGGGATTTGTCTTCCTGTTTGCACTGCCTGCCATGAGGAGCTGCCTCCACCTCTGTCTCTGCCATGTGTTTTCACCTTTGCCAGCCACCCATAAATACACTCTGACCTTCTGAAACTGTGAGCCAAAATAAACTTTTCTTTCTCTAATTTGTGCATTCTGGGTACTTAGTCACAGTGATGAACAAGTAACTAAGACAGACCTTGAGAGGCCAAGGAAATATGTGTAACAGAGTCACAGTCCTTGCCAGGAGCTCTGGAGAGGGTGATGCATGAGGCTGAGTAAAACCAAAAGTTCAGGAGAGACCTCAGGAAGTGGGAGATGCCAGTAATGTGGAACCTCAGCACCTAAGGAGAACTGCAGGCAGCGAGCAAGATCGTCCCAAGAGAAAGGCCATGTGCGCTGCAACCAGAGGGTCAAAGCTCCCGAAGCCCTTTGGGGTGCACATCTCATCACAGCCTGCCCTGAGTATGGAACACTCAGCTACAGGATTAACGTTTGTCGTGCTTGCTTTCAGTCTTGCTTTTGCTAGCTTCCATTCTATTTTTGCACGTCTTCCGCTTAGACTAGAAACTTTATCCTGTGCCATTGTATGCCCCTTCTCCATTATGTTTTCTTTTTAGAGAATTCACAGATATGAATTTACTTCAAATATCAGAGGAGATTTTGGACTTGGACTTTTCAGCTATCATAAAACTCTTAGGACTTTGGTGACTTTCAGAGATGGTCTAATGCATTTGTGTAATGAAATGGACATGCCTATGTTACAGTCCAGTGGTAAAATGTTACATTTGGATCTAAAATTCCCTCCTGAAATCTTATGTGTTAGGAGGTAGGACACGGTGGAGGGTTGGTCACTGACAGTATGACCTGGAAGGGCATGTTTTGACTCTAGCTCCCGTCCTCTTTCTCTGCTTCCTTCTGCCGTGGGATGAGCACCTGTCCTCTGCTGTGCCCATCCACTATGCTCTTTCTGCCTTAGAGCCGGCCAACCATGGGTGGAACACTCTGAAATTGTAAGTCCAACCTCTCCTCCTTGAAGTTTGTGAGTGTTGGATATTTTGTTACAGGGATGGAAAACACACAGGTGAAACAAACTTTTGTCTAGAAGGCAGAGTGCAGGGCATGTTGCTTTGGAGCCATGTGCCCTTTTCTTTCCCAGCGACCACTGGGAGCCCTACAAGTAGATTGCTGTTACCCTACCACTTTTGCTGATTCAAACCCTTGTTATTCTTAGATTCTTGGAATATTAGCATGTAAGAGGAAGGACTAGTCTTTGTTTCCAGGTAGCCTTCTAGAGGTTAAGAACCAACAATTTGCCCTGGTAAATTTCATTATGTAAATGTCGGCTCTGCCACCTAGCAGACGGCTTGTCCCACCTCCCTGCCAGTGCTGAGCCAAGAGCATGTGGAGGATGCGGCTTGGGCTCTCCAGGAGCGCCAGTCCAGAGGAGGTTGCACCCGGGCTTCCAGAACCTGGTAGTGGGAGGGCAGTACAGAGGAACTTCCCTAAACCCTGGGGACACTTGGAGTAATTCAAAGTCAAGGTCGTGGTCACGTCTAAGAGAGCCCTACCTACTAAGAAAGTTTGCAGAGATGTGAATCTAGCAGTTTCTGGGAAGTACCTTTGTCCGCAAGTGAGAGAATGTAGAAAAACCACATGGAGTTGGAATGGCCCATTTGACCTTTCACATGCTAGGCTCTGTCACCCTGGATGCCATTCTCTCTCCCTGCCATTGTAGCGCAGAGGCAGACAGAATGTTCAGGAACACCTTCGTGATGGCAGGGTGCTTTGCCTTGCTCATTTATCACTTAACAGCTCAGATTGGTAATGTGCTACCCACGTTCTCCCTTTAGCACAGACAATGCATTCTTTCAACAGCATGTGGCTCATTGGGAAGAGCTTTGCTGAAAGCGGAATAGGGGTGTGTGCAGGAGGGGCCTGTGGGGCAGGTGGGGGCCAGATGCCTGGCCATGGCTGAGCCTGGGGATGAGCACATAGGACAGCTACTTCTGGTTCCACTTACTCATGTTCTCTGTGCTGAAAGGTGTCATATAAATGCTAAACAGAGCGCAGAGCAAAGGGGCCTATCTATTGGCATTTCATCTAATGAGCATATGTAGCTAGAAAAGCAGCTTGGCCACGGCTAACCACCTGCCTACTAGGCCTGGAGGCGCCACTTGTTTCAATGCCACCGTCATCAGTTCTGCCCCAGTACTACAGCAGACATGGTATGGGGTGCAAAAGGGACACATGTCCTTATCCTGAGTGGATTTGCAAAACTTGTTGGACAGATAGTATTGTGGTTTGGGTCTGTAGTGTCCCCCAAAACCCCATGTTCCTATGGATACTGTGTAGGGTTGGAAGGTGGGGCCTGCTGGAACGGGCAGGGGCATGGGCTTGGCCTGGGAGGGTGTGTGCTGGTTCTACTCTTCCTCCCAGTCTCTCTCTCTGTTCCACTATGCTGTGAGAATCTCTGCTGTTGGAGCTCTGGCTCTGGCCCTGCCCCCACTCCAGCCCCACCATATGCTTCTACATTTTCCAGCTGTCCACCTGTAAATGGACTGTGACCTTCTGAAACTGTAAACTACAATAAATCTTTCCTCCGTAAGTTGTGGATGTCAGGAATTGAGTCACAGCGATGAAAAAGTAATTAAGACAGACAGATCCAACCAGAGTGTCATGGTTTGGATCTGGAGTGTCCCCCCAAAATCTCATGTATCTATGGATACTGTGCAGTGTTGGGAGGTGGGGCCTGGATGGAAGGGGCAGATGTGTGGGGCCTGACCTGGAGGGCGTGTGCTGGTTCTGCCCGTCCTCCTAGTCTTATGTCTGTTCTACCATGTTGTGAGGGCCTCTGTCTCCTGGAGCACCAACTCCAGCTCTGACTCTAGCTGTAGCCCTACCGTGTGATTCCACCAATTTCTAGCCACCCACTGGTGAAAGAACTGAGACCTTCCAAACTGTGAGCTAAAATTAATCTTTCCTCTGTAAAGTTATGGACTTCCGGTATTGAGTCACAACAATGAAAAAGCAACTAAGACACATAGGAACCATCTGAGGACAATATGACCCAGTATCTGGTTGAGAGGTAAGTTGTGGGGGATAGGGAGGCTGCTGGAGGAAATGTAGAAGAGGATCATACCTGGTTGGTCAGGAAGTATCCTTAAGGGAAAAGAGCTGCATTGATCTCATAAAGGCTGACCAAGAGCGTGAAGAGGCAGAGAGGGAGAGAGTAGATGGTTGTTATGGTTTGAATCTGGAATGTCCTCCAAAACTTCACGTTTGGAAGGTCATTTGATAACGGGGCTTAATTCATGGATTTTGTGTGCTGTTAAGAGGTGGGGTCTGGTCAGTAGAGGTGGATCGCTGGGGCTTGACTTGGGAAGGGAGTATCACTGGGACGTGACCTGGGAGGAGCTATGCTAGCTCTGCCTTTCCTCACTCCCTTGGCTTCCTGTCTGCCATGCTGTGTATAGTTTCTCCAGCTAGGCCTCTACCGAGCCCTTTCACCACTGCCAGACACCCATGAATGGACTGAGACCTCTGAAACTGTGAGCTAAAATAAACCTTTCCTAAGTGGTGGGTGTTGGTACTGTGACCCAGCAATGAGAAAAACGACTAAACCAGTTGTCTGAGGAAGCCCTTTGTAGGAGCTCTTCCTCTGCTCTTCTCCTTGGCAGGCTGGCCAGCCTCCCTCCTCTTGCATGGTAGAGTCGTCTTTATCCTTCAGGACTTGGCTTAAAATCAGATTTTCAGGAGGTCTTACTCCACTGTTACAAGTAGTAGCCTTCTCCTCCGCATTATTGCCTATCAGCTAATTTGATTTATTCCTCCGTTCACTGAGTGCAGTGGGTAATTAGATATTTTAGTGTTGCTGTCTTGCCCATTACATTTTAATCCCCACAGAGATGGGAGCCCTGACGATCCGTGTTATTTACTGTTGGGTTCACAGACCAGCACAATGCACGGAGCCTAAGAGGCACTCAATAAAAAGTTGTTGAGTGAATGAATGACGTTTGAGAAAAGTCTCATTCAGCAATTGTATTTATTGGCCAGATGGATCTAAGTTCTTGTGTAGAATCTAGGAAGAAAATCTACAGGTTCCATAGCTCTGGTATGGAGATGGATGTTTCAGAAGGAAGAGTTGCATGAAAATATGTAAACATAACAGAGCAGGAGAGACAAAATAACTGATGTAAGCATGCCAGGGAAGTCTGTGCATTAAGAAGTGGATAAAAAGAAATAAAAAATTATGAGCAATCATGCTGGGACTTTGCATAAACACGGCTCGCTATTATGCATAATACAATGCAGGCATTTTAGTCCTGGAGCCTGTCCAAGGGGGTTTACGACTGGATGAAGCATTACAGCATTTCCTAAGATGTGATCCCTAGCCATGGGCTCGGAGGATGATGTTATGGGGAGGTTCCAACATGGTTTTAAGCAGGGAGGAGGAGTTCTTCTTTCATCTTATGTTCAACTTCTTGTGTTGCATGAGTGAGCGGCCTGGATTATTCTCCTTTTAAAAATAATTGTTTTGTTCGTACAAATGATTGTTTTGTTTGAGAAGCCCCAAAGAGCCATGCCAGCAATGCCGCAGGAGGGAAGCACACTTTAGAAGGTAAATATCCTTAGGTGTACAGCGGATTGACTGTTTTTTTTTTTTTTTTTTTTCAAATTTAACCTGAGCAACATATAACTTTAGTTAGAGATCATAGAGGCTACCAACCAGAACCACATCAAGCCTAAGGTCATCATCACCTTAGAGCTACATCACTATCCAATTTTAGTTTTGATTTTTACACAGGGTCTAGCTACGTCGCTAGGTTGTCCAGGCTGCTCTTGAACTTGTGATTTTTCTGTCTTGCCTTCCGGAGCATTAGGATTATCAGGTCCAGCTTTGTATATTTTGATTGTTTTTAAGTCATCCACAGTCCTGTGAGGGACCTATCTATAATCTCCTCATGTGTAGATACCCCTCACCCTTACTCCTGTAAGTAACCCCAGTAAACTCATAGGTCACCAAATTGGGCTTTGGTGCAATTGTTACTTAGGCCTGTCTGCTCTGCCCTATCTGGGGTGACAAATACATGTGTTCACGACTCCCCAGGAAAAGTATTCCTGTAACAAATGGAAAGCCCACAACTGCATAAGTGATACCTTGTGGGACTGCATACTTCAGGGTACAGAAAGGGTTCTAGAAACATCTTTTCCTGGGAAGCTGTGAACATCTATGTCCGGTCACCCCAGAGAGGGCACAGTAGGTAACTCAAAGTAATAATTGCATCAAGGTCCAATTTGGTGAACCAGTGAGTTTATTGGGGTTACTTATAAGGCTATGGGTGAGGGGGTTACTCAGAAAGTGCAGATAAAGGGTCACCTAAAGGAATATGAATGAAGTGTTGCTTACAAGACTATGGGTAACTTAAAAGACAATGTAAAACCTCACCAGCAGAACTAGGGAGTTGACAAGTTTTATGAATTCTTTCCTACCCCATCATCAAGGGAAGTCTAGCTGTAGAAAAACATCCTCATACTGAAAATAACCCTCCGAGGGGACTGAGCTATATGCTTGAAGCTGTCACACAGGAGACTTCTATAGAATTTTTGAAGTTCTACAGATTAGGGACTTTATGACTGACAGAATGTGAAAAATCAAGGCAGTCATTTGAGTTAAAAAGCGTTTTGTCAGGCTAGCCTCTGAACTGCTTGATACTAAAAACAATGACTCACATTCCTAACTGTTGGTTGGGTTGAAAAGTGAGCAAAAGTTGGGTTCCGTGAAGTACATTTCTCAGACTGCCCCCAACCTGGCCATTCCCTTTGTATCTGAGCTGAGTCCAGGTTCTCAGAGAAGAGTGAGCTGAGAGTCGATGCAGGATTCCCGTGAGCGTGAGCGTGGATTTCTCTGCTGTCCTTTACTTCCAGGTGTTGTGTGCATGCTCGCACTATCTGCCTCTGGTGTGTGAGTGTGCTAGAGGGAGGGCTCATAAGAGCCAGACCGAAATATGTAAAGACCGTTGAGCTCTGCTATAGACTGGATCTTGAATGTCCCCCAAAGGCTCACATGTCGAATTCCCCAGTCTGTGATGCTACGGGGAGAAACGTGGAAGTAGAGTCTAATGGAAGAAAATTAGCTCATTTGGGGTTGTGTCCTTGCGAGGTATTACAGTTTGGATCTGCAGTATCCCTCAAAAAGCCTCACGTATCTGGATGTTGTAAAATGCTGATGTTCTGTGGGAAGGTGGAAGCCTGGTTGGAGAGGCAGATGCCTGAGGTAGGAGCTGGAAGGGTAACTCTGCCCTTTCTCTCTCACTTGGCTTTCTGTCTGCCATATCAGATGGCCTTCTTCTCCTGCTAGGTCCTTGCCATGTGTTTTCCCCATTGCCAGCCACCTGTGTGTGGGCTGTGACCTTCCTTAACTGTGAGCTAAAATAAACCTTATCTCCCTTAAATTGTGGTGCTGAGTATTCTGTCCCAGCAACAGGAGAGTAGCTAAGGCAAGGGAGATGCTGGAACCCAGGTCCTTTCTGTTCCTCTCTACTCCCAGCTGCCTTTAGGTGAGTTCCTGTGCACTTCCACAGGCTACCATCTTCCTACCACGATGTCATCTGTCACTGCAGGTCCAAAAGCAGTGACACTGGCAGGCTATGGTCTAGAACCTCTGGACCTGTGAGCCAAAATTAACCTTTCCTCCTTATTTCTTGCTTATCTCTTGTTAAAGTGATAGAAAATTGATGCATACAAATGCTTGAAGCACTTTAAACTATAAATTGAAGCGGGTATGATGGCCCCCACCTGTCACTCAGCACTCTGGGAGGCTTAGGTGGGAGAATCATGAGTTTGTGCCTGCCTGGATGTCTTAGTTACTTTGTGAGATCCTGTTGCAAAATAAAAAATAAGGAGACTGGGAACGTAGCTCATTGCAAAGACCCTGAGTTCAGTCTCTGTGGCCGCAAAGATATAACCAAACATACGAACAACAACTGCAGTTCATTGCACAACGTGGATACAGTGAGTTGCCAGATATAATATGCTCTAGAAGTGATTTTTTCTCAATCTTCCCTATATACGTGTATTACCCAAACCTGAGATATTTGGCCAACAAATATTAACAAGGATGGTGATTAGGACTAGGGTATGGTCACTGATGAGGTGAGAAGACGATGCTAGCAGGTGTCTGTGTGGGTGTGGAGCTCAAGGCTCATTCCTTCAGGCTCACTGCTTTAGAATGCATTCTTCCTTCAACTGCAGGAGAAATCAGTCTTAATAGTGGATTCCTGATGAGCACAAAAGGAGACCCCAGTGTCACACGCCTTCTAGTCTACCTTCCTGAAGAACAGTCTGGCACCATACACCTTTCAGGCTTGTGTTTAGTGCCAGTACAACAGGGACAATGTGGATATGTAGCAGACAGCAGGCTCAGGCACACAGTATTTTTAATGTAGAGAATGAAGCTGAAAGAAAACTGGGTAGAAACCCAACCACCAAAGCAGCGTAGATGACCAAGAAGCAGGCCAGTCCACACATAGCACTCGCTCGTGGATGTTAAAAACGAGGTTAAAACCAGAAGGCAAAAGACAATTTGTCAAATCCGTGTCATTGAGCACATTTTCTAGTAGAAAAATTCTTAGTTTCTTCTTTACACCATGTAAACATGGGAAACGAAATTATAGACAAAGAGAACAAAATATAGAATATCTTTATTTTTACCTAGAATTCCTTCTGCCTTGGGTGTGAGAAGGCTTTCTTTAAAGCAGCCGATAATGTGTCTGATAAAGAAAATGATTTATAGATTTCACTATATTGACTTTGAAACTTCTGCATAAGAGAAAATTAGAGAGATGGGGGCTGGGGGTGGTGGGGAGAATTTGCAGCAGGTATAGTAGGAAAGGATTGATGTCCACACTGCGTCAAGGGAAAGCCAGTGCAGAGAGGGGAAAAGGAGCTTCTTAGAAGCGAGGAACAGCAAAGGCAATTCAAAACATGTAAGTGGCAAATAAGTGTATTGTAAAAATTCTCTACCAGCCATCAGCATACTGCAAAAAATTACACAAGATACCATTTTACACTGAACAAAATGGAAAATTGACGTAAATTTTTTTTGAACTTTTATTTATATTTAGTTCCTTTTAAAGAAGGAAAAAGGAGGGAAGGAAGAAATCAAGGAAGGAAGGAAGTGTTGTCAGGAGGTCTCAGTGCTGCCCTGGTTTTGCCCATGTGACTGGAAGCTAATCACAATAACCATTTTAGACCTCAGCTTCCTCCCCTAGTAAGCCAAGTTAAGAATTATATTTATCCAAGGGGATGTTTTGAACATTAAATGAAATTTAAGGGAAGTCCTATGAATGCTAAGGCATTATTCAAATATACTTTAAAATAAAATTGGGTTGTTGGGTTAATAATATCTAAGACTTATCTAGTAATGGCATGTGGCTTGTGGAAATATTTTGAAGAAACTGGGTAATGAGTATAAAGTTCCCAACTCAGGGTTGGCACCTAGCCCACAGCAGAGAAGGCTGGGTGTTCTTTGCTCCCAGGACACCCCTGTGCCCTCTTGGTGAGTGGGGAGGACCCCTCTGCTCCGAGTTTGACAAGGCCAGTGTCCTACTTACCACCCCTTGTCCTATGCAAAGGCAAGTGCACGTGCAAAGAATTGCCCTTCTTGCAAGTGGAAAGAAGAGAGAACAAGATTGATTTCAGGCTCATTCTTGCCAAATCTTGTGCTTATTATGTGATCACAGTTTTTCTGTGGCCTGGTTCTGGAAATTGCAATATGCACTGTGTAGGAAAAATATTATACCAGTTAAAAATGAATAAGGTGAGTAGTCAATACTAGCCAGAAAGTAAGACCTTAGTCAGACTCTGGCCATATGGAAGGTAGATTATCATTTTTTTTTTTAACATAATGGGGAGAAGAAAGACAGCCAAAAGGTCTTCCCCAGCTTGCAGTAAAGAAGATGACAAGGGAGTTGTCAGCCCTGGGGACTGTGTGTAGACGCAAGGTCCCCAAAGGGAAATTTTCTGGAACTTACTGTGATAGCTTTAGCAATTTCACCCCCAGTGCAGATGTTGTAAGGGAGGTAGGTTAAAACAGAACTAAAAGAGATGGAGACACAGAGAAATTGAGAGAAAGGAAGGCGAGAAGGAAGCAAGAAAAGAAGGAAGGAACGAGGAAAGAAAGAAGAAAGAAAAGAATGGAAAGGAAAAAAGAAAGAGAGAAGCCAAGCCTGTCCAGACTCCTTTGAAGAAACTTGCTCTGCCTTCAGGGTCAGTTGGCAGCCCTTCCTCGGCCCTGGGTTTGTTTGGAAGGAGGGACTGATGGGAACACAGGACGGCGCCTCGCAGGAGTGAGTTTGCTCCACTTATAGCCGCAAGACCTGCACACGTCTTCTCTGCACTGGGAAGCCAGCCAATTACAGGCCCTGTCCCGTGCGATTAACATGGGTGGATGTATACCAAAGGCAGACCGGGGGAGAGACCCTCCATATGTGAGTAATGGGTGCAAATCTTCAAAGAGTTTAAAAACACTAATAAAATCAACTGAATTAAAATTTCCTTCCTATTATCACTATATCACTATATGTCCCCAATTCTAAGTAATATCATGAAAAATATACTTCTTTGAATTAAAATAATTTAATAAATTTTTTTTTTTGCCCATACTAGGGATTGAATCCATAGCCTTCATACTGAGCTACACCCCCAGCTCTTTTATTTTTTGTTTTGAGACGGAGTCTTACTAAATGGCTAAATTGCCCAGGCTGGGTTTGAATTTGTCATCCTCCTGTCTCAGCCTCCCAGAGTGCTAGTTACAGGCCAGCACCACCACTACTTTTTCTTTAAAAAAAATAAAAAAGGTAAATTTTAAAATGGTCTAAATGTGAAACAAAACTGTGATTACTGTTGAGTTTTGAAGATACACACACACACACACACACACACACACAAACCAAATTAGTACATTTTTATTATTTATTTTGCATACATGTTATACTTTATATGGAAACTAATCCAGAGTCTTCCTGATTATATTTTTGTTAAGTACATGGTATAAGTTATAAGTGCATGGTTAAAATAAGGCATAGATATATTAGCTTTCCTATTATTAGAATCAAATACTCAACACTCACAATCTCAAGGATGAGATGGCTTATTTGACTTACAGGTTCAGAGTGTTCAGTCTCTGACTGGCTGGCTGGCTGGCTGTAAGGCAGGAATATCATGGCGGAAGGATGTGGCATCAGGAAGCAGAGCTGGGGAATGGTGCCAGAGGAAGGGGCCAGGGACAATATTTAGAATACTAAGTTACACCTCCATGCCACTCAGACACCCTCAGAAATGTGCTTCACCAATCTCTTGGGTGATTACCAAACCAATCAAGTTGACAATGAAGTTAACTGACACAATGGGGTAAGTTTTTATTAAGTGTAAATTAATTCACACTGAAGCATTTTATTGAATGTGAACAGTATCTTCAAAGTTGAATACACTCTTCTCATAAAGTTTTATATGCTTAAAACTAAGGAATGAATCTAGAAAATAAAATATTACCATGACTGTTGCAAAATTTAATAACAATCTGATTTGTACTCTTGGTAGACCTTTTGGTTTTATTAAAAATCTTCTCAGATGTTACTGGACAACTCTTTATGTAGAATAATGTATCCTATATTATAATGATAAGATCAAAGTTCAAACTAAGATGAATCTAAAACTCTTGATGAAAAAGCTACACTTTTCCTTTTATATACAAATGTGTTATATAACAAAATAGTCTTGCTCTGGCAAGATTATACATACCAAGTGCAATAAAGGGAAAATTTCACTGCCTTTTCTGACCACATTGTTTTTAAATTTTATTTCAAGGTTACAAATGGAAGTAATTTCATGGAATAGAGACAGGGGTGCTATAAATGATCTTGTACAGATACTGAATAGCAAGAGAGCCGCTGGTAGCACGTGTCCTGGTCCTTAGCACAGACACTCAGAATGCCCAAGGACTGGGGTTGGCCAGAGCACAGGGCCTCCTAGAAGCAGAACAGTTTTTTTTTTTTTTTTTTTTTTCTCGGCTCAGGACACAGGTTTTCCACAATCCTGTGCGCTCCAACCTTAAGGAAAATTGCAGCAGCAGTAGTCAAAACAAATAGCTTCTCCGGGCTTTGGGCAGAAACTCCATTGTCTCCTGTCCCACGTGGCCCGGTCCCTGACTTACTTCGCTCTGTTTCAGGCCATCCAGCCTTGGGCGCCTTCCAGTCCATCCACTTAGCAAACTGTACTAGAGGGAGGCCATGCCAGGGCCCTTTCTGTGAAGTGTGTTGGCTTCTCCCTATGGTCCTGTGCACTGCCTTTTTTCGAATGCCCTTTTGACACTGAATTAAAGTTTAATTCTAACCGAGGAGGGAGCTCTGGGAGGTTGGGCATCTCTGCTGCACCATCAGTGACCCTGTCTGGAAGCTAATTACGCTGTAACTCTTTTGCTGCCTGAAGTGCCTTTGTTCCCCTCCCCCTGCCCGTTGCTTCAATACTGTTTAGTTATTTCCCGCTGAACTTGCTCATCGCTGGGGAAAGTCCCCGAGGGCCCAGCTGCTTACCCTGCTTCTGCTATCAGTGCTCTCCATTGCCAGAGATGTTCCTTTGGGAGGTAAATACCTGCATTTGCATATAGTCAGACCACTCCCCTCCCATGTGGTTGGAACACTGCCCTCCGTGGAGGTGGATGGGCCAGGCTGGGTCAGCGGTAAACACGTGCAGGGCGGTGAGTCACAGCCAGACAGCGGCTAATCTGTTCCCAGCATGTCGTTAACCCAGGTGAACCCAAATCCACATCAAACCTGGATTTTTTTCTCGAAGGCCATGTTTACAGTCATCAGGGCGAGTGAGAACAGGGCTGTGGTGTGAATGTGCGATCCACTGGGTTGACTGAGTTTTACCACTGTATCCACCTGGACAGACCCAAATGTCCTACGTTGACAGCTATCTTGGTGACTTTCTTGTCGCTGTGACTCAATACCTGACACCCATAATTCCAGGGAGGAAAGATTTATTTTAGCTCACAGTTCAGAAGGTCTCAGACCTTTCACAGGTGGGTGGCTGGAAATGGTGGAATCCCATGGCAGGGCTGGTCCAGGGCCAAAACCGAGCCCGAGACAGATTCTCTCAGCATGGCGGGACAGGTCTGGGAGGAAGGGCGGAAGCAGCACACCGCCGCCAGGCCAAGCCCCAGCGCGTGCCCCTTGCAGCCAGGCCCACCTCCCAACACTGCACAAGTCCGTAGGTACCCGAGGCTTTTGGGGGACACTCCAGATCCAAACCACGACAACATCCTAACCTCACAGACACAAACAAATGCAGGAGAGGCCCTCTCAACCGAGTTCCTTTCCCTTTCAGTCTGGATCTGCTCGAGCGCCGCTCTCCGTTTCTTCCTCTGGGTTCTCCAACTCTGGATTTCTGTTCTTTACGTAATCCTTACTCTTTGTTTTCCTAGCTGATCTCCCTCTTTCTAAAATCGTCTTTCTTATTTTAACATAAAGTAAATTCTTCTAAAAATTAAAGCAAATGAACAAAACAGAACCCTTCCCCTCACTGCCCCTGCTTTCAGCGCGACTCTGGTCTCCGGCGCCTCCCAGGTCCCAGCCAGGGGAGCACACGTGGCTGTACAGGTCCATCTCCCCTCCAGGTTGCAGGGCGGGCCCAGTCCTGCCTCCCCGCTTCCCTGCGCCTTGCTTTGGGTCAGATTCTTTGTTTCATGGGCAAAATTTCCAGCCACTCAGCGGATTAATGATGGCTGCGCTTCCAGCTCCCTGAGAATATGAGCGTTTTTATAAAATGCTGGTCTTAGGTGTTTGCAAAAGTGGCAGCCAGAAGCCGATCTTGAGGCCAGAGTGTGTAATTTTTACCTGTACACCAGAGCACAGCGCAGGGGGTGGAGCTTAGGGGCTGTGGAGCCGGGCACATCAGACTCATTCCACACGGCTTCCTGAAGCAGCTCCCTGCGGAGGCCCGGCAGCTGCTGCTCAGGCAGATCGACAGTGTGCAGGGATGCAGCACAGGAAGGGAAGCCGGGCCGGATCCGGTGGCAGCCGCAGGCCACTGAAGTGGGCACGGTGTAGTTCCCCTTGGTGCATCTCTCTGCCTCCCAACTTCGAGGAAGTTTGTAATTCCTCTTCATTTAAAAATAATTTTTAAAAATTCCACATGGTTATAAGTCTGGCCAATGTTGGCTTCTGAAAATGGCTTTAAAATTTGCCTTTGTGGAAGAAATGACCTGGAGGGAGAGTCCAGCAGCATGAATGCATTTCCGAACGCCGGGCTCTAGGGAAACAGGACCAAGCGAGCGCTAAAGCTCATCGAGAACGCTGGATCCATTTCTTTTTCACCAATGTGTACTTCCTGCTGCAGTGTCTGCGGCCCTCCCAGGGAAGACTCCTTTTCTTCATCTCTCCGTGGTGGCAGCAGCTGTACACGGCGGAGGGGGGTTGCCTGCTTCCGGCGTGGCTCTGAGGGCCTGTATGCGCGCTGAAGTGGTCTCCTATCAGATCAATAGAACACTATTTGCATTTTTAATGACATTTCTTAACGGTGAATTTCTAGTTAGACTTTCTGCTCTCGTGTCTTTTATCTCTTTGGAAATCATCAAATACACGTACAGAAAAGTACAGCCTGACAGGTAGCAGACACCAAGTTCCCTTTCAAGACTACGATACTAGCAGCTCCCCCAAATCTGTCCTCTTACTAAAATCGTCTTTCTTAATTTAACATAAATTCTCCTAAAAATTAAAACACATGAACAAAACAGATCTAATCCACGACAACACCCTAGCCTAATAGAACTGTATGTAGTCCCCCACGACCCGTGTCCTCCCAGAGAAGGCCGCTTTCCATGGACCTTTCTGATGGTCACAGCTTTCCTTCTTGTACAGTGTACTCCGTGATACATTTGGACACATTCCGGTTAAGCTTTGTCTTCTTGGAACTTTATATAAGGAAAACTACACGGTATGTATTCTTTTGCGCCTCTCCTCTTTCACTGTGTTGTTTATGGGCTTCATTAATGTAAAGTGCTTTCCAGCTTCTTTGTTTCCTTGGCCATTTGGGTCCCAGGGTGTGAATATACACAGTGTGCTCCCGCCCACCAGGTGTTCGCTTCCCCACCGATATGAACATTTGGCTTCCTCTCCTCAGGCACATGTTTGTCCGGGCTTTTTCTTTGGAAATAAAATTACTGGATCAGAGGGGTGTGTATTTTCAACATCAGCAGAGTTCTCTGCTTTCCTTGATCCTGTGTTTGTCTGGTTAGCTCCCACTCATCACAGGGCAACTGTATTAACCACATTTTTTTATTCCTTGTGTTTTTGATCCTCTGTCATTTGGAACCATATAGACTTGGAGTGGCACAGCCTTCCAGGGCCTAGTCATCTCAAAGGTTGCGAAGGGCTCAGTGGGGAGCATACTTTTTATGTACAAACTGACCGATACAGAATCCCCACTTCCAACCACTTCCTTATCAAACTCTCACACTCCAAGTCAATATTTCCCCTGCCCTAAATCTCTGTGGGCTAGACTCCAGGCGACTAAAGATCACATCTGAGCCCCATGTCTTGACTGAACTGTTTACTCTCGCAGAGCCCAAACTTTCCACTCTATTGTGTCTTTGCCCAGGAAACCCCAGAAAAGGTTGTGTCCCTAGCTCTCCCCGTTCTGCATGTCTTATCTTTCTTCACCATTCTGATGCCTCCTGAGGCCTTGCATGACATGTTATGCCTCTTTCTCTTGGGAAACAAATCATAAATATAATTCTCTGTGATGTCATTTATGTCTCTATAAGTTAGATCTTGGATAAAATTTTAGAATAAATATATTTGCCAAACTTTTTTCCAAAATGGTGTGTCAGTTTACACCCTACTGTTAGCGCATCTCTGTACCTTTCCAGAGGGTCTCTTTGAGCCGACCGCCTATTGAATTGTATTTCTATTATAAACTTGGACTTTGAGTGGGCCTGGGCAGGCCTCCTGCCTCAGGGATCCCTGTGGAATCCACAGAGGGGTCATTGTTGTATAGGCGTGGCGCTCAGCCTTGGCTTGACTGTGGTCAGTCAGGCGGGCACTGCATGCAGAGTTCACGGGGCTTTTAGGAAGAAATCTCCAGATTCACACTAAGTGCTGATATTGATTTTTTCCATTCTGAAATAATAATGCTTCAGTGACTCTTGGCCTAAGTCAATGAAGATTATTCAGTGCAGCTTTCTCAGCCTCCCTGTCCTCCAGGGGTGGCCAATACTCCCAGTCATGTGACTCACTTAGTTTTGGCCAGTGATATACTGCAAGAATGTTGTGGAAGAGGCAGATGCGGCTGGGAATGCTCTGTCCCATCATTTCTCTTTGCTCTGAATACTGGAATTATCCATGGAGCTTTAAGAACCATTTCAAGGTGACAATTTATACAATTACAAAGCTCAATGATGTGCCACCAACTCAACATCAGCAGGCAGCTTCTTCCACAATTCTCCTGTGAGAAAGTAAACCTCCTTTGTTTAAACCGGCTGATCAAGTTTTCTTTGTGGTGCAGCCAAATGCATTCTTAACTAAGTCGCTAAAGGAAGCCCAAAATACTTCGTACAGAAATTTGTCATGCAAAGGGAAGTAGAGTTAGAAATACAATCTTCAAATGATTCAAACATGAACACACAGGGTGGGGGGTCACATACACATTTATGTATTCACCATTTTGTGTGTGTGTGTGTGTGTGTGTGTGTGCGCGCGCGTGTGGTACTGAGGATTGAACCTGGGGCCTTCACAATGAGAGAAATTCTCTGTCCTTTCATATTTTATTTTATTTAAAACATTTTTTTTGAGACAGGGTCCTGCTCAGTCACTAAACTGCCCAGGCTGGGCTCAAACTTGTGATCCTCCTGCTTCAGCTACTCAGAGTGCTAGGGTTACATGCCTGGTTTCACAGCTTTTTTTTTTTTTTTTTCAAATATCAGCCAGTGATTTTATCTGTCACATATCTGAGCATTAACTATGTGCTAGGTATTAAATTAGATGCTAGCAATCTATGATATAGTGTTTCTGTCCTCTAGAGGCCTACAGCTCTCATTTTAGAGAATAACACAGCAGTAGCAGCAGCAGTAGTAATGCCAGTGTGGCAAGTGACCAACACAGGAATGCAGGAAGTACCTTGTTGGCACAGAGAAGAGTCACCCATTTTGCTGGCAGGGTAGAGGTGGGAATTGTGATCATAGGAATACTTAGTCTTGAAGTATCAGGAGGATTTGCCAATCATCTATAAAAGGAAGAACATTCCAAGATAGATAAACAAGATGTGAACAGAGGTGGGGAACTGCATTATATGTTGGGGACCTCAGTCTAGCATTATTGAAGTATGCCACTCTAGTGACTCTAAATGGAGTTTCCAAAAGAATAGGGCAGTGAGGGTCAAGTGCACATTTATGGTACAGGGTGATGGGCCCAGTTGGAGTTATTACCTTCACAGCACTGGTCATAGAGACCAGATGTCCTGGGAACCATGTTATGGGACCAGTCATCATAGGACCAAGATCAGTCCTGGGCAGTCTTGTTTGCTAGGGATTGCCTAAATTCTAAATGGCAAGTAAGTTCATCATGTAGTCAGGCCTGGTTGGTAAGTCAGTGCCTAGAATATTATATCTGGAAGAGTATGAGTCTGTGTTTGATATCAGCAAGAAAGCCTTGATTTAACATGGGCCTCTGTGGTGTGAATTTGCACCTCTCATCTGAATGTCTCTCTGCACAGCCATTCAGATTCTACCGAGGAGCCCCCAGAACATAGCTCATGCTGTTCTGTGTGTTGTTTGCTTTATTACACATGCAGTTCCACTCTGATCACCAGAGGTACCATTATAAACCACATCAGCCATCTGTGTACCGAGGAGGAAGAGCTACTGGGACAAACAAAATTCCACTCCCTTGGCTTTCAGATGACAGAATGATGAGGCAGTGAATGTCAGGATCTTATTTAAAAAATGGAACAGCAACCAGTTTCACGTGCTACCATTATAGCAACCACATTTGTTATAGGCAAAAACAAAAAACAACTTATATTTTGAGCCCTTCTTCCACTCCATCTCGCAAACCAAAATGATCTCAACATTTCATTCTACAAGCTGAAATGAACAATGTGTCTGTATCAGAATGCCTTGCTTTGTAAATGTGAAAGTATCAATTTCCTGGTATCAAAACAAAGCAAAACAGGAACAACACAACAAAATGAAAACAGAAGAACAATAACAAAAAAGCCACACACACACACACACACACACACACACACACACACACACACACACACACACCCTCTAATACAGAGGATGGTATGGCTTTGCCAAGTAGTAGATTGTGGGACACATGTTTACCAAATTAAGTCACCAATGAGGAACTAGCCTATGTGCTAAATTAATACAGTGGATTATTAGTGCAGACTTGAAAGACAAAGGTGAGTTTTCTTGTTAAACACCCATTCCCAGCTGTGTGGGTGGGCCATGGTCACAGGCATGGCACGGCTGAAACCCCAAGGACCTTTGCTCTGGTAAGTTGAGATTAGAAACTAGACACTCTCCAACATCATAGAAACACATCTCAGCAGAGTTCCCAGGGCAGGGTGCTTGTGGTGGAAGAAAATTCAAACCAAAGTACAGAGCATTTCCACACTGAATAAAGTTCCTAAATCTCAGTAGAAACCATTCTTCCATGAAGTTGGACAGATCTTTCTCATCCCAAACTTCAGTTTCATCCTCACATGGTTGTTACCCTTCATCTTAGCCAAAAGGCCAAGAAGCAATTTGCATGGTTGTTAAACGAATCTAATCAATGGAGATTATATGTGTGAAAATGGTCTATAAATTATATAGTACTGTACAAATTTAGGTATTCCTATTATTACCTTTTAAGGTTATTACAAGTTTCAAAAGAGATAATGCATGTGAAAATACTTTGAAAAGTACCTGGGAAAATCTGTATGGAAAAGAACAGACTTAGGCTGTCAAGTGAAGTACAGTTATGCTTCTCAGTTTTATTTCGGTCCACAATGGACCACATGTACAATGATGGGCCCATAAAGAACAATGGAGCTCAAAATTTCCTGTTGCTAAGTAACGTCCTAGTTGTGCTGACATGGCAGGCAATGCATTGCCTATGTGTTTTTGGTGATGATGGTGGGAACAAACTTACCACACAGTTAGTTGTATACAAATACCGCACATGCAATTGTGCACACTAGGTGTGTAGCAGGCTGTGCCTCATAGGTTTGTGTAAGTGCACTTTAGTGTTTGCAGACAGCATCCTTGTCTTTAAGCAGTGGCTGACTATAATAGCACCAGCAATTTTAGTCCTGAGTGGCTAGAGGCAATGTAAGCACTGTGTTACGGTTTGGGTCTGGAATGTCCCTAAAAGCCATGTGTTTGGAAGGTGATCCAATCACAGGAGTTAAGCCGTTGGTTTTCTGTGCTGTTAAGAGGTGAGGCCTGGTCAGAAGGGGACAATCACTGGGGCTTGACCTGCAAGGGACAGTGCACTGGGGCATGACACGAAAGTGCAGTGAAGCTTTTGGCAGGACAGTGACTTAAATCGTTGTCAGCATAAAGTCCCTCATCGCTGCCTACTGTGGGGTCCTGCGAGGTGAGCATCGAGCTGAGGCTGCCTGGAGTGAGAGCTCGAGGGGACGATCTGCACTGTCCCCTGAGGAGGCTGGGAGATGAGGTACGCTCCGGCATCTTCTCTGCCTTCCTGGAGCTCTTCTGTACTACCTAGATCATAGATCCAAGATGGAAAAGCAGCTATGGGTCAGCTCAGTACTACGGTGGGTCCTGTCCTTCCTTTTGCCAAGAGTGGAGGCATTCTGCACTGCCAGCTGGCTCATCGCTGTGTTCTACTTTACCTGGCTGGCCTTCAACTGGAACACACTTAAGAAAGGTGGATGCAGAGTGGTGCTACTTTTTCATCCAGCTGGTGAAGACACACAACCTGCTCACTACCACGAACTATATCTTTGGGTGCCACCCCATGGCATCATTGCACCTAGATGTCTTCTGCAATTTCAGCATGGAGGCCACATGCGTGAGTAAGAAGTTCCTTACGTGGCCACATTGGATGGCAGCTGCTGGATGCCTGTATTTCCGGATATCGAGGAGGCATCTGTCCTGTCAACCAGGGCACCGTGAACTACTTGTTACCAGAGAATGGGAGTGACAACATCATCATCACTGTGGTTGGAGGTGTGGCTGAGTGCCTGGCAAGAAAATGGCTACTTTGACGAACCACAAAGGCTTTGTGAAACTAGTCCTGTACCATGGAGCTAGCCTGGTTCCTGCCAACTCTTTTGGGTAGAATGAGGCATATAAGTAAGTAATCTTTGAGGAGAGTTTGTCCAGAAGTACACAGGTTCTTCCCCATGCATCTTCCATGGCTGAGGCCTCTTCTCTGACACGTGGGGCCTGGTGCCCTCCTGCTTCAAGCCCATTACCACTGTCATCGGGGAGCCCGTCACCATTTTCAAGGTGGGGTACTCAGCCCAACAGGAAATTGACCTGTACCACACCACATACATGAAGGCCCTGATGAAGCTCTTCAACATGTATAAGACCAAGTTTGACCCCCTGGAGACTGAAGTCATAGAGATAAACTGATACAATTCCTGGAAGGGACAAGCTGTAAATTGTTTTCCACTGAGTTCTCAAGTGGTTTCTGTTCTCTCAATTTAGAAGCATCATAGGTGTCTGTGCGTTATCTGAAAGAAATTATAATGTGTTAAACCATTAAAAAACACTCTCTGTATCTTGCTGTGACCAGCTTGCCATGCCATGAACAGCTTTCCTCTTGGTGGGCTTCTGCCATGTGCTAACACCATCACCAGCTGTCCATGAAAGGACTACGGCTTTCTGAAGGGGTGAGCTAAAATAACCTTTCATCCCTTAGGTTATGGGTGTCCAGTATTTTCTGTTCCAGCAACAAAAATGTAACAAAGACTCAGTGTAACAAAGAAGGCACAAAAGCATTATGGAAAGAAAAGACCACAGAGCACTGTTTTTTTTTTTTTGTTGTTGTTGTTGTTGTTTGTTTGTTTGTTTCTTTCTTTCTTTTCAGACAGGACCTTACTCTGTAGCCCTCCAGACTGATCCTGAACTCACTGTGTAGCCTAGGTTGGCCTCGAACTCACAGCAATCCTCTTGCCTCAGTGTCTTAGTTACTTTTCGTTGCTGTGACTCAATACCTGACATCCACAAATTTAGGAAAGGAAAGGTTTATTTTAGCTCACAGTTTCAGGAGGTCACAATCCATTCAGGGGCGGCTGGCAGCAATTGAAGTATATGGTAGAGGCAGAGGTGAGGCAGCTTCGCACAACATCACAGACAGGCCAGTTGAGACTAGTTGAGACCAGTCCCAGTCCTAGTCCTCCAAGGAAGGCAGGAAGCAGCTTATATATCCTTCCAGGTCTCCGCCCAGTGATCAGCCTCTCCTGCATCCAGGTGTGGAAGGTGTGGTAAGCCCCTACTACACACAGTGAATCCTAACTCACACGCCTCTAATCCTGACTTAACTGTAATCCACCCCTCCAGACTAGACCCCACTCCACCAACAGCACATGGTTCCATAGACAATCCATAACATTAGTATACATGAGACTTTTGGGGGACATTCCAGAGCCAAACCACAATACTCAGCCTCCCGAGTGCTGAGATTAGAGGCGTGACCCACCACAAACTTATGTGGTGCTGGGTACCTGAAGCCAGGGCCTTGTGCTTGGTAGGCAAGTGCTTTAAATGCTGAGCTACACCCACAGGCCTGCTGTAATACATTTTGAAGGCATGCAGCCAATTTAGTAAAAATGGATGAACCTAGAGTTTTCCAGCCCAGAAACACCTACACCAGTGGATTTGAGCACAGGTTGGAAGATACTGTCCGGCTGAGTCCATACAGCTGGTGTTTTATACTTAGTAGACCCTTCAGTGATAAGAAGGAGAGACAGGTTTAGATTACAATGAAAAAAAAAAAAAAAGATCCATTAATGGATGTAGGTAGGAAGAACTCTGTGCGGGCGTTCCTGGGTCATCTGAGTCACATGTGTCTCTGGGCTATCTTGTGGTCATAGAACAGCAGGACGTTTCTGATTTCCTATTGCCTGTGTTGCTCATAGCCAAGCGCTCCGTCTTCTCCTCAACGTGCCACCCTGTTCATGCGTTCTGATTCTCTGTCTTACTCTCAGTTTCTGCCTCCTTCTGCTTCTCTGGCCTGTGGCTTTTGCATCATTTCACTGTGATTGGGACAGAGAGGCTAAGTGGTCCTCACTGTGTTTGCTGATTGTGGCTGTTGGTCAAGGATGCTGTTGGATTGGCCTCCCACGTCTGCACTGGAGTCAGAGAGGCAGTGTCACGTGCTCTGTGCTCCAAGAGTCACTTCACCTGTCAGTGGGCCCCTCTTGACTGGGACCTGTTGGTGGGTAAGTGCTCTGTGGCTTCCAGCTTGTCTCGTATGTGCTTGTTGTGTTGGATGGTAGGGCTACTTTTCATTACCAGGTCAGTGGGCACGGTGGCATGTGTAGGGCACCCTCCATAAAAACACACACCTACTATGAGTATGATGATGAATAATCATGAAGAAGATGGAGGAGAAGAGAGAGAAATGAAGGAGAAAATGAAGAAAATATGAAATACAGGGGTTTTTGAAATGCCTTAGCATTGCTTTGGCGTCATCTGAAAGGAAATGAGCATTATAAAGTTACAGGAATATTCCGAGCCTTGTTCTGGGTTCTAGTGCTTTTACCTAAAAGAGAGTCAAAGGAGCTTCTTGGTTGTAGTTAAGAATCGTAGAATTTTGGAACAGCAAGGAACTTTAAAGTGACCTCCCACCCTCCATTTGTGTTCAGTCAACAGCCAATCAAAAATAGTACCATTGGATTAAAAAGTATCAGGTAAATAGATTCTCTCGATTCCAAGATGATAAACAAAATAATCCAATTTTTTCTATTTTTTTTTCACTGAGTCCTTGGGCAGGTTGCTGAGTCCTCACTCTTGCCACACTTCTGTTGTCATGAAACTGTTCTCACGAGGGTATCTGTAGTCTTAGCACTGAATCTGGCTTACAGGTATTGTGGTTCACACATGCTCAGTTGTATCTCCCAAGAGTTTCTGTGTTGGAAGCTTGGTTCCCAGAGCTATGGTAATAAGAAGCGGTGGGACCGGTAAGAGGCGGAGCCTAGTGAGAGGTCATTGGAGGTACTGTCCTTGGAAGGGGTCAAGGTAGTTCTTTTGTGACCTCAGTTAGTTCTTACAGGAAGGCTATAAAAGAGCAAGAATAACCCGTGTTCAGTGTCTGCAGCTGCTCACCTCACCCTGTGATCTCTCCCTCTCACATACCCTCCTGGTATTCATGTTGTCTGCCGTATGATGCAGCAGAGCAGACTCTCACTAGAGTGGAGTGGACGTGCTCTTGAGCCTACAGTACTGTGAGCTATATAAACCACTCTCCTTTATACATTTCCTAGCCTCTGGTATTTTGTTGTAGAAAAAGGAAATGAAAGAACACACAGGAAAGGCAATCTAGCGATTTGCTCACATTCTGGAAAGTAGCAGTGGCAGAATAGGAGCGCTTGGATCTACTTTCTGACTTCCGCTAGGTGGCCTTTTTGCTGTACCTGAGCTACCTACAATGATTCCTGCAGTTGGGAGGATTTTTCTCAAGAGGCCTATGTGCTGGAAAATGTTCTTCCTGTTTCTCCCTACTCTCAAGACAGTTGGGCAATGGGGACCTGCTGTACGCCCTGGGTCTGGTTCTCATCTCCCAGGGTTCAGAAACCCTTGGGCACACCCTGCCTCGATATCCATTCTTACTAGCATCTCAAGGGTCATCTCAGCGCTCTCCTCCCCAACTGCCCTCATAGGTGGCAGGGTCCTGGGCTCTGGAGGCCTTCAGGGAGAACTGAGATCCTCTGTCACCCTGCTTGTGGCCTGCAGTGCTCCTTGCCACAAACTAACTCAGGGCTCCTTATCTTGGCAAATCCATATGAAACTTACCAAGTTTTGATTTCCTCTAGTCAGGGTGGCAAATGGGCAGGTAATTGCTCAATAAGATTTATGGAGGGCCTCTCATAAAACAGTGTGTTTTATTTCTTAGGTGATGAAAGAGGAGGCCCTGGCCAGTGAAAGGCCACAGTGTTGGCCAGCCCTTTGTCTTGTTGAGTGAAGTTCTGAGCAGGGCATTTATTGACACTTATAACTAACCATACTGGCAACTCCTCATCTTCTTTTGCATGGACAGATGTGGTGGGGGAGTCTGTTCTTAGGTGCCTGCTAGGGTCTATGCCAGTGGCATTCAGTAACTCCAGGATAGATGCACAAAAACTGACCAAAGGAGTTAGAATCCGGCTGGAACCAGGGAGAGGCTTTGGAAAGGAACAGCGCGTAGGCCATCTGGAAAGATGACTCTTAAGAGTTTGGCATTGTAGCATAAGCAGGGGGTAGGGATTGGACAGCGAAAGTATGGATGTAGGCAGAAATGCACCCAGACCAGCCCACAGCCGCATGCTTGACTATGTGTGAACCCCAGAAGCCTCTAGTTTCTCTGTAGTCATTAAGTTTGTTGTCTTGCTTGTCTTGCGCAACAAAAATTTTAAACCATTTCCATAAATGAGCACAGGGGGAAAAGTGCATGGACAGCATTTCAAGAGATCTGCAGTTGCAGCAAAGAAATGATTTTTGGTCCCTCAGCCCTACCTTGACACAGAAGGAAAGCTTCTGCTCTTGACCACAGCTTCCCCTTGTGGCTTTCGTCTCTTCCGTGACACCTAGGCTATGTTTCAGATGTTCTTGTGTCTATTTATTAAACTTGAATTTCTATTTGATACAGTTCAGAAAGCAGGCTTCCTAAGGTCTCTTGAGGAAGGCGTGCGTGAGTGTGTCCAAAGTGCTCGTCTCGTCTCATGGCTGAAATGGCTCCTGGGACTTCTGAGCTCAGCCCAGAAAACATAGCAGGTGGGGTTATCCCTGTCTGGCGAGTTTTATCAAAATGTGAGAAAAAACATGGCAATGACAAAGGGTGGGCTAAGCTCGTCGTAGTCCTGTTGAAGGCTCTGAACAGGTAAACTGGGCTATAACTCGTGCGGCCTGGGACAATTTTTACTATTCTATTTTTGTGCAGTTTTGTGGGTTCAGGGCTATAGGCCTAGACGACAGCTGTGGGAGAAGTTTCTTCTTTCTCCCCGTCCTGTGGACAGGCCTGAGGTTCCAACCCGGTGACTCACTGTTGTGGTATTATATACCTCAAGATTAAGTGTGTTCTGTGGAAAGTGTGGGACAGAATTTATCAGAGCGAGTTCCTCCTTTGAAGTATCAGGGCAGGCTACTTTGCTGATGGTTTCTGGAACTTGGCCAAGCCCCAATATGCTGTGAAAACAGCCGTCTTAGGTTTTCTTGGCACATGATCACATTTGCACTTGGTTCTCAGACCTCTGTTGCTTTCTGATGTTTTTGAGGCCGGTGTTGTTGGGACTGAGGGCCCAGGGCCAAATTGTAATCCTGCCTGTTGGTGCTTCTTACAGTGCCCCATCCCGACGTGGGTCTGCAGAGCTCGACACCAGCGTCAGTTCCAAAGCGCTGTCTGGCTTTGAGCTGCTTTTAAGCACTTACGTCGCTTCTTTACCACCCACATTTCCTGCTGCCCCGCCCCCACCGGCAAAATGCTGCCGCTATGGCTCCTTATGGCAGTAATGCTTTCTGTGATAGTGCATCTTCGCATCTCCAGCTTGAAACAAAAGCGATGTGCGTGGGAGACAAAAACCCACGGGGAAGCCATCATAACTATCAGTGAATTAAACAAATAAAATCCGTCCTTCGCTCCTGAAAAGCCCTCCGTCAATTTGCCTGCATCTTTTTCTTCCTGTCTTTACCTTCTGCCTGCGGTGACTGTGAGAACAAAGAGCATGAAGGCAAGTTACGAGGCTCCCAGACACCCTTCCAGGGTGCGGTAATGTATCAGCCGCGTTTCTCCTCACCCAGGGACGGATAATAGGTAGCATCCTATAAAAGCACATTTCTCTTCAACTGCAATAGGAAAAAAAAAAAACCCAAATTTTTGTGTGTGAAAATTGCTGAGAACTGGCACTTAAAATCAGAAATCAAGTTGTTTGTACTTCATGCCTTAAGATGCTCTCTGCCCAAAGCTTTGAAAGACTAACAGGCAGTAATACGTATGACAGTACTACTGAGTTTTGTAGAATTGTTACATTTGATAATAAAAACTTGTCTGCTTAATCTAAAGAAAAGCACATTTCTCATAGGCCTCCTATTTCAAGTTTCTATCTAACCTGGACATAACTGTGACCCTGGGCTTCTGGATTTAAATCTTGCAACTTGTGTTGTGGGCTTCATGGGCAATCTTTCTGGCAATCCTTCACTGTCTCCTTTATGAGGGTGGCCAAGTCTCTCAGTACCTGGAGGGCATGGACCTTGAACCTCAGGGAAAGTCAGAAACATTTTTGCATGTGGTTGCAGGTTGGGTTCTGCTATAGACTCACTCATATATCCTTTCACCTCCTACTTTCCTATGTGGACAGCCTACCCCCAGTACCTCAGCATGTAAGCTTGTCCGGAGATCAGGTTTTTGTACAGGTAATCGAGTCAACATGAGGTCATAAGGGTGGGTCTTGATCCAATATACCTGGTATCCTTTAAAAAGGAGGGCATTTGGAGGTAGTCTCACACAGGGAGAATGCCATATGAAAATAAGTAGCCGTCTTCATGTCAAGGAGAGGGTTCTGATGAAAATCCTTCTCTCATCCTTTAATCTTTCAGAAGGAACCATCCCCGCATAACTCGACTTGGACTTCCAGCCTCTAGAACTGTGAGAACACAAATTTTTGTTTTTTAGGCAATTCAGGCAGCACTATGTCATAGTTGTCGCTGCAAATGAATACGAGTGTGAGCAAAAAAATACAGTGAATGAATGTTGGAATTAAAAATAACTTATTACGGTAAAAGACACAATGTCATTAATGTCCCTCAGCATACTCCCCCTTACCTTGAGCACACATGATTCATGTCGCTTTGTGAAGCAGTTCTGGAAGTTGTGTTTCTTGGATGTTGGATGTCTTCACTTACACTGCAATGGCTGCCTTGAGGTCCTGAAGCAATTAAAAACATTTACTTTTTATGGCTGTTTTGATTTTGGAAAAAGCATCTAGAAGTTTCACGATGCCTGATTTGGTAGAGAGGGTAGACAAAGGCACACAGTCATGCTTTCACAAGCCCACCTCTCGTTGCGTGGCACACAGCAGCAACATTCATTGAATTTTTGATCATACTTCCAAAAGTCAGTCACAAAAGAGGATTTCCAGAACTGCTTTGAAGAGTGTCAAGAACAATGGAATAAGTTGGTGTAAAGCAAGAAAGAGTATTTTGTAGGGGGTTAATGGTAAGATATCTTTTACTGTAATAATTTTTATGCGAATATTCACCATGTATTTTAATCATCTATTTTAGTTTGTGCACTTCGATATAAAAAGAATACTAAGACTGGGTAATTTGCAAAGGAAAGAAATTTATTTCTCCTAGCTCTCAAGGCTGGAAGTCTCAATGTAAGGCACTGGCAGATTCCATAGTTTGGAGAAGGCTGCTCACTGCTTATGAGATGACATCTTGTTGCTATATTCTTCAAAAGGGAAGGATTCTCGGTCCTTCCATGACAGAAGGAAAGGCTGGGGAGCTGTGAAACTCAACAGTGTGGCTTGGTCTCAGCCCAAATGCCTCAGAACCAAGGAAGGGAGCTGATTGTGTATCTTTCTTTCAGTCTGAGGACAAAGGCTTGAAAATTCAAGCAGTGGCTGGTAAGAGTCCTAGGGTCCAAAGCCAGAGAACCCGGAGTTGTGAAATTCAAGGGGAAAAGGAGGAGGAGGGTAACTCCACTCCTGAAGGGAGAGTGGATTTGCCCTTCCTCTGCTTTTTGCTCCCTCTAGGCCTCACTTTGGGCAGCACTTGTCCACTTGGTCCGCAGCCCTGCATTCTAGTCTCCTCTGGAAACATCTTCACTTACACCTGGGCAGCCCAATTATTCTAGCAACGTTAGACCCCTGGTTTTCCCTTCGGCAGAAGATGGGCGATGTGTTCAGTGTCTACTGAAGCACTGAAAATAAGTAATGCTGCCGCTTTACCCGTGATCTATGTATCCATTAGTCCTGTCAAGCTGATGACTAAAATGCACCATCATACCTCCCTTTGGCAGCACTCTCCAAGGAAGAGACTAGCATATAGATTTGTTGAGAAGAGCTCTGGAGATAAACCCAGGAAGCGGAAAGGGCAAAGGGGTAGACTGGGAAGAAGGAGATGCGGCCATGTGATGGAGTCCCAGCCCGGGCCTTGGCTGGCTGTATTGGCTGCTCTGGAGCCAGGATGGCCTTTTGTAGTTGGAACCTGGGTCTTCATTCCCAGATGCCAGCCACTCACTGGATGGAATGGGCTCTGGAAGGAAGCATGGCTTCTTTTAAGGCAGTTTTCTGCAGTCAGGGCAAATCCTGAAGAGAGTTGGTAACTGCAGGTGGTTTAATACGTCCTTTATTTTCCAGAGGGCAGTGGTACATCACGGCTTCAGCAAGGAATGGGTCGTCATGGGTTTGGTGACTGCAGGGTGGCTTGTTCAGCTTCATGATTTTCAAAATGGGTTGAACCTTGCAGGGTGTGGCACTCTCGTTGCTCTCTTGTCTCACTTTCTTGATGGAGCAGGATGCTTTGGCCCTCCGAGTAAGCCCTGGGTACGAAGGCAGCGCTTTAGAGGGGTGCGTATGGGTCAATATCTACCAAGGGCAACAGAAACCGCAAGGACGTTTAAGCAAAAGGGATTAAATAAGGGAAAAAAAGATTGCAAGGCGTCAGAAGGGCAGTAGGAACAGAGAGAGTGGGAGGTGTTTCACAGAGATCAGCAAGTAGGTTGCAGGCTGGGTTGGAACCCACAAGTGCATATTCTTGGCTGAGCTGCTCAAAGCTGCTGCTGCTACCAACACAGCGGTGGCTGCATGCATAGAATTCCCTCCGAAATGGAACGTGGGGTATTAGTTTTTGATTCTGGCGAAAGCCGAGCCAACGGTGCAAGAGCTGAAGCTACCGGTCACAGTACTACTCCTGGTGCTGGTGCTACTGATCACAATACTGTTCCTGGGGCTGGTGCTACTGGAAGCAGGTGAGGACTCCTATCTTCTGGTCCCCTTTCTGGCCAGGAGACTGTGATACACAGAATGGCAGGAAGAATGAGCATGAGTCTAGGACCAGCAGGCTGCGGTCCAGTATTCCTGAGCCTAGGCTCCTGCCATGCCTCTGGCCTGAGGATTGTCCGGAGAGAGAGCTCACATTGCAGTGGCTAAAAAGGCCTCCCCAAAACTGAAGGGAAACTAGTCTATTAGCTCTAATCTGACAGGCTCTAGACTACGCCATAACACAGCTAAAAATCCTACCTTTCCTTTCCATTTTTGTGGGTTCCCAAGAGAAATGCTGGGTCACTACAAAAGCATACTGGGCACGACCAAACAAGGGCCAAGTAGCCTCACCACACTACTACTACTCAGCCCTTTCAGTCACATGCTGGGTCAAGTCGATATTTCCATTGAGTTTCTGGATATTTGATGGAACTAACCAAATAAACATTCTTTACGCACATTTAATTCTCTAGGACAGTGCTAAAGATAATAGAATCTATCTTTTCATGAGTAAGAATCCTTGCGTTTCTTACTGATCCACTTTTCAGAACAGTTGCACATCTTTTCTTTCATTCTCTTTGCAGTCATGAATTGTTCATTCATTTGTTTTTTCAGGAAATATTTACAGGGCGCCAACTATGGATAAGGGTTGATATTTTTGTATAGTGAAACGAACAAAAAGAAGTTAAAGGTGTATCCCTATGTAGAAATTTCTCCTTGCTGAAAAGGAGTCTACTTTTACAAATAAAGTAACTGAATTGCAGAAAAAAGAAAAAGAAACTAGGCTGGGATAGAGGCAGCCACCACTTCTGACAGGCACATCCAAGCCATCCCAATAAACAGCCTCCTGTCTTCTGAATACTGATGGGACACAATCGGTAGCATTCAACTCAAAGATGTGAGTTATTATCTCTTATTATTTTGAATGTCATCTGATTATCCATTGATACATGTTTGGTATGAGGTTACTTTGAAGCATCTTCATTTATCCTCATGAAACTGACTAAATAAGACTGTTTTTTTCTTTTTTCTTTTTCCACAAAGCTGAGCTTTGTAGACACAAAAAAGCAACGCACTGTAGTCCTTCTGTCTAAGCACGTGCCTGGTGTAATTTTTTCACAGACAGCTAAATTCAACAACCTGTGCGTGGCGTGGTTCAGCCAAGTGAGGGCAAAATGGTAGGTGACAAAGGTTGTCAGAAAGACACTGGGGCGCCAACTCCTGGGGCCAGATGGCTGGGGGTGGCAGACCCAATCGTATTGCCAAAGCTTAATAGACCAAATTCTTTTCACTGGGGAAATGTTTTCCTTTTTATGTATTTAATACTGATAAAGTTACATAGTATAAATACTGTAGTTAGTATAGAAAGGATCTATTTTTTTCAACAAATGAATTTGTATAAACTATTCAGTAATGAAAGAAAACAGTATCTTTATACATGAAAGTTTTGTTAACCAAGACCTTAAAATTTTGAAAATAGAAAATATTAACATTAAATTCTTTCAGGTATTTAAACAGTAAAGCAACTTTTACAATCTCCATAATAAAATGTATTCTTGTACACATATCCTGGGTACTTTAAAATGTTTAAGTTTCTGAAGTTTGAATGATACAAGCAGTTTATAAAAGCTTCATTGATTCTTTTCCTCCAATGAATACTTTCAGTAAAACATTTTTACCATTTTGTCTATCTTTTTTGTTCTTCTTGAAAAAAGAATTCACGTTAACACTGTAAATTTAATATAAAAATATATGCATACAGATACTTGACTTTCTGAGTGGCCAGCCATACATCAAACACAACTTAATGAAATTAAAATTTTAATGAATTAAAATTTTAGGATAAAATTCTATGTTAAATTATACATGTATGTCCAATTAGGATAAAATTCAAAAAAACATATTCCAGAATTTATATTTAAATCGTCTAAGTTAAGCAATATGATTTTTCTCTAAACTTACCAATAAACTTTCTCAAATTGTTAATAAAACAAATCACTTAAAAGTTATATCTCCTAATTTATTAAAAACTACATGCAGCCATCTCAGACCATAAACTTGATGTGTTTTATTATACACACAAAAGTCAAATTCACTTAACAAGAAATTTCTTGCAATTAAAAGGATAACAGGTAATTAAAATATTTGTTCTACAATCCAACAAACCTATGTAGCCCACTCTTCCTAACCAGCCAAACCAATTAAGATCCACAGCACTTTCTTCCGCATCAACCCATTTCCTCTTCATAAAACCCTGAAGTGAACGGTTATTACTATAATCAAACTGGAACCACAATTCTTATTTCTATGTTAATCTATAGCTTTGGTTTTTAAAAAATGTATAAAGAAATGTGGCAACTTATAAAGCTGTTGAAAATCTGTGCAGTTTTTCAAAATATTTCCTGGTCAACTTAATCAAAGGAGCCTAAAATAATCCTATAAAACAATGTCCTTTTAATACTTGCTAGTGTGCAGATGAGTGCTGTTTTCCATCTCCAATCCTGTCTGTTCTGTCATCACTGTCATGCTACAGCCACCATGATTCCTAGCTTCGTAGAAAAAAATCCTCTCTGCTTCCTCTGTAGTGACGCCACCGTCAGGAGCAGTGTGATGCTGTTCTGGAGTGCAGGGTTTACTGTTCGGTACAGATGAGCAGTCTGCCTGGCTTTATGAGGGACGTGCACCACTGGGAGCTTGGAGAGTGGTTGTAAGTTTGAACATGCAACTGAACTGATGGTGAAACCCTGACCGGTCTACAATATATGTGCCCAACCAAATTTCTCCCCCATATGCCATCTGTCTCAGAACATTGTTTATCACTGCTTGTCCCTGATTGTTTTCTAGAGAAGAGAATAGTTGCTGAACTCGTAGTGATGACAGCGGCATGTTATCCACAGCTCCTTCATATCTGCAGAAGGTAGGTCATGAATTTCCAACATGATGCCGGGTGTAATGCAGGGGTATCCCGTGAGGCATGACTGCTTCTGGACCTAAACTGAATTTTGAGAGGCCTTCCAAAAGGGTTGGCTCCATTAAGTAGATTCACTGTGGAGGGAACTTCGTGTTGGAAATTCACAGACATGAACTGCTTTGGTTTATCATTCTTATCTTTTGGGATTTTCGCATCTATTCTTTGGCCCAGTTGCCCACAAAGAGAGTGCAGAGTGGTGCCTTCCCCACCCAGGCCTAAGGACCAAAGCCAACACACCTAGGGTGCACTCTCAGAAACCCACCTTGTCTGGATATCTTTAGCCATGATCAACTAGATCCCATATTTTTCCTAATGGTAAGAGACTTGAGAATATTATCAAATCAATGGTGCACTTAGGAATGTGTAACTGCCATCTAGCACATTACCTGTCTGGCTAAGGTGTCGTGAAGCACTCTGGGATATCTTCCCAAATCACACTTCCCATCTCAGAAAATGGGCTGAGCTCACTTCTCAGTCCCATGAACAATCACAAAGCGCTGGCGTTACCATGGTTTCCTTAGCGACACACACATCTTACAAAGGGGAGAGTGTGGCCCAATGAGGCAGAGAATGAAAGGGAAGAGGCGCTTTCATCCCCCAGAGGGCAGGGTGGCAGGTAGACCTACTGCCTCACTTTAGAGACAGTCATCTGCCTCATGAAAGGCTCTTATCTGCTAATAAAAGCTTCCTTCAGCTCGCTTGAGATTTATGAAAGTATGTTTTGGGCATGAGGCATTTCATCCTTTTAGCTCCCAGAAAAAATAAAACAGCTAATTTTTCCTGATGGATCCGGGGTGTTTTCCTAAGAGAGCAAAAAAGGAAAGGCAGTTTTGTGGTGCAACAGTTGCATATGGGCTTAATTCAAAACTATTAGTTTCATTCGCCTTGATATTCTAATTACATCTCTGCGTTTCACCAAGCAACACTTTGCTGCTTCAAACAAGTTGGCTCAGAAAATAATTGCCATGTTCTTGCAGAAAGGATACACAAACAAAGGGTAGGGTGTCCGGGCTGGAAGGAGAGTTTTCCATTGTTCCCCTCCCCTTTGTGTTCTCAATGGAAGCCAATCTCGAATGTTCAGGAAAGCCCCCCACAAAGGGGAGCCATCTGCCGAGCCCTGCAGCGGGGGCTCACTTGCAGACACCTGGCTAGCCCTCCCCTTCTCTCAGGACAGAAGGATTCTGAGGTTCTTCTGAAGCAGCTAAGCAACCTGTCTCCTACTTCTCGAAGGTTCATTCCTGGGCAGGGGGAGGGTTGCCACAAGTTTCAGGGAATGTGAGGGCCGCCAGGAGATTTGACTTCCGTAGCATTTCCCTTTGATGGTGTGACTCAGTCACTGGGAACATAGAACACTTTGTGTTTGTTGAGTGATGGGATTTTATTAAATAATGGATCCCCGGGTTGCTAGGAAACCAGGATCTAGTCCACGTTGGGAAAAGGAAAATACAGGAGGAAAAAGAAGAGAACATGTTTTGAAATTTTTCCACTGTCGTTCAGTGCTGACACAGGAGTCCAGTACGATTGGTTACCTTAAGCAACTTCTCAAGGTTGAAGAGAGAAATCACGGGGAAGTACTGGGCAGGAAAAGGAGGCCAGAGATGGCTCCTGGGATGGATCCTTTGTCCTCAGAGTGCTGGTCTCTTGGGGGGAGGGGGGGTCAACGATAGGACATCATCTCTCCATTCCGGTCAGGTTCTCCATCCCGGCCAGGGACTCTGCTTCCAGAGCAGTGTTTGATGGCGTTTGTTGAGCATTGACACTGTGACCACCTTTGCGCTTGCTAATGCAGTGAAAACAAATAGCACAGAACACCTGGTTCCTAGCCTGTAGAAAAATGTCTTCTCTTTTGTTGGAGAAGTTAAGTTCCTCCAAATGAGTTAATTCAGAGTGATAACAGGTAGTAGGTGAGGACTGTGCTAGGAGTTTGCTGGTCTTTCCGGCTGCTGCTGGTGGGGTGGGGGGAAGAGAGAGAGAGAGAGAGAGAGAGAGAGAGAGAGAGAGAGAGAGAGAGAGAAGCTGAGCATCCCAAGCCTCAGACCCATGCACAGTTCTGGAAAGGGGAGAAGCTTCAGTTGAGAAGAAAGATCTAATACGTTCCAGACATTTGGAAGCTCCAGTTTCACCAGTACCACGAGGGTGCTTCATTTCTCTCACAAACCACAGTAAACACTGAAAGACTTGTGGCCCTTGTAATGACAAGCACAGAACCACAAGGCCACGGTGAAAAGCAATGATGCCTCCTAGCTGGGTGACTCACGTCTCCTTGTCTCCCTTCTGGGTGCAGGGCTCAGATGGATGGCAGATAAGGATAGGTCATGGGCCCCTTTTGCTCTCAGGTAGATAAAATCAAGTTCTATTGTATTTCAAGATGGGAGACTTAGAATGAGGCGTGAAACTGACTGAGCCAGATATGAGGCTCCTGAAGAAAGTAAGAGAAAGCAGGGCTTGCCAGGGAAGGGCTTGGGGGCTTCCCCACGCATGGCCAAGAAGGAATGGTCTGTTTTATTGGGTGGGCAAGTCACTTAGGAAAATAGATCTTTTGGAAATACTTGGGTGGCGCTGACACACACGCGTGCGTATGCATGCACGCACGCACGCGCACACACACACACACACACACACATTGAATTGAGACAGGGTCTAGCTCTGTAGTCCAGGCTGGTCCTGAACTCACAATGAAGCCCAGGCTGGCCTTGGATTCATGGCAATTCTCCTGTCTCAGCCTCCTGAGCGCTGGGATTACAGGCGTGCCCCACCATACCTGGCTTAGGTGGTGTTGGGGAATAGAACTCAGGTATTTAATACTTGCTTGGCAACCGCTTTAATCTCCGAGCCATTCCTCCAGCCCCTGGCAGTGGCATATTAAAAGATTACCCGAGTCAAGGAGGAGAGGTAGAAAGCAGATAGACTGAGGTTGATGTGACAGGTATAGCAAGGGCGGGAAAGAGAGAACAGGCCGGCAAGGTCCTGTAAACGCTGGGCCTTGGTGACAGACCTGCCAAGACTACGAAGAGAAAGGAGGGGGGACACAGAGAAGGTGGCCTAAGTAATGCCCCACCGCTTCCCCAGAGCCCCCCATCTAAAACGGCTTTCAGCCAGGTGCATGTGCTCTGGGATGCCACGTGAGCAGTGAGCTCCTGTGGCCCTGTGGTTGGTCATGCGATGTTTAAAATTTTTAAATTATGGTAAAATATGCATGAGAGAAAATGCATCTTAATTGTTCCTGATTATATAGTTTAGTAGTATTAAATATATTCACATGGTTTTGCCACCAGTGTCTAGAGCTCTTCATCTTGCAAGCCCGAAACGGTAGCCATTAAACAGTGCCCCACTGCTCCCAGCCGTGCCCAGCCCCCTCACTTATGTCTCTAAGTGTTCCTTCTACTTTCGTATGGTATTTGTCTCTTGGGGTCTGGCTTGGTATTATGTCCCCAAGTATCACCCACATTGTAGTATGTGTCAATGCGTCAGAGTGTTCTTTCTTTCCGAGGGCGATTAATACTCCATTACGTACGCACACATTTAGTTTTCCTTTTATCCACAGGTAGACGTTTGGGTGGCTTCCACTTTCTGGCTGCTGAGAATAATGTTGCTCTGAACATGGTGCAGAGTGCCTCCTGTGGACCCTGATTTCAACTATTTTGCTTAAGTGTGAATTTTAGATCATGTGGGTCATTTTCGCTGTTTAAGAAACCGCCATCCTGTTTTCCCAGTAGTGCTCTGTGTTCCACTTTCTCTCCTTGCCGGTACTCTCTGTTCTGTGTTATTGTGGTTGTGTTGCTTACAAGTCAACCTAGCGGACGGGAAGTGGCCTGTGGCTGCGTACTGCGTGCAGTTCCTCTCACTGGATGTGATTCTCTCTCTGCCACTTAAGACAACGCATTGGCACACCCAGGGCAACAGATGACTGAAATGGTGGGAATAGCCCTCTTGTAGACAGGAACCGATTCCCATGCTCTATTATGAAGAACTCCTTATTTATCACACACTCTACAAATTTTTGAGGCATGTCAGTCTGTCCCCAAACCACAACTGAGAATCGCTCTTCCTGAATCCTCCTCATAAGCCCCACGGAAGCAGCACATCTCCCTAGGGTCAGGGCTGCCAACGGGGAAGGCGGAAGCTGAACAGGCAGCCCGACACCTTACAATATCTGATCTCCTCCCATGTGGTTTTTATCAAAGCCATTTATCAAAAATCGTATCCCTCTTCACTTACAGAGAAATTCCGAAATCAAGGTTTTGAACCCATGCTCTAAGGACCTAGCGCTCCTCTCTGGGGCAGGTGTCTTAGTGATTTTCCCTGTCTAGCTTGCTCCTGTGGCAGCACAGAGGGAGGAAAATTAAGACAGTGATGTGGGATTTTATGTACTCAAACATGCTTGGCTCGGTTGGCCCCCATCCCAGCTGGGAATTTCCACCTGAGAAGCTGCTGTAGACCACCTTAGTAGTATTCACAGTATATGGGGCTCTTCAAGCAGCCCCCAGAGACCACGGAAAGCTGAGGCTGCTAAGTGCTGTGCTATTCCACTACCGTCAGGTAGCAAGAAGGTGGCCTTTGGTTAGAGATCTGATGGCAACTTTCTTCCAGAAGTTGTCCTCAAGGCCCAGGGACAGAAGGCAGGTGTATGGGGTAAAATGATGGCAGAGAGGCCAGAGCACCCCAGTATATTTCAGTGGTGGCCTTCAAGCTCACAGTAAGCCTTTTAGGAGGCAGTATCACTCTCCCCACTTACAGGTCTGAATGACCCTAGTATTGGTCCACTTGAGATCTTTTTGTCAATAACTTTTTAAGTCATTACAGTGGGGTGATTTTATTGCCTTCAGCTTTAGCCTGAGCCTTGAAAAGATACTTTGGGATATTAGGGAACTCAGAGTTGAGTGTTTTTAAATCAGGAACAAGGACCAAGAAGTGATAGCACTCCTGTGAACCCTCTCTGTACTCATCCAATGCTCAGAGTCCACTGAAGAGCAAAGGCAAGTCCAAGAGCCCTGCCCTTCCTCTGTGCAATGTGGCTTGGTGCCCACCCAGCCCTGCACACTCAGCTCTTGCTCAGTTTGCTTCTCTATTTGAAATGTCTTCTCATTCACTGTTTTGGTTTTTAACTTACAACTTTGCTTTTGGAAAACTATTACTGAGGATGACGTTGAACACATGCTCAAGAACTACAAAGCAGGAAAAGTCACAGAGAAGGTAGGCTCTGGGCCAGAGCACCTGCATTTAATTTCTGAATCCTTCACCTACAGTATGATCTTGAGCAAGCCACTTGCCCCATTTGGTCTCAAGATTCAGATCTGTAAGTGGAAAGAGTGATACTGCTCCCTAAGAGAGTTGCTGTGAGCTTGAAGGCCACAACTGGAAAAGCCCTTGGAAGACAGCTTGCCTGAGGTGAGCGCTGCGTGAATACTAGTCATCATGACCACCTGGATCCAGTTGCCATTTCCTCTGCTTGCCTTGGATAGAAGAGGACTCAAAGCCCAACTCTTATCTATACTGGATTCAAACTTTCTTGCTCTTTGAATTCTGTTGTGCACCAAGTCTGAAGGTTTGATATCCTCTAAAAATACTCAGAATTCTGATTTCGTGAAGGTGAATTGGTCTCTCTCTTCCCTGCCCTAGACTTTTCCTACTCTCTCCCTCTTGTTTTCCTCTCTCTTTTTGTTTTGTTTTTGTCTTTCCACCAGAAGGCATCTCATCCTTCCCTACCCTCTATCCCCCAGGATCTGGAGGAAACAGGTTTAGCTCCTGTCCATGCTGACACATTTTTCTTTATCTAGGTATTGTAGAATTTACTTTAACTTAATTATTCTTAGTTGTTCTGTGCTGCCTCTGTTTTCCTGTCCAGGTCTGACTTGCTGCTCAGCCATAGAGCATGGTGCACACCCATGGATCTGTGAAGACACAAGTGCCATGGCAAGTGTCTCAGGAAGTCCTTGGAGAATCAGCACAGGTTTTGAAGGTAGAGAGACGACGATGCTGTGGCTATTATGATGGTAAGGCTGAGGGAGAGATGGACACAGAGGCCACGGAAGGTAGAAAGGTACAGACAAGAGAAAGTCAGAGCCCTGGCACAGAGCCAAAGGCAGCCACGTGGCCCCGGGAGGCCCAGCAAGGGAGGGAGCTTGGGGTCCTCCCAGAGGAGGCTTTAGGAACTGCGTTGCCATGGGTGAAACCTCTCAGAACTTCCAGAATGTTCTTTAGCCCTCCCTCCCTGCATTGCCTTCTTTCTCTCAGGTGTTCCTCAGGCTCATTTGCCCTTCTGGAACCTGAGGGTCCCCCACCTCATGAGTGTCAGTCTTGCTGGGAGCTCTGTTGGGCCACAACATACCTCACTCACTCTCCATAGACCTGCTGCCCTGGCACCAGTCCTCACAGACACACAGGTGGCCAGATGGGGTCTACAGGTGGCCCACGCTCTGTAACCTGTCCTCACTAGGGAAGCCACCATTTCTCTACCAGGAAGAGAACTGGTTCTGTCAAGTCAGAGGCAGATGAGAACCACAGTGTGATCCAGCTCGCTGCTGAGGGAGCAAAGGGAGACTGAAAATGTCCCTGGGGAAATTTCTAGGCTGGTTCAGTACAAAAGTGGTTTAGCCAGACCAGGTGCCCTGCCTTTCGGTAGCCCTGTGACGAGTGTTCTTTTTTGTGAATTGGTGGCTTCATTGTCCACATGACTGGGACACAAAGCGTATGTATTTGCACAGTCTTTTTAAAACAAGGCAGGCTGGGGTTTGATACCATCATTAATTTAGAGTGTGTTTAACTCAACCCTTTCATTGGCAAGGTAGCCCTGATCACCCTTTCTTCCCATTCCTTTCATCGCCTTAAGACCCAAGGACATTAAGTTCCATTATTTTTATCCTATGAATGCAATTGGAACTTGAAATACTGGAGCTAGATGAAATTTGAAATTTGAAATTTCATCTTTAATATAAGATATTTTTCTTATATTAAAATAAGTGAACTTCTTATGGGAAAAACTAAGATTTTTATGAGTCTTAAAATAGAGTATAAACTTGTGCCTTTTGCTGTTGAAAGCCGTTGGGCTGACCTCCCAAGCAATGTGCTGACTCCCTCTGCTCTTGGGAGATTTAGGTAGAAAAGTCTGAGAGGTGCCCCCGGGAATTAGTGACATTTGACCTTGACTGTCTCTATTACTCTTCTTGAAACAGCAGTGATTTCTTGTGGGCCACGTACCAAGCAAAACTGGGAGACATGAGTTCAGAGAAAAGCTGAACATATCCCAGTGCCATCAGATTTTGAATACATAGTTTATGTCATCATAGATATTTCCACCATGATGGGTCCAGTTGACTTGCTGCAATAAGAGATACACAAGCAGCATAAAAATCATTATGAGGCCTGTCTTCATACTGAAAACCAGTGTTCTTCAATATGATTGGTTCTGTATCATAATTCTCTGTACTAACTAAAGTATGTACATTTCCATATAATTTAAAATGTGTGCTAATTTTGGTTCTATCCACTCTGAATGCAACTCTTCCATACCTAGAACATTCTACTATGTGATAAAATTATCTCCTTTGCTCATTATATCTTGCCCAAGAGGCCAAGTAAGAAAGTAGGCCCTGGGTTCCAGGAAGCTGGTAAAATGGTTTTTTTGCATACCACTTGTGTGTTTCTTATTTTAGCAAACTCTAAATGTAGTCTTCCCTCATATGCATAAGGATTGGCTCCAGGATGCTGTGCAGATGCTCAAGTTCCTTATTTAAAATGATGTAATATTTTCAAATAATCTATGTACATCCTCCCAGATATTTTAAATTATCTCTGGATTACATATCATACCTTGTACAATGTAAATACTATGTAAATAGTAGCTATATAATATGATTTAGGGCAGTGGTCCCCAACCCCTATAATATCAAGAACTAGCTTAGTTGAAGATTGGTCTCCCAAGAAGTGATTTTGAGGTGAGGGGCGCTCTGCCTCCGATCAATCAGCAGTGGCATTAGAACCTAATAGGAACATGTGGACAGGAGGTGGGGCTTCACTGCCAGGAGGTGGGGCTTCACTGCCTACCCACTTCCTGTTTGCCACTCATCTGTTCCTGTGTCTTGGTCCTTCCAAGACCAGTCCATGATCCAGAAGCTCAGGACCTCTATTTAAGGAACAATAACAAGAAAAACTCTGTGCCTACTCGGTAGAGACCATTTTTCCCATGTACATCTGATTCACTGTTGGCTGAATCTGCAGATACAAAACCAGCAGACATGAAGGGCCACCTATACTGGCCATGACTTATATTCTGAATTCCAGTCACATGTAGAGGAAGAAAAACAAAATACCCTAGGAGTCCTTGAGCTCCCAGTGACTGGGAGGGACAGCAAGACACTTCATTAGCAAGCAGAGCCTATGCTGACAGTCACCTTGTACATTCATGGGAATATCACATGTTTACATGGCTACAGATCACAGACTAGTTTCTGTTTCTGATATGTTTCTAAAGATCAGAGTCCTGGGACACTGGCTTTGGGACAGGGAAGGGATGCATATCAAACTTGCAAGTTTTCAGTCATTTACTATTTCATTTGGCCTTGGGCAAAAAACTTGGCTTCTTGGCCTATCAGTGTATATAATAGGGAAATGGGATTTCTACCTGGAGAGAGGACTGCTGTCTCCGAGCAAGATAATATACAGAGACAGCCTAAGCATAAAGCTGGTACACAGTAGGTGCTCAACCAACAAGAGTGAGCCAGTAGGTAACTGTAAAGGTGACATTAACATTCTGTTTCTCCCCGGATAAGCACATATGACAAAAGGCCACCAAATGAAAATGCCAACCAAGCAGAAGTTTGACTGCCGGCACATTCCGTAGGCAGGAAGAGCGTTGTCTGAGCAGGTGCCCTGTGACTTGCCATCCTTCCAGTGCTGTGCCAGTGAGCCACAGGACGAGTTATTAGCATAATCCCACTTTGAGACTTCTGTGCACAGAGAGCAACCCATCTTCAAGTTGGTAAATAAGCTCAAAGGAATTTACTTTGCCCTATGAAGTGTGGGGAACCCTACTTTATCTTGTAGAGAAGTCAGGCTGCCGCCTCCATAACATCAGTAATGAGGCCATTACCATCCGAGAGAGTGACTCCCTCCTGGGTTCTGACGAGCTGTCGGCTGCACGGCTATGATTCATCTGTAAATCACACTTCTGTTTAGAAATCTTGGCTGAGGCTCTGCTTCGCTGTGCACTGTTGTTTCTGTGGAAGGAAGAGGCAGAGAGGAGGGGGACAGAGGCGAGGACAGTGGGACACTAGGCACATGGCTGTGTTTTGTAAAATCACTACCCTTCTCCAGTACCACAAGAGTATCCCCATTTCTGCATGATATTTTATACCCAATTAATTCCCAGAGCCAGTGCCAGAGACTAATGTGTTTTGTGCGCATACTGAGTAACCCTGGGATGTTTTTACGTGTTGTTATTTATTTAGATCATATTTTTTTCCAGGCAGCAGTAATATGTTAATTGTCCATTGGGGGCATAGAATAACTAGCCTGAAACTATCTTTCTTTATTTTATTTGGTTCAGCTAGTCATATTCCAAATGCAATAGAAATCAACAGCCGAGGATCCCACCCTGACGTATTTTTCAGTGTTAGTTATTGAATTGTGGTTATCTTCAGATTTCAGGTTCTGAGATAAAAACGGAGATGATATATAATCTTCAGGGAGCCTGGAAGCTTTGAAATCCCTCAACGTGGGAACACTGTGGCACATAAAAATGGTGTTTAGCAACGAAGTCCTCGGGTCCCAACTGGATCAGATGGCACCTGGCTGCTGTAGTCCTTATAGGACGTCTCTACCTCCTAACATGGGATTTTATAGGTTTGATAAATTCTTGTCAGATAACCCTTGATGGCATGTGCCAAAAAGGTGAACTAGAGTCCAGATATGAAGCTTGAGTTGATGATGGGAGGTCGGTGGTGGTGGGAGGACAGCAGGTTGCTGCACGCCCCTTGGGCACTGTCCCTTGCCTGTATTTCTGACCGACTCTCTGATGGGAGAACTGCACCAACAGACATCAGAGGTTTGCACAAAGCCCAGTATCTAGTTTCCAACAGTTTTCTTTCTTTCTTTCTTTTCCCCTAAAGTCTCGCTGGTCCTGAACTCACTAGGTAGCCCAGGCTGGCCTTGAATTCGTGGCAATCCTCCTGCTGCAGCCTCCTGAGTGCTGGGATTACAGTCATGTGCCACCATGCCTGGGCAATTTTTATGTGGTGCCAAGGAATCAAATCCATGGCTTCTACCCCAAGCCTGCGTGATAGGTCTGTGGTAATTAGAATTTTACTGGTTTTTCCTTGCCCCGTGGCTAAAGTCAAGATTTGGATACAGGCTTCGAAGAACTCACAGATGCCCAACAGGCCCCTTGGGGCACCTTGCACAACTCCCGGTTCTCAGGGGGGACGTTTTGACTTTCTGTCAGCAGGGCTTATAAGTGAGCCTCTTCCTCTCTGAGATCCCCTCCCTGTCGTTCTGGGTCCCATTATGGTCCTGGGTTAGGTTTCAGAAGAGTTATTTCATCCTTTGAGCAATTAGTACCTTTTTAAAATTCAGACATCTTTCAGGCCCTGTCCGGCCGATCCCGCCGAAGTGATTTGTCGGGGCAGAGTTATCAGTCCCAGATCGTGTTTTGCCAGCTGCTTTGGCCAGCGGCGCAGAGAAAACGCTTCAGCATGTGGCTTAGCTGCTCATATATTTATCTGAGGAAAATCTGTGTGAAAAGCCCTCAGAATTTAAAAAGCCAATCAGCGCCTATGAGGTCAGAATGTTCTCTGTTCTCTCCTGGGGACATTTTCTTGGCATCCCTGTGATCTCGCGGTGTGTCTAATTGTTCTAAAGGCACAGCTGTGTGAACTTGATTGCCTGGACGGAGTGGGGGAGGGCCCTAACCTGCAATGTCAGACAACAATCTTCAACTTCCTGCTTGGTTCTCACCTTTGAATTTCCGTGAAGCCTTTAGCCTTCAAAGTCCTTTGGCAGTGAAGTAGAAAGCATCTTCCTCCAGCACATGGGCTGATTTTTGATACGTTTGAACTTATCCTGTCCAACAAAGGCCATTCAGGATTGGTCTCTTCATGTGTATTTTAAAGGATTTTGTAGTGTAGAGCTGAAAGTGGGGGGGAGGGAGAAAGAGTGAAAGAGTGAGCGAGAGAGAGAGAGAGAGAGAGAGAGAGAGAGAGAATAATCTTTGTAGATTACTATGCTTAGAGTGACCCTATCTTGCCGGCTTCTGTGAAGCCTTATAGAGAAAGTTCTCCAGAAGCAACTCTGGGAACACAACAGATTCATTATTCTGGAGCTGAAATAAGTATTTTAACATTGATATTGAAGGCACCCTCTGAGCCTGATCTTGGGGAAGCAGGAAGCTACTATTTTTAGTTAGGAAATTAGGAAAAGTATTAAGATCAAGAGAAGCAAATCCGGTTGAGGCAAACACTCTACTCTTACTTAAGGTTTTTCAATGTTAATAATGTTAATGATATTCAATGTTAATAATGTTAATGATATTCACAAAGCAATGGGCCTATCCTTCTATTCAATATGTATGTATTTCTTATACTGGATATCAAACTCAGGGCCCTGTGTGTCCTTAGCATTCTCTACCTACTGCTGCACCCCCGGGTCTGGGCAATGTTTTGACATGATCTAGTATTCTAGTAAAGCAATGAAGCTGCTGCCTCAAATCCAGCAAGGGTCAACACTCTTGAGAACAATTCTCACTCTGAGGGATACCTCCTTGGATTAGTAGGCACGCCCACTCCTCTTTATCTGCTCACTCCCATGGCAAGGCTCAAGGTTTGCATGACGTACATCCACAGACGTTCCACCTGTGTGTCTGCTGCTCATAGCCGGCAGCCAGTGGCTCAGATAACTCCCCGGTCCTCCCTTGCGCTTGCACAGCAGACCTCGCTCCTTGCTTTGGGGTTGCTCAACATGCTTCCCTGCCCTGTGACTTAGGCTCCAGCCCTCCCTTGCTGGCCCGGTTGGACAGCTGCTGAAGGACTCATAAAGTATAACCCTGTTTTCGATTGTTAGTTCTCACAGAGCAGAGCAATGATGTAAAACAAAAGCCAGAGCCTTCTAGAGTCACTTCCTAAGACTTGGGCTTTGGAATTGCTGTGTTTTTTCTTTAATGCCAGGACATGATCTTTCCTAACATTAGCACAAATATCACCTACGCAATCCTTTTTCATACTCACCTCTAGATAACATTAGGTGGTCAGGTGACAGGAATCAAAGTATTGTCTTTTAAAGGTTTATCTTAGGGACTCTGAGCTAGTTATACACGATAGAGAACTCAGTTTATGTATGGAAGGTAATTGGTGAGTGTTGTCAGGGCTTTAGGAATGACAAGTTTGGGGACCCAGTTGCTGTAGTCTTGACTCATGTTTGACTTGACTCATATTTTGACTTGGTCATCTTTTGTTGTTGTTGGTAGCTTAATAAAAACAGGAAGAAGAGTGATTATTTCTCTCATAAACACCTCATGAAAAACCCCAAGGTACAATATTGACCTTGATAAATCATATAGCCAAATAAAACCAATTATTGAGAATAATTGCTATGGGTGGTAATAATCTCTGTGGGTGGCCTGAGTCACATGTCATAAGGAGTTGTCTCCCATGGAACCACACAGATTGAAAATAGGAGGTGAATAGACTCTCAAGTAAGAGTGAGGACTGTTTTCACAAGACGGGGAAGTGGAAAGCGGGTGTGACGGAGAGCACACATGCGCACTCTAGGCGTAGGTGTGCGAAAATAGCTATGCCTTCTCGAAGCAAGCCATTCATGACAGATCCTGGACTGTATGCAAGGGAGATGGAAGGTAGATGGTGTAAATGCGAGCAAAGCAGAATCTTTGCCTTTGAACAACTCTGCATTGTAAGCTTTCCTTTGGCCAGAGCCTGCAAACTCATGGTTCCTGTGCCTTTTAAGCTGGATGTGGCAGTAGAATTCTTGTTTCATTGCACACCAGGCAGTGACCACCAGGAGACAGACACCGGCAAAATGAGAAGGCACTTAGGTTTCAACCTTCAACCTGCCTTAGGATTGCTGAGTTGGACTGAGTGAACATTCACTTTCTGAGAGGTTGAAAAAGTGAGTTGGCTGTGAGTTGGAGGGAGGAGATGGTTGGCTGGTGAGAGATGAAAACCCTGACTCCGTCTGTCGGTAATTGCTCATGTAGATGACTGTATTCTATGGCTCGAAAATATCTAGCTTCTTACAAACAGGTCAATGAATACTTCGTACTCACTTGTTTTCAAAGTGTTTGGAAATTTTCAATAATCTAGATGAAGAGAACAGTAGGTAACTAAGTCCTTCCCC